>JAGDYQ010000012.1:3846044-3921064 GCA_021962125.1 Bulinus truncatus
TGCTCTAGGTCTCATACCCGCGACTACTAAAGACTTAATGAAAGACACATACATTTACTTTTACACTGTATGTATTAAGTGTTTTAATGGGAATTCAGATTATGCGGTTTGTGTTTACAAAATTTCTATATTAAAAATATTGCACTTAGGTAAAGTTAGTAAAAGCTTCCATAATTATGGCCCCTAAATGTACCAATGCCTAGGACCACCAAAGTACAGTTACCTAAAGCCTACTTAAGTATCTTTTTCCTAGGGCCCCAAAATGTACCAATGCTAGGACCGCCAAATGTACTAATGCCTAGAGCCCCAAAATGTACCAATGCCTAGACCCCCAAAAAGTACCAATGCCTAGGGCCCCAAAATTTACAGATGCCTAGAGCCCCAAAATGTACTAATGCCTAGAGCCCCAAAATGTACAAATGCCTAGAACCCCAAAAAGTACCAATGCCTAGAGCCCCAAAATGTACAGATGCCTAGAGACCCAAAATTTACAAATGCCTAGAGCCCCAAAATGTACTAATGCCTAGAGCCCCCAAATGTACCAATACCTAGAGCCCCAAAATGTACAGATGCCTAGAGCCCCAAAATGTACAGATGCCTAGAGACCCAAAATTTACAAATGCCTAGAGCCCCAAAATGTACTAATGCCTAGAGCCCCCAAATGTACCAATACCTAGAGCCCCAAAATGTACAGATGCCTAGAGCCCCAAAATCTACAGATGCCTAGAGCCCCAAAATTTACAAATGCCTAGAGCCCCAAAATTTACAAATGCCTAGAGCCCCAAAATGTACTAATTCCTAGAGCCCCCAAATGTACCAATACCTAGAGCCCCAAAATGTACAGATGCCTAGAGCCCCAAAATGTACTAATGCCTACGGCCACCAAACATTCAGGAACAAGTTAAACTATCTAAGGGTTTACCTTCAACGCTCCTGACACCCATATATCGTCTTGAACGGGATGTATGCAAATGACGACTCCCGGCCTTGGGGTACGAGGCAAGGGGACACAATCCTGGTTTACCAAGAGTTGATCGTCTGGCAGAGTTGAAGGAACTACTTTAACATCAGGGTGAAGGACGACCGTTCTGTTGTTCCACGTCATTGAGTTTAGTGTTTGTTCAGTTGTCAGAGAATTTTCACTTCGGAGACCTGGATATTTTGACGACTAGATAAAAGACACAAATAGAGAAAAAAAAAGTAAATTAACATATTGAATTAAAAAAAAAAACAGGTTAATAAATTTTTATTAATATTATTATTTTACTTTATGGTAAATTAAAATAAAGGATTAAGCATTCAAAGTTAAATATAACTCATTGACCTACAATATCACATTAACACGTTTCTTTTTTTTATATATGATTTAAAAATGTCTCTCTCTATATATATATCGCACTATTCATAAGTTGTCAATTTTCCATAAATAATTTTTAATATAAATTTTTTTTGTCTATTTAATTTAGTAAAAAAAAAAGTAATGTACATACACATGAATATTCTTCAAAAACAAAATAGAGATCAATATATTTGATCACAAAGTAAATTTAGGAAGGAGATGTAGAATAGCACTGTTTGCGGAGTAGCACCGTTTGCGGAGTGACACCGTTTGCGGTAAAGCACTGTTTGCGGAGTAGCACGGTTTGCGGAGTAGCACCGTTTGCGGAATAGCATAGTTTGCGGAGTGGCACTGTTTGCGGAGTGGTACCATTTGAGGAGTAGCACCATTTGCGGAGTAGCACCGTTTGCGGAGTAGCACACTTTGCGGAGTAGCACTGTTTGCAGAGTAGCACTGTTCTTGAGTTTTCTTTACACAATGGTATTTATATTTAATTTTTTCCGTCAACCGAAAAACAACAACATCAAGAGACATAGTGAAACACCACAAACATTGTACAATATAATTCATACAACAACATCAGGAGACATAATGAAACACCACAAACATTGTACAATATAATTCATACAACAACATCAGGAGACATAATGAAACACCACAAACATTGTACAATATAATTCATATCGGAATTTCGTGTATATAATTGTTGTGAAGTTATTTTTTTTTCTTTTTTTTTAACTTCGATGTTATAAATAAAATATGTAAAAAAAAAGTAATACGTACCTTGGGCAGTAATTATTGTGCGCGGTGAGGGTAATTGCTGCCCGCGGGTCGCAGTCTAGACCCCCCCTGCCGTAATACAACAGGGAGACTTGTAACTCCCCCTCTGCCTCGACACAACAAGATGAACTGAACCGTGATTGTTTCTTCCTCGCAATTTGAAAATAGGTCAATTCACCCCTGGGTGTTTAGCCTTACATGGGTTACACGACACACTGGCTTTAAGACTTTCTTTCACAACCATACAATAACCCCTTCCACATTACCCCCCCCCCACTACCTCCCCGCCAACTACATTGATAAATTCAGTACACATAGATCAAGCGCGGTTTCATTTTTTGTGCAGACGACATGTGTAACTCCTGATACTGTCGTCTGCATCTTTATATATAATATATATATATATATATATATATATATATATATATATATATATATATATATATATGATTATTATGTAGCAATATATTTAAATAATTTTTTTTAAGTGGGGGCGGGAGAGGAACTTTGGCGGTGAAGGGCATGAAATACTTGCCCACTTTGCCTGCCCATGAAATACTTGCCCACTTTGCCTGCCCATGAAATACTTGCCCACTTTGCCTGCCCATGAAATACTTGCCCACTTCGCCTGCCCATGAAATACTTGCCCACTTTGCCTACCCATGAAATACTTTCCCACTTTGCATGCCCATGAAATACTTGCCCACTTTGCCTACCCATGAAAACCGCCCTGGATACACACCGTAGACAGAAGATTCCGTGTCAACATTCCATCTTTGATAAAGAGCCATAATGGAATGACCCCTAGACACAGTAGAGGAAAATAGATCACTTTTGTCAATTTCCGCATTATGTTTCTCTTGGTCTTTTGCAATGTCTAGGCTTGAATGTATTGTTTCGCAAAATGATAAAATCTGTGCTTGGCATCTATGTTTTGAGATTTGTTCTCGACATCTATGTTTTGACATTTGTTCTGGACATCTATGATGGAAAACACAGGAAAACAATTTTAAAAAGCAAACAACAACAGAAAATTTACATATTGCTTGGTCAACATCTAAGCGTAAAATCATAAACCATATAATAATTTTTTTTTAAGTTTCTAAAAAGTCATTTTTTTTTTAAATTATGGGGAAAAAAATAATTTTCGAAGGTATTTTGAAGTTAAGTAAGCCAATATATATATATATATATATATATATATCTATATATCTATCTATATATATATATATATATATATATATATATATATATATATAGGGTGGGTCAAAAAAATTTTTTTTATTGAAACATTATTAAAAATTTGTTACATCATGGTAGTACATGGAATATGTACAAATATTTGAAAACTACATAGTTTTACTACTCCCAACTTTTGTTCGAAATTTTAACTATATTTACTGTGAGTTTTTTGTGACTGAACATGTTAAATTTGTGACCTAGGTTAATCAAAAAAAATGATATGCATATAAAAATTGTGTTTTATCGTTATAACATTTTTTATGAATAATTAATTAGTTCAGACAACTGGGATAAGCATTGCATCCATTTTTCTCTCAATATAACTGGTGTACCCTGTATTCATTATCGGATCACGCATGGTTGTTGTATTTCATTTTTGATTAATGTTTCAATTATTTTATTAAGTTCTTCTATGAATATGAGTTCTTCTACAAGAAGTGCAACTGTACATTCTGTGTTTGGGTCAGCAGCTGAATTGCCTAAAAGACAACTTCTAACCAGTGAAGATGTTTTCAAGACTATTGGTGGATGCTTAAAATGGAACAATACAATCGTAGCCTTCATTCACGAGCGCACGCATTAGCGCATGAAGTTAAACAATTATATGACCAGGCTAGTATCCCTACAAATGACATTACCAGTATAATTGTTCGAGTAAAAAGATGCAGGTGTTAGGGATAGAGGAGACTGTAAATGTCCACAATCAGTAATAATTTCTGTGCTTGAGTGGCATTTTGGTGATCAAAAGATGGCAAGAAATATGTTCATAGACAATGCTGACAAGCAAAACAACAAAATATTACAAAATCGACAGGAAAGAAAAAACATTCATTGATGCAGGGTGGCGATCAGATAGGAACCACAAATGATAACGTCAATGATGAGAAAGATAATGATATTCCAGATCAGGATGCTGAAGATGATGAACTACTTGATGCAGACTTCTCCAGCGATGAGGAATGTTCCAAATAACAAAACAGATATCAATATGAAGCAGTGGATCGATGTAAACTAAGCAATAGGGATACATGTCTTATCGTTAGTTAAAGCCATGTTGAAGGACTTAAACATGTTAACACAATCTACAGCTCTGGATCCAGCAAAGATGCGTCGACATAGACAGTGCAACCAAGGAACATACTGATGAGAGCAAAGATGGTTAACAAAAGCGAACAGGATTTTTGCGATCCCTCTTGTCAAAGTGGGGCTAGAAACTTTTTCTATATGATACAACTGCTTCAGAACCTTGATACTCTGATTAATCTATTATATTGCCTGTATTGGAAAATAACTGCTACTTTGCACATCCAGAAAACATTCTATTGGCTGCAGTTAGAACAATGATGAAGAAATTGGAAGGTATGCAGTAAATAAAATCATAACAGCATGACATAAACTAGCTCCATGCAGAGTTAGAATATTTCAACAAAAATGACATAATCCTGAATATTGAAGCTAAATCATATGATCAGATGATTAACTGGGATCTTTGTGCAGTGACATCCCCTCCTCTGCTGGAAAATATTTGTGATGATGAACTTAAACGCAACAACCCAATCATACTGGATCAAATTCCCTGTCACTTTCAAGCTGTTGAAAGAGCAATTTTAGAAGTTACTGCTGTTAGTTTGAAAGTGTACGGACATTTCAAACTGTACGGACATAGATCTCGACATGGGATGGTTTTGCAAACAAAGAAATCAAGGGATGTCCTTCCGAAAGTTGAAAGCAAAGCAAGTTTCCTGTGACAATCCATAAACAGTATTATTCATATGTACATTGTATATTTTGCATGAACGATTAATAGATTTGTAAAATTTCATATTACTTATACCAAACATTCTAAATGTTGTAAAATGTCATACATTGGGGGGGGGGGTACCCGGGTCAAAGCAAAATCTTTTTTATTATTTAAGTTTAAGACATTTTAATATCTTAGTAATGATATAGTAGATTTAAAAATAATTTTGTTAAAAAAAAATATTAACATATTGATATTTGTGGGTGCGGCATGCCGCCATCTTGAAATTTATGACCTTTTTGTGGCAAATATTTCTGAAATATTTATAGACTATTTTATATGAAATGTACAATTTTATAATCAGAAAAGCGTACTTTAAAGAATGTCAAAGTACTGTTTTGATAATTTAATAAATAAATTTTTTATGAATTTTGTATGGTGAAAATAAGCAAAAAATGCTAATTTAGAAAATTAAAAAAAAAAGGACTTAAAATTTCTTGAAAAGCCTCTGACATTATATAAATGCACATCTTCTACATAAAAATTAGAAGTTTTATCAAAATCTGACAGGTGGTTATTGAAATTGTCTTGCCATAGTGAAGCAAAATGTCAAAAATATTTTTTTTAGAGAAAAATGACTTTTAAGTTTTTAAATTATTGAAGTTTCTGAATGAGTAGCATTCTGAAAATACATTTTAATTGATCTAAACAATTGTTTTCTGCAATATAATTAATTCATAGTTATTATTGACATGTTTTAGTATCTAAAAATGTAAAAAAAAAAATTATTTTTTTAGACATAGTGCATTTTTTTTCGCCCCGTACCCCCTTGAACTAAAAGTTGGGAGTGGAAGACATTATCTGATTTTTTACAAATTTTACATTTTTACAATCAGTAGGACCATAGGCAACTTTTTGTATATGTTTCCAATTCCCAACTCCAAAAAAAATTTTTTTGACCCACCCTAATATATATATATATATATATATATATATATATATATATATATATATATATATACTAGTAGTGGCCCGTTGCATACGCAACTAAAGGTTTTATCTCAATAAAATGTTTAATATGAGAATGATCGTTTAAAAACTACACGCAAACCGGTAGCAAGACCAGAACATACGTACAACGTAACTTGAGCAGATAAAGATTTTGATTACTCCTCACAAATAGTTGCCATGCTTTAGTCGACTTGAACAAACCTGTCCATATCTAGACCAGACCGTGGAGATTCTTTACCTGGGTCGATAAATTGCTACACCGCAACAAGTCAAGTGAACAAGTCGGTCTCATTGCAATGCTTCTCAAACTTATACCCTTCGCGACCCACTGTGACAACAGTTTTGACTTTGCGAACAAATTATGGCAGCCTACCCGATTATATTTGCTTTTAAAAAAAAATGATTCGCTATTTCTCATTCATTTCACCTTTAAAAAAGCAATAGTTGATACATTTGTTTCAGACATTTGTTTCGGAAATACAACTTTTAAATATTTTTTTTTTAAAATGATAAAGTGATGATTTCATATCTATTTAAGGCTAGCAATTCCATGGATATTTTTTACCCATGGGATCTGCGGAGTTTTGGTTTAATCCTCAGGATTTGTTTACATTCTGGTGACAGCCCACAAGTCCAACTAGTACAGTATCCCGTGTATTGTGAATTCTTCACTTTGTATGCCCCGATAAGTTACTGTTAAAGAATCCCTTCATATTTCTTAAAAGGATTGAAAAAAAATCTCACATAAAATTGATATTCATAGAAAAATAAATGACAATCTTACACGTAATCATGATGTTAACGTGATGTTATCGAGGTGTTATCGTGGTTTTATCGTGGTGTTATCGTGATGTTATCGTGATGTTATCGTGGTGTTATCGTGATGTTATCGTGGTGTTATCGTGGTGTTATCGTGACGTTATCGTGACGTTATCGTGGTGTTATCGTGATGTTATCGTGATGTTATCGTGATGTTATCATGATGTTATCGTGGTGTTATCGTGGTGTTATCGTGGTGTTATCGTGATGTTATCGTAACGTTATTGTGATGTTATCGTGATGTTATCATGGTGTTATCGTGATGTTATCGTGGTGTTATCGTGGTGTTATCGTGATGTTATCGTGGTGTTATCGTGATGTTATCGTGGTGTTATCGTATCACATAATACTAGTTGACGAGCTTGACAAAATTTGATCTTTATATGAAAAAAAAAATATATAGACAATCTAGTGAATCTTATAAAGGTTTACAATCTGCGCATATATTCTTTGTTTAAAGTATATTTGTTAATCGACTCATTGAGATTGCTTGAATACAATTAACAAGAGAACACGTTAAAAAAGATCATATGGAAGTAAATCAACCAGTAGTACAACTTTCATTATATATACATCAAGTTTCTTTACAAGAAATATTTCAGACAGATTTACCCTTTACATCAAATTAGTCTATCCTCTAGAAACAGACCAATCTATCCAGATTGTGTATGGTTAACATTTATTCTTTCTTACTTTTTCCGTGAGAAATATCTATCTATCCAATGTAACATCAATTAAAAAAAAATTATTGATCAAGTTCACAAACCAGAGTAACTGATATCACAAAATATAGTACCATAAATGATTTGATATCATCTAAAACCGTGCTCAGTTTCAGACGGGTTTAAAGTTATAGTTTTACCTTATTCAGGAAGTGAAGTATCGTCCTCTCTTGAAACTAGCGCACTAGATCAGCGCGCGATTAATCCAGAGGAAAAAATAATAATCTGGACGGCCTAACAACCGCCGGAGACCTGGAGTTAGTCCGCGCGATCAGATTTCATTTACCTTGAACGTACATGCATATTAATTTTGCTTATAACGTCATTAAAAGTAACATACAACATTGTGATACAACTTGACTTTAGATATTATGTTTAGAATATTCTGGGAGATCCCTATTAGTATTTCACTAGTTTACATTTAAGATTTGTTTAACAACATATATCGAATTGAGAAGCAGGAAATTATTTTTAAATTGTCACAAATGTTGAATATGTTCATGATTATTATATTACTTTTTAAAGCAAGGAAATTATTTTTAAATTGTCACAAATGTTGAATATGTTCATGATTATTATATTACTTTTTAAAGCAAGGAAATTATTTTTAAATTGTCACAAATGTTGAATTTGTTCATGAGTATTATATTACTTTTTAAAGCAGTGTATCATGTACCAGCAAGAACTTCATACACACCAGTGAACTGAGACCAGGAGTAACTGATATACATTTCCTTTTTGGTCATGCATTTATTAAAAGTCATTCCAGGTTATAATTTGAATAAATAGATATTGATTTTTAAGACATGACCTCCCTAATGGAGCCGAGTTTACAAAAATGACGTCGTCTCTCCCTAATACAGCTAATACAGACCATCGGTCGGGCACACCATAGTTGTATCTTTGACCCTAACAAATCTCATGGTTAGGCAAACCAGACGATCACCTATGTCCTCACCCCCACCTACTCTCACATTGTCAAAGCCCCCTGCCCCCCTAACCCCGTTTCCAGTAATAGAATTCATATTTTAATATATGAATCGTGCGTGGAATGTGCGTGGCTACAAGTCATTTTCTCTTGGGGCCCCCCAGATACCTCCTCCTGCGCCAAAGTATGGCTCTTATCATTAGTTATGTACTATGTTGGTGTAATGATGCAATGAATAGTTGTTTAAGTTTTAAAAAATAAATTAAAAAAAAGCATTGCGCACATAAAGTAGGATAAATGTAATTTCTGCTGCCTCTTAAAAAAAAATTGTCTGAATCTTTGGCTAGTCATTGTTATTCAAAGTGTTTTGTAAATCATTTTGGCGTCTCAGAAATCTATCAAGTTGATACATACGCACACACACACACACACACACACACACACACACATATATATATATATATATATATATATATATATGGCTTTGTATTAAAGAAAAGAAAAACTTCTGGAAATTACCATATCATAACCATTTCCGCAGATTACCAGCCTAAAGTCATTTTTCTCCAATTGAGTGAATATGTTTAGTGTGCAAAGTCAAGGGTTTCTCGTAAAACATTATGCGCCTTTTGTCACAGCGACCATAATGCACATATTGACACAGCAGCTATAAGGCGCCTTTTGTCACAGCGGCCATAATGCACATATTGACACAACAGCTATAAGGCACCTTTTGAAACATCGGCCATAACGCTCTTATCGGCACAGCGACCATAACATACTTGTCGGTACAGCGTCCTCCGTTGACCAGTGTATGTGTTTGTCATGTGGCGCTAAGCAACGAAACCGTAAACCAACCAAACCCTTACCATTATTCAAAGTCCAAATCACCTTTTTACCTATAAAAAATTATTAATTTTTGCATGTCTTTACATAACATCTCTAAATAAATATCGTTCACCTCAGATAAATTGTAAAGAATCAAAAGTAATGTTCCATGTTTCAACATTAAAGGCTTTTTCGCATGCATCTCGATTCGATAAATAATTTATTTTTTTTAAGATATACAGTTTTTTAAATAGTTTCTTTGGTTTGAAAAAATTAACGTCAAAGTCTAAAATATTAAAAAGTAAACATAAAATTTGATCACTCAAAGTATTGATACGACCCTCTAGGTGCGCACCGTACAGTCTACTGAGCGAACGCGATGACGGAGTAGAGAGACAGTGACGTAAGAAGCCGGCAAGAGAGTGGCCATGTTGCTGTTGTTGTTGTTTTAATAGATATTAGTAAATACTCTTGGAATCCACACCTGTGTGTTGTTGTTTTGATTTTATAAACAGAATTAAAGAGTTGTAATATTGGTGTCAGAAGTCAGGATTTCTTTTCTAAAAATGTTCGGTAAGAAATTAAACAAACTTTTAGTTAGAGAGTTAAAGGAAGAATTAGAAGAAAGGGACCTTCCAACTGACGGCAACAAACAACAACTGTTTAATAGACTTAATGAAGCTCTTATTGATGAGGGAATGGACCCGGAGAGCCACGTTTTTACCACGGAAATCGGGCAGTTAAGAAATGACGTGAAAGAATTTCATTTAGCAATAAGAGACGAAATAGGAGATCTGAAGGAAGATCCCAACACTAGAACCGAGAAAGCAAAGATTCAATTACCAAAAGTGAAAGTAGTGAATGAAACGACAACAAAAGAAAACATGACTCAGAAACAGACAAAGTTAATCATTGAAGCAGACTTAGACATGCGGCAAGTTTTACCTGAGGATGTGGTCATCCATGAAGTGGTACCTGAGGATGTGGTCATCCATGAAGTAGCACCTGAGAATGTGGTCATCCATGAACTGGTACCTGAGGATGTGGTCATCCATGAAGTGGTACCTGAGGATGTGGTCATCAACGACGTGATACCTGATGATGTGGTCATCAACGACGTGATACCTGATGATGTGGTCATCCTAAACGTAGCGCACGAGAAGGAACTAATCCAAGAAGAGCCGCCCAGCGATCTGAGAATGATCGGTCTGCAGAATGTCTGAAAGCTTGTTGCAACCGCAGCCCTGGTTACCTTGAATATCCAGACAACTTAACAGAGTCTGATAAAAACAACGTCAAGAACAATAAACCACAACTAAACAAAAGCCACGAATGCATGGAAATCCACAGTGGAGCTGATGCTAGTGCCAACGTTTGGCACTGCAACGGCGAGATCCCTACAGGTCTTAATTTCGTGCACAATCTGCCGCGCTTCGATAACAAGAAAGATTTGGTGACCCGTGAAGAGCCACCTGAGACGTTGGTGACCTGTGATGAGCCACCTGAGACATTGGTGACCTGTGATGAGCCACCTGAGAAGTTGGTGACCCATGAAGAGCAACCTGAGACGTTGGTGACCCTTGAAGACCCACCTGAGGAGCTGGTGACCCATGAAGAGCCACCTGAGACACTGGTGAACCGATATGAGCCACCTGGGGAGCAGAGACGAAAGGTAGAGAGGAGTGAGGAGACCAGCAGAGTGCATCGGAGCAGAGGAGAACGAAGCAGGACAAAGATGATCCTGGCCATTGACTTTAATCTGGTCAGTTCAGTATACATTCATCCTAGCAAAACATTTCGTTACTGCTACAACGTGTGTTTCGTCATCGTCATGTTATTCTGCAACAACAAGAGCTTTATTTTGTTGGGCCTCATCAATGGAGGTCAGTATCCCGAAAGCCTGCACCTGCGAGAAAACCTACCTGGTGAACAGCCAGATTGCTATGGGGACGAACACGATTCGCCCCGCCCCACCACGGGGATAATCAACCTCCACAGCCTGACAAAAGACATGCTCCTAGCTAGCATCAACGGTCACGCTGAGAACAGAGCTCTGGTTCCTGTGGACAGACTGTACAGACACTGTTGTGAGAACTGACCTGTCCGGGACGGACAGATTTAAGAGGGGGGCAGTGTTACGACCCTCTCGGTGCGCACCGTACAGTCCACAGAGTGAACGCGATGACGAAGTAGAGACAGTGACGTAAGAAGCCGACAAGAGAGTGGCCATGTTGCCGTTGTTTTTATAGATATTAGTAAATGCTCTTGGAATCCACGCCTGTGTGTTGTTTTGATTTTATAAACAGAATTAAAGAGTTGTAACAGTATTATTTTTTGTTTTTTTTTACAACAGATCGCATTAAAAATCGTTAGACGAAAACATTTGTCAAAATGGACAATTTGTCGCAGACTAAAAACAACAATTATCGTAACAAATTTTGTTTTTAAAAAAAGTTCTTTTTTTAAAAAAAATGATTTAATAAAAAAATCAAATTTCAGCAAAATTTACGTTATCTATAATACAAATTTTACATCATATGTTCCGGTTTCCGTCTGTCATCGCTACTTCTGTCTGTCATCGCGACTTTCGTCTGTCATCGCGACTTCCGTCTGTCATCCAACATGGCGGCACAAACAATTCAAAGATGGCAGAAACATTTACTGTTTTCTTCTTAACATGCATAATCCGGCTACCAACTGGCCAGCCGAATAAGAATAGTCTCCGACATGGCTGCCAGAATTGACATTGGACCAGCCATATGTTTAGTGCCGAGGTGACAAAACACCGTACACTAACATACGGCAGGTAAGATCGTGAATGCCAAATGGCAATCACAATGTTATACTATTTTCGACCGCCTCAATCATTACCAAAGGGCAAGAAGCGATCTTAGGAGAAGTAACTCAAAATCATGCCAAAATATTTTTTGATATTCTCCGAAACAATTTTAAACGGAAAAGTGGTTTCATAGGCCTATGTATATCTCACAATAACAAAATAAATCTATGGTGTTCTATTTGTTATTAAATGAGAAGCGATCATAAAAGAAATATTTACAGAAATCGTTCAATTAATATTCTGTGCTATGTTCCACAATGTAAATTTTAAACCAAATTATGGATACCTAAATATAATGTAATATTTATATTGTTTAAATTGTTATTATTTCTAAAATATGTCTATTTCTAATATACAATTATTTCCCTTTATTACTAACCTAAATACGTCACTTTTTTTTTCATTTTTTGACTATTACGTCACATGAATGCATTGAATAAGGGTTGAGTTTGAGTAGCGCCGTACACAACGTTTACAATGCAAACTAACCCATTTACGATGGGGGCTTCACACAGAGGGTGTATGGAGGGGGCCCAGTTTGAGGAGGGCCCCCAAAATATTTTTTAAACTAAATATTAAGTACATTATCCCATGTCAAAATGTAGTGGCTCCCGAAGATGCCTAAAATCCCTTGGTTCGGCATTGGCTTCACAGAACTATAATGTTGAAAGCTTTGATATGTCTTTCTTTTTTAAGAGGACTAATGTTTTCTGCGTCTGCGGCCTCAACTGCATTGATGAAATAATATGTTTTTAATTGAAGGTCAGCTAAAAGCTACACAACGATTATTTCTTCTCGGGACCAAGCTTGAGAAGGGTCAAAAAATTATCTCATGTCAAAATGCAGGGGCAGCCCCCAAGAGGCCAAGCCCACCGGGCCCCTAAATCCCTAGGTTCTGCAGTGCCGGGTCGGCAATTTTTCATACTTAATTGTACTATGCTACAATGTGTATAACAGTAAATAAACCACCTGCTAAACATGTAGCGTTTCGCTTAACACAAGCACTCGCTCATGTCTCTCATTTTTTTTAATACGCCATGTTGAACATCATAAAACATTAAATGAATAACTGTTTGGAAAGGAGTCCATTAAAATATTATGAAGGAATATGATTTTAAGAGTTGTTGTTTATGTTTACCCATAGTGAGGATTATTTTCTTTGGGAGGAACTATTTAACATATGAAATTTATTTGATGTATTATTAGGTGTCCTTATTCTCAAATGTATTTTGGCTACAATAATCTGTTCATGTCCTTAGGGCCACTGCAAGTATATAGACTGATTGTTAACGAGCTAATATCTATATCACCATTTTCAACTCCAACTGTGTGCCTACTCGCCGGTCCGGGTACCGGGCCTTTGATAACTAGTATAAATAAAATTGTCCACTATCATATTATTTAATTTTAGATTGTATACAATTCAAAAATGCAGCACTTGTTAGTAAGATTAAAAAAAAAAATTCTATATACGAGTTCAAATTAGTAGCGAAATACTTTCAATTTTTTTTAAATGATTTTTTTCCTTTTAAAAACACTTTCAAACCTTTAAAGGTTCTAAGATATTTTATCTCCTCCTTACAGTGCCTTCACATACCTGCCACATTCTTAACTTAAGGTGTGCTCTGGGTACATAAAGTTTATAAAACCTTGTGCTCAGTCAGCTGTAACGTTATTTACTCATGTGGAAAGTTGTTATTAATATAAAAACATCTTGGTTCTGTTTTTTTTAAGACTATAGAAGGCTTTTAATTTGGATTTTGAATTCATGCTTCTTTTCCACCATATTCTTCTTTAAGGTGGTCCATGGGCCATTTAAGGTTACTGCTAGTTGTTTTTTTCTATTTTTTTTTATTTTTTAAGCTACACTAGCCATTTTTGGCACATGCATACAACATACCAATTAATGCACAAAGAAATAAAAAAAAATACATATAAACATTTATTAAAAAATGTATTATGTGACTTTTTGGGTAAAAAAGTGTAATTTTAAGACATATTTTCAAAAATTTTTCAAAGAACCAATTTTTAAAATCTATTGTAGATATCATAAAATAACTTTGAACAAATGTTAATGAGTGTGTTTCAAACAAACGTAATTTTTTTTTTTTTTTGGAAATATTGAATAGAATTTTTTTAATAATTTTTTTCTTACCTACCCCCCCCCCCCCCAAATGCAACTTTTTCTAAAAGACACAAAGACTGGGATACATTGATCAAAGACACAAAGACTGCGATACATTGGTCAAAGACACAAAGACTGGGATACATTGGTCAAAGGCACAAAGACTGGGATACATTGGTCGAAGACACAAAGACTGGGATACATTGGTCAAAGACACAAAAACTGGGATACATTGGTCAAAGACACAAAGACTGGGATACATTGGTCGAAGACACAAAGACTGCGATACATTGGTCAAAGACACAAAGACTGGGATACATTGGTCAAAGACACAAAGACTGGGATACATTGGTCAAAGACACAAAGACTGTGATACATTGGTCGAAGACACAAAGACTGGGATACATTGGTCAAAGACACAAAGACTGGGATACATTGGTCAAAGACACAAAGACTGGGATACATTGGTCAAAGACACAAAGACTGGGATACATTGGTCAAAGACACAAAGACTGTGATACATTGGTCGAAGACACAAAGACTGGGATACATTGGTCGAAGACACAAAGACTGGGATACATTGGTTAAGGACACAAAGACTGGGATACATTGGTCAAAGACACAAAGACTGAGATACATTGGTCAAAGACACAAAGACTGGGATACATTGGTCGAAGACACAAAGACTGGGATACATTGGTCAAAGACACAAAGACTGGGATACATTGGTCAAAGACACAAAGACTGGGATACATTGGTCAAAGACACAAAGACTGGGATACATTGGTCAAAGACACAAAGACTGTGATACATTGGTCGAAGACACAAAGACTGGGATACATTGGTCGAAGACACAAAGACTGGGATACATTGATTAAGGACACAAAGACTGGGATACATTGGTCAAAGACACAAAGACTGAGATACATTGGTCAAAGACACAAAGACTGGGATACATTGGTCAAAGACACAAAGACTGGGATACATTGGTAATTGATCTAAAGACTGGGATACATTGGTTAAAGACACAAAGACTGGGATACATTGGTCAAAGACACAAAGACTGGGATACATTGGTCAAAGACACAAAGACTGGGATACATTGGTCAAAGACACAAAGACTGGGATACATTGGTCAAAGACACAAAGACTGGGATACATTGGTCAAAGACACAAAGACTGGGACACATTGGTCAAAGACACAAAGACTGGGATACATTGGTCAAAGACACAAAGACTGAGATACATTGGTCAAAGACACAAAGACTGTGATACATTGGTCGAAGACACAAAGACTGGGATACATTGGTAATTGATCTAAAGACTGGGATACATTGGTTAAAGACACAAAGACTGGGATACATTGGTCAAAGACACAAAGACTGGGATACATTGGTTAAAGACTCAAAGACTGTGATACATTGGTCGAAGACACAAAGACTGGGATACATTGGTCAAAGACACAAAGACTAGGATACATTGGTCGAAGACAAAAAGACTGGGATACATTGGTAATTGATTAATAACTGGGATACATTGGTTAAAGACACAAAGAATGGGATACATTGGTCAAAGACACAAAGACTGGGATACATTGGTAATTGATCTAAAGACTGGGATACATTGGTCAAAGACACAAAGACTGGGATACATTGGTCAAAGACACAAAGACTGGGATACAATGGTCAAAGACACAAAGACAGTGATACATTGGTCAAAGACACAAAGACTGGGATAGATTGGTTAAAGACACAAAGACTGGGATACATTGGTCAAAGACACAAAGACTGGGATACATTGGTCAAAGACACAAAGACTGGGATACATTGGTAAAAGACACAAAGACTGGGATACATTGGTAATTGATCTAAAGACTGGGGTACATTGGTCAAAGACACAAAGACTGGGATACATTGGTCAAAGACACAAAGACTGGGATACATTGGTCAAAGACACAAAGACTGGGATACATTGGTCAAAGACACAAAGGCTGGGATACATTAGTCAAAGACACAAAGGCTGGGATACATTGGTCAAAGACACAAAGACTGGGATACATTGGTCGAAGACACAAAGACTGCGATACATTGGTCAAAGACACAAAGACTGGGATACATTGGTCAAAGACACAAAGACTGTGATACATTGGTCGAAGACACAAAGACTGGGATACATTGGTCAAAGACACAAAGACTGGGATACATTGGTCAAAGACACAAAGACTGGGATACATTGGTCAAAGACACAAAGACTGGGATACATTGGTCAAAGACACAAAGACTGTGATACATTGGTCGAAGACACAAAGACTGGGATACATTGGTCGAAGACACAAAGACTGGGATACATTGGTTAAGGACACAAAGACTGGGATACATTGGTCAAAGACACAAAGACTGAGATACATTGGTCAAAGACACAAAGACTGGGATACATTGGTCGAAGACACAAAGACTGGGATACATTGGTCAAAGACACAAAGACTGGGATACATTGGTCAAAGACACAAAGACTGGGATACATTGGTCAAAGACACAAAGACTGGGATACATTGGTCAAAGACACAAAGACTGTGATACATTGGTCGAAGACACAAAGACTGGGATACATTGGTCGAAGACACAAAGACTGGGATACATTGATTAAGGACACAAAGACTGGGATACATTGGTCAAAGACACAAAGACTGAGATACATTGGTCAAAGACACAAAGACTGGGATACATTG
Organism: Bulinus truncatus; assembly: GCA_021962125.1. NCBI lineage: Eukaryota > Metazoa > Mollusca > Gastropoda > Planorbidae > Bulinus > Bulinus truncatus. Next base: position 3,863,147 of record JAGDYQ010000012.1, read on the forward strand.
GTCAAAGACACAAAGACTGGGATACATTGGTAATTGATCTAAAGACTGGGATACATTGGTTAAAGACACAAAGACTGGGATACATTGGTCAAAGACACAAAGACTGGGATACATTGGTCAAAGACACAAAGACCGGGATACATTGGTCAAAGACACAAAGACCGGGATACATTGGTCAAAGACACAAAGACTGGGATACATTGGTCAAAGACACAAAGACTGGGACACATTGGTCAAAGACACAAAGACTGGGATACATTGGTCAAAGACACAAAGACTGAGATACATTGGTCAAAGACACAAAGACTGTGATACATTGGTCGAAGACACAAAGACTGGGATACATTGGTAATTGATCTAAAGACTGGGATACATTGGTTAAAGACACAAAGACTGGGATACATTGGTCAAAGACACAAAGACTGGGATACATTGGTCAAAGACACAAAGACTGTGATACATTGGTCGAAGACACAAAGACTGGGATACATTGGTCAAAGACACAAAGACTGGGATACATTGGTCAAAGACACAAAGACTGGGATACATTGGTCAAAGACACAAAGACTGGGATACATTGGTCAAAGACACAAAGACTGTGATACATTGGTCGAAGACACAAAGACTGGGATACATTGGTCGAAGACACAAAGACTGGGATACATTGGTTAAGGACACAAAGACTGGGATACATTGGTCAAAGACACAAAGACTGAGATACATTGGTCAAAGACACAAAGACTGGGATACATTGGTCGAAGACACAAAGACTGGGATACATTGGTCAAAGACACAAAGACTGGGATACATTGGTCAAAGACACAAAGACTGGGATACATTGGTCAAAGACACAAAGACTGGGATACATTGGTCAAAGACACAAAGACTGTGATACATTGGTCGAAGACACAAAGACTGGGATACATTGGTCGAAGACACAAAGACTGGGATACATTGATTAAGGACACAAAGACTGGGATACATTGGTCAAAGACACAAAGACTGAGATACATTGGTCAAAGACACAAAGACTGGGATACATTGGTCAAAGACACAAAGACTGGGATACATTGGTAATTGATCTAAAGACTGGGATACATTGGTTAAAGACACAAAGACTGGGATACATTGGTCAAAGACACAAAGACTGGGATACATTGGTCAAAGACACAAAGACCGGGATACATTGGTCAAAGACACAAAGACCGGGATACATTGGTCAAAGACACAAAGACTGGGATACATTGGTCAAAGACACAAAGACTGGGATACATTGGTCAAAGACACAAAGACTGGGATACATTGGTAATTGATCTAAAGACTGGGATACATTGGTTAAAGACACAAAGACTGGGATACATTGGTCAAAGACACAAAGACTGGGATACATTGGTCAAAGACACAAAGACTGTGATACATTGGTCGAAGACACAAAGACTGGGATACATTGGTCAAAGACACAAAGACTGGGATACATTGGTCAAAGACACAAAGACTGGGATACATTGGTCAAAGACACAAAGACTGGGATACATTGGTCAAAGACACAAAGACTGTGATATATTGGTCGAAGACACAAAGACTGGGATACATTGGTCGAAGACACAAAGACTGGGATACATTGGTTAATGACACAAAGACTGGGATACATTGGTCAAAGACACAAAGACTGAGATACATTGGTCAAAGACACAAAGACTGGGATACATTGGTCGAAGACACAAAGACTGGGATACATTGGTCAAAGACACAAAGACTGGGATACATTGGTCAAAGACACAAAGACTGGGATACATTGGTCAAAGACACAAAGACTGGGATACATTGGTCAAAGACACAAAGACTGTGATACATTGGTCGAAGACACAAAGACTGGGATACATTGGTCGAAGACACAAAGACTGGGATACATTGATTAAGGACACAAAGACTGGGATACATTGGTCAAAGACACAAAGACTGAGATACATTGGTCAAAGACACAAAGACTGGGATACATTGGTCAAAGACACAAAGACTGGGATACATTGGTAATTGATCTAAAGACTGGGATACATTGGTTAAAGACACAAAGACTGGGATACATTGGTCAAAGACACAAAGACTGGGATACATTGGTCAAAGACACAAAGACCGGGATACATTGGTCAAAGACACAAAGACCGGGATACATTGGTCAAAGACACAAAGACTGGGATACATTGGTCAAAGACACAAAGACTGGGACACATTGGTCAAAGACACAAAGACTGGGATACATTGGTCAAAGACACAAAGACTGAGATACATTGGTCAAAGACACAAAGACTGTGATACATTGGTCGAAGACACAAAGACTGGGATACATTGGTAATTGATCTAAAGACTGGGATACATTGGTTAAAGACACAAAGACTGGGATACATTGGTCAAAGACACAAAGACTGGGATACATTGGTTAAAGACTCAAAGACTGTGATACATTGGTCGAAGACACAAAGACTGGGATACATTGGTCAAAGACACAAAGACTAGGATACATTGGTCGAAGACAAAAAGACTGGGATACATTGGTAATTGATTAATAACTGGGATACATTGGTTAAAGACACAAAGAATGGGATACATTGGTCAAAGACACAAAGACTGGGATACATTGGTAATTGATCTAAAGACTGGGATACATTGGTCAAAGACACAAAGACTGGGATACATTGGTCAAAGACACAAAGACTGGGATACATTGGTCAAAGACACAAAGACAGTGATACATTGGTCAAAGACACAAAGACTGGGATAGATTGGTTAAAGACACAAAGACTGGGATACATTGGTCAAAGACACAAAGACTGGGATACATTGGTCAAAGACACAAAGACTGGGATACATTGGTAAAAGACACAAAGACTGGGATACATTGGTAATTGATCTAAAGACTGGGGTACATTGGTCAAAGACACAAAGACTGGGATACATTGGTCAAAGACACAAAGACTGGGATACATTGGTCAAAGACACAAAGACTGGGATACATTGGTCAAAGACACAAAGGCTGGGATACATTAGTCAAAGACACAAAGGTTGGGATACATTGGTCAAAGACACAAAGACTGGGATACATTGGTCGAAGACACAAAGACTGCGATACATTGGTCAAAGACACAAAGACTGGGATACATTGGTCAAAGACACAAAGACTGTGATACATTGGTCGAAGACACAAAGACTGGGATACATTGGTCAAAGACACAAAGACTGGGATACATTGGTCAAAGACACAAAGACTGGGACATTGGTCAAAGACACAAAGACTGGGATACATTGGTCAAAGACACAAAGACTGTGATACATTGGTCGAAGACACAAAGACTGGGATACATTGGTCGAAGACACAAAGACTGGGATACATTGGTTAAGGACACAAAGACTGGGATACATTGGTCAAAGACACAAAGACTGAGATACATTGGTCAAAGACACAAAGACTGGGATACATTGGTCGAAGACACAAAGACTGGGATACATTGGTCAAAGACACAAAGACTGGGATACATTGGTCAAAGACACAAAGACTGGGATACATTGGTCAAAGACACAAAGACTGGGATACATTGGTCAAAGACACAAAGACTGTGATACATTGGTCGAAGACACAAAGACTGGGATACATTGGTCGAAGACACAAAGACTGGGATACATTGATTAAGGACACAAAGACTGGGATACATTGGTCAAAGACACAAAGACTGAGATACATTGGTCAAAGACACAAAGACTGGGATACATTGGTCAAAGACACAAAGACTGGGATACATTGGTAATTGATCTAAAGACTGGGATACATTGGTTAAAGACACAAAGACTGGGATACATTGGTCAAAGACACAAAGACTGGGATACATTGGTCAAAGACACAAAGACCGGGATACATTGGTCAAAGACACAAAGACTGGGATACATTGGTCAAAGACACAAAGACTGGGATACATTGGTCAAAGACACAAAGACTGGGACACATTGGTCAAAGACACAAAGACTGGGATACATTGGTCAAAGACACAAAGACTGAGATACATTGGTCAAAGACACAAAGACTGTGATACATTGGTCGAAGACACAAAGACTGGGATACATTGGTAATTGATCTAAAGACTGGGATACATTGGTTAAAGACACAAAGACTGGGATACATTGGTCAAAGACACAAAGACTGGGATACATTGGTTAAAGACTCAAAGACTGTGATACATTGGTCGAAGACACAAAGACTGGGATACATTGGTCAAAGACACAAAGACTAGGATACATTGGTCGAAGACAAAAAGACTGGGATACATTGGTAATTGATTAATAACTGGGATACATTGGTTAAAGACACAAAGAATGGGATACATTGGTCAAAGACACAAAGACTGGGATACATTGGTAATTGATCTAAAGACTGGGATACATTGGTCAAAGACACAAAGACTGGGATACATTGGTCAAAGACACAAAGACTGGGATACATTGGTCAAAGACACAAAGACAGTGATACATTGGTCAAAGACACAAAGACTGGGATAGATTGGTTAAAGACACAAAGACTGGGATACATTGGTCAAAGACACAAAGACTGGGATACATTGGTCAAAGACACAAAGACTGGGATACATTGGTAAAAGACACAAAGACTGGGATACATTGGTAATTGATCTAAAGACTGGGGTACATTGGTCAAAGACACAAAGACTGGGATACATTGGTCAAAGACACAAAGACTGGGATACATTGGTCAAAGACACAAAGACTGGGATACATTGGTCAAAGACACAAAGGCTGGGATACATTAGTCAAAGACACAAAGGCTGGGATACATTGGTCAAAGACACAAAGACTGGGATACATTGGTCAAAGACACAAAGACTGTGATACATTGGTCGAAGACACAAAGACTGGGATACATTGGTCAAAGACACAAAGACTGGGATACATTGGTCAAAGACACAAAGACTGGGATACATTGGTCAAAGACACAAAGACAGTGATACATTGGTCAAAGACACAAAGACTGGGATAGATTGGTTAAAGACACAAAGACTGGGATACATTGGTCAAAGACACAAAGACTGGGATACATTGGTCAAAGACACAAAGACTGGGATACATTGGTAAAAGACACAAAGACTGGGATACATTGGTAATTGATCTAAAGACTGGGGTACATTGGTCAAAGACACAAAGACTGGGATACATTGGTCAAAGACACAAAGGCTGGGATACATTAGTCAAAGACACAAAGGCTGGGATACATTGGTCAAAGACACAAGGACTGGGATACATTGGTCGTTGACCTAAAGACTCGGATACATTGGTCAATGACCCAAAAGATTTTCTATGACCCAAAGACTGGGGTACAATTTTCCATTACTCCCAAAGACTTGTATACAATAGTCTGTGATCTAAAGACTGGTGTACAATGGTCTGTGACCTACAGACTGAAGCATGACTGGGATATGACTCCTAGGAAACTTAGACTTAGCAGAAAACATATGCTTATTAGCCCAGTTGCTACAGCCAATGTAACCAAAACCAATACACCAGCACAAGAAGATACCAAATCTGGGTCAGGTATAAATACACATAAGACATAATATATACGTATAAATACAGATAAAGACATAACATATACGTATAAATACAGATAAAGACATAACATATACGTATCAATACAGATAAAGCCATAACATATACGTATAAATACAGATAAAGACATAATATGTACGTATAAATACAGATAAAGACATAACATATACGTATAAATACAGATAAAGACATAATATATACGTATAAATACAGATAAAGACATAATATATACGTATAAATACAGATAAAGACATAACATATACGTATAAATACGGATAAGGACATAACATATACGTATAAATACAGATAAAGACAGAATGTATACGCATAAATACAGATAAAGACATAACATATACGTATAAATACGGATAAAGACATAACATATACGTATAAATACGGATAAAGACATAACATATACGTATAAATACAGATAAAGACAGAATGTATGTTTCTACTGTGCAAAGGTAGGCTTCGACCACATTTGGCAATACGTATCTTTTGAAGTTAAATCATTTTACATATTTCACTAGCATAATTTCTGCAACATTAGGATAAGACGAAGAGATATATAAACCATAATATACAAGGCAAGATAAGACATGCTTTTGTCTTCAAACGAGGTCTGAATGGAAAACATCTTCCCTCCAGCCCCGTAGCGTGAAGATTCTACAGGAGGGGCCAGGCATTCTACAGCAGGTGCCCGGCAATAGCGGGGGGGGGGAGGTCAGGTAATACATTTTACTAAGTAGAACAAATAAGCAGGGGGGCCAGACAAAACGCAGGTTGGGGGGCCCGGGCCCCTGCCCCCCCCCCGCACGCTACGGGCCTGCTTCCCTCTCAATTATGTACAAGCCATGAATTTTCAATAGCAATGTCAAATCAACCCCGGTGTTTGGTGCAACGACCATCGAGAATCGAGAGTCACCGACACATTGGCTGACATTCTCCAGACGTTTGTATAAATGGTATCATCACGAACCTTCTGATGATTAGACCATTAGACATAGTAAGGAACGAAGATTCTCCTCCCATAGACCTAAAGAAGGAAAGAGAAATGGATTGACCATTATTACAGGAAGCCACAGGAAAAAAAAAATCAAGATATTGCCTTGCAGTGTAGCCAGAGACATGCTGGTTGCTCAGAAGGCCGCTAGGAGAAGGTCTTATGAGAAGATATTGAAGAAATACAATCTGACGAAGGAGTGAACTGTAAAATGTATTCCAAGGACACAGCACGTGGTTTAATAATAAAAGTTGGAAATATCTCAAGCAAACATATGTTACTACACATTCTTTTTTAGAATAGAATTAAATCCTATATTTAAATTATAATCGCCATTTTTTTAAAAAACAAATCAAGGGGGGGGGGGTACTTGTATTGAGATCTTAATCCCATTACGACGCCCATGTTCAATGTGCCCCCCGTCTCCGGGGGGGGGTGGAATGTCCCTGTGAATTGTATGTAAAGAATATTGACGTCAACGAGTGAAACGCTGGTCGGATCAAGAAGCCAGACGGGCAGCATTTGGCCTACGGGCAATAGTTTGACCCCCCGCCCCCCTCTCCCCCCGTCTTCTCTGGCTGAACTGCGGGGGTTCATTGAATTGTTCCACTGAGTCGTCTATGAGACGGACAAAACGTTCGGAGATTCGACCCGTCTTGGGGCGCCGTTGTTGACACAAAACGAGGGAATAGAGATCACGTGACATGGCGTAGGAAAAATCGGGTGTAAAAGATCTCGTTACATCACGCGATCAGATCCGTCCTTAAATTTACAGTTGGGCGGTCACAGCCTGTGGACCACCTGGCCCTCCCCTTTTTTATTTTTTTATAGGAAAGCCCTCGTAAATCATAAAAAAATACACTTTTCAACTTGGGGTCCTTGTGAAGCGCCTCTCTCCCCTATGCTACGACGCTTATGGCTCTTAAGATTTTTTAGGGGCACAAAGTAAAGGATACTTGCAAGAGCCCTATAGTTTATCTTCACTTATCGTGCAATGTGTAGTAGTAAATTAAAAAATATTGAACAAAGACTATAGAAGTGTGTTTCATAAACAATTTCTATTCTCTTAGTCATTAACCCCATTTGATGTTTACTAAAAAGCCATATAATTTAATAGTCAGACAAAACATGTATTATGTTTTTTTTATAGACACTGTATTATTTTGGACGATTTAAAAAAAAAAAAAGCCATCGCATCCTCACGGCTCTAATTAAACTGTACAAGTGTGACGTCATAGGGCTTGACCGGCAGGTTGCACCCGAATCCGGTGCAGCAGAACGTACAGTCCAGCGTGAGTCCAGTGTAGTCGTCCACTAAGCAGACTGGTTTCGTCCATGTCTGCTCCCACCACTTGGAGCGACAGAACGCTTCATCTGCACACCTGTAACAATGGAAGGCGTCAGAGGGAATTATCGATTTGATCGTTTAGCACGGTTAAAGATTTTTTTTAATCAATACGACAACGAGGCAACCAGACCACAGACGTTTATGGGTTAATACGAAATTTTGTTCTTTAGGGAAACGAACTAAGACATGTATGGGGAAACGATTAGCTGCGATGAGAAACGTAAACAAAATTCTTTAACGAAACAAAAAAGACAACTCTAGCCGGGAAATCGACAAATCAGAAATGGTTCGGAGACTTTTTCTTGAACTTTTTGTCTACCTCAAATCTTCTTGAATAGCTCTGACATTTTTTGTTGCTGCTGTGATTTCATTTTCAAATTACGTGTCAATATTATCTTGGTTGAAGCTTAAGCCGGTGTAAAGAGGGGCGAACTAGGGGCTGTCTAAGACCCCCCCACGGGTGAAACGCCCTATTACAAAATGAGGTTACAGGGTTTCTACAGGTATTTATGCATTTAGCTCCGAAATATTTTTTCAAGTCTGTCATAGCCCCTCCCACCCCCAAACACCTAGGCACGGCCATGCACAGTGTGTACTTTTTAAACAGTCACTATGATAAGCGATGTCCGTGGCTGACACTAATATCCAATAATATATATATATATATATATATATATATATATATATATATATATATATATGCGATTTGGTTTCTGCATTAAATCGAAAGTAAAGAAATAATAAAACAGTATTCCAGTTTAAAATACGATCATGAAGAAATCGGATCTGCCCGAAACCAAAAAATAACCTAAACTACCGATCAAGCCTAAGGGGATATAACTCTATGCAAAGGTTTTGCAGGATACAGCTAGTACTTTAATATTATCGAAGCAAGAGTTCGCATTACAACCGTTTTTTTTAACAGCAGTAATTCAATAATTACTGATTGGTTTAAATTTAGTACAGAAAGGTTACATATTACATACGCAGTTGACCTCACCCTTTATAAATGTCCTTCTGGACTTGATTCTGCACAATGCTGGTGAAGCAGTACGGGCGTGCTGAGTCACAAAGCCTCGGAGGAGTCACCTGCACAGTGTAGGCGTCACACGGTTCACTAACGTTGCACTGGATGCACACATTAGGTGGAACTATTTGATACAAATAAAAAATGGTAATGTTGATGATAAAGACAAAGAGAGCAGTACGCAATGTAAACAAGATCAGTGTTCACAAAGCAGATACACTCGTCATGAAATAGAACCCATTCCTTCGTAGTTGTTTATTATTGACTACTGTTACATTATTTTCTTTCCGACTAACCTGGTCAGTTGAATATCTCCTAGCTTGTTTGTTGTTGTACCTGTGATCTCAAGAGCTTAATCTAACCTCCAATATTATAGAAGCACTGTATCTATAAAATTAGGTACCTCTAGACAACCTGGGGGTGTGTTATGTTTACCTGGTGTTGGGGTGGTGGTAGTTGTGGTCGTGGTGGTGGTCGTCGTGGTGGTGGTCGTTGTCGGAGTTGTGGTGGTCGTTGTCGGCGTTGTGGTGGTCGTTGTCGGCGTCGTGGTGGTCGTTGTCGGCGTTGTGGTGGTCGTTGTCGGCGTTGTGGTAGTTGTTGTGGTCATGGTGGTCGTTGTGGTCGGCGTTGTGGTCGGCGTTGTGGTCGGCGTTGTGGTGGTCACCGTCGTAGGAGCCTCGGTGGTCACCACTCCTACGGTCACAGTGCTCTGAGTACTTGGTGTGGCCGTAGCCGTTGTCACGTAATCTGTAAAAAAAAAATGACATAGGTTAAAGTTGACTGGCTTTTTAAATGAACACTACACTTAAAACGTGGTGCATTGTAAACTCGGTTTTATGATTAAAATTTAAAAAAAAATATAAATAAATGAATTAATTAACCATTAATCTTTTTGTAATCAGCTCTCTCTTAGCAGACTGTCACGTAATTCAAAATTAGCCCCCTTTTTTTTATATCAAGCGTTGGGCCCTGAAAAAACAGCAACAGCCTTAATTCGGCCCATAGTAGCTTACTTAGGCCCTCAGCATGGAATAGATGACTTTGAATTAAAATAGGAAAAAAAATACTTGAAATATTTAACAGGTACTTTGTTATTAAAACCACATTTAGAGAATTTTGCAGTGAAACTTCGTTCAATCATATAATCACTTTCAGGATTAACTTGGTTAACGGAATAGTTCGTAAAACAAGTCAATGATCTTAGCTAACAAATTTATACGATATTTTTGCGAAATATTTTCGTATTTCAAGACAAAGATTGTTATCAGTGAGCTGAATATATTCTGCTCCAAACTGTTTGTGAACGGAATCTACGAAATCAGATATAAAGCGTGTGCAATATTTCACCAAAATTCGGTGATGTTTCAGTACAAGGATTGTTAACATCCGAACTGATTTTGTTCCAAACTTCGTGAACATTTTTTTTTCAAAGACAACTTTTTTTGAGAAATTTTTTAAAGACATTTTTTTGGTAAGCTTCAATTTAAATTATTCCGTGATTCAAATGCAAAGATTAAATCGAGATAAAGGACAATACCGCAGATAAGAACTCACTTTGAAACAGGTTATCAATCTGTGTGGCACATTCTGCCAGGCCCGTGCAGCAAAATGTACACTTCTCCATGTGGTTGAAGTCACAATGGTTAAAGTGGTCCAGTTCATGATGAAAGCAAGCCTATAAAATATAGCAATTACAAGTACCCTCCCATGATTTTAATTAAAGGGAGCAATTTAAATTAAAATTGAATTAAATACAGTATAATTGTTTTATTACACAGACATAATATAATTTTTTTTTCAAAAAAGCATATTATTTATAATTTTACTTGATATATTACCAGAGTTATTTATTATATTTTTAAAAATCAATATGATTTGACATTATTTAAACTTATTAAGACCATCTTAATTTAGAAAACATTGTGTTCTTATATATGTAGTGTTGAGATGAAATAACGATCGGCGTCGCACCTGTAGTGTTTTTTTCAGGATATATAAATGTCATATAAATATTTCGGCATGAAATTGGTGATACTCCCCATCCTGGTCTGAGAGACATACCATAATCTACTGGGGATGATGGACCACTGGGGTTCTCTAGTCAAGAATTAAAAAAAAACGTACTTGCGATGGTGGTGGTACTGTGGTCAATGAAGGCTATCCGAGACCGTAGTATTGACAGCTGGCGGTGGTGACGGATGTGGTCGGCACACAACACCCTTCCACTCTGCCCCATTCAAGCACACCTGCGCATCCTGCCCTTTCGGGCAGAGGGTACAAGGGTACAGGCACATTACATCCTTCCCTTTATCCGAGTGGAAGGAAAAACCCCTGCCTTGCCATTCTGGCCGATCAGCAGTACACACACCCTGCTGGTATGGCCAGTTTTGGCGAGTCATAAAACCCTCTTTTCTGCCATCCCGGCAGATGATAGCGGGCACACTCACTCCCCCCCCCCGCTTTGTAGGGATGGCAGACGTGCATCAGCGTCGCCAACAATGCTGGTGTGGTTGCTGGTGTGGTAGGCACACTACACCCTATCATGCTGGCAATGGCGACGTTAAAAAAAAAAGAGAAAAAAAATAAAGAAAGAGAAATTGACTTACCACTCTATTGTGACAGATGTAGTCTATCCTGTTGTGATCCTTCAGGTGCAGGGTCAGTTCACATACCTGGAATGTTTGGGGGTGGGGGAGAGAGTAAAGAAACACCAGTCATGTAATTAATCATGCGTGTTTAGTCCTACATTAACTGACAATTAAGATGTTCCGATCGATCCGCCCGTCTTCCCGCTCAACTAAATTCCCAACTGACAGACAAGCTGCCCAAATGTCTCTCTGTTTATTGTCCGGCCATCTATCTGCCAGTCTTGGTGTCCAGATGCCTGTCTAATAAACCGTCATTATTTAGATATTTTTCCTTTTTAATCCGGCAGTCTCTATTAGTCCATCTATCTGTCAAACTGTCTAAAAACTTATTTGTCCATCTACCAGCCCATTAGTTTATTTGTCCATCGAGCTATCCATTTTTTAACCTGTTCATCTGCCAGTCTAGCAGTCCATTAGTATATCTGTCTATCTATCTGTAAAACTGTGCATTAGTTTATCTGCCCTTGTGTCCGTCCGACTATATGTCCAGCTGCATGTCCATGTGTCCGACAAAGTCGATCTTCATTTTTCATAGTTGTTTTCTCTTTACGTCATTTATTGGTACAATTTTATGAAACACATTTTATGATTAGTCCAGTTTCACAGTGCACATTCAAATTACATTGACCTATATTGAACTTACGTCATGAGTATGATGACACTGGGCGCTTCCGGTACAGGTAGAGGTGTCGTAGGGATTGGAACAGATTGGACATATCACAGCTGGACAGCAAATGAAATAAATCAAGGTATTTATTGTTCTATAAATAGTACCCATACATTTTTAACGAAACGTAAAGAACACATATTTTAAATTTATTTTGCTGTGTTGATTGTACATTCTATTATTACCCTACCAGTAAAAAAAAAAAACAACCTCCTAAATTTAACGTTATCAGAGATACATTTTACAAAGCGAAACCGGAAACAAATATTGCTTAAATTGGCACAGTTTTATTTTGTGTATAAAGCATCCGCCCCCATCCCCCAACCTCCTCCCTCCTTCACTCCCCCATATCTGAGGAGGAAAGTTGATTTAAATCTGAGTAACATTACTAGTTTCACAGGGTATTCCCTATGACAGTGCACCAAATGGATGTTCATGTTTTTCTACTTCCGTTCAACATGACCATCCATTTGGTGCACTGTCATAGGGAATACCCTGTGACAACTAGCTACACATCTTGATGGTAGTTTAACACCAGGGCACTACACAAGTGGGTTGTTTTTTTTTTTTTGAAAAAAAAAATTATAAACTATAACAACTTTGAGTGTGAGCACAGTTTCCATGAACGAGAGGAAATGAGTATTATATCTTTGAAAATGAGTTGATATGATAAACAGGACTGTAGTTTTTTTCTCGCAACTGTCCAATTTATCATAAATACTGTCATACTGTCACGATTAAAAAAAACAACAATTTCTTGTAGATTTTTCCATGAATTGCCTAAATATTCATTCCCAGCAAGGCAAGCCTAAAGTTGTTTTTTTTTTTAAATATCAAGCGGACAATTCCAGATATAGAAAAAAAAAAACATACAGTCAAACGAAAAGTATTTTACCGGACACTGTTTTCTTACTAATTTACCTGAGGCATTGTCATCACTCACCTGCCACTAGTGACACTGCCAACTGACAGATGACCACAAGACCTATGAACTGTCTCATTTTGATACAAGATAAAACTTAGCGTTACATTTCTTCTTTTAAATATCTTATAGTTTCTTTTTTTTAAAAAAAAAGAAAAAAAAACAAAACCCATTAATCAGTTTAAAATCCTTTTTTTTTATCTCTACAGACTCCACATAGTTTAAAAATACAATATATTCGTCTTTTTTTGGTCTCTTATCAGTAAACGGACAGAACCGATACTGGTGGTATCGATACTATTCACGACACACGATACCATAGGTAGTAGTAATGAGGTTACGTGACTTAATCCTACGATAATTCGACTGCTAAGATTGTAGTCGTGATAGCTCATGTGCTTGACATGCAATGTTCAGGTACGTTGGTACGTGATAAGACAAAACATGGAGCCAGGCTCAAGGCGCATTCACAGCAAACACAATTGAAGGTGCTATTTATATCTTTTTGTATATGTATATATATATATATATATATATATATATATATATATATATATATATATACATATCGTATCGAAATGAAGCTACATTTTTTAAAGAGGTCCACATAATAATGTTGAGTTAACGCCCTTGGTACAATGAAAGGACAGCGACTATCTATCAGCTGGTTCGTCGAGGACGGAAAACAAAAAGTTCGTCTCGACCTACAGGAATCAAGAGATATCGATGACGTTTAGACTTTCCGTCGTTACCTGCTTGGAGTTGATCTAATTACACAAGTCTTTGAGTTGAAATGTTGGTAACTTTCTAACTTTAGGAATGCAAAAAAATGTTTCCGCGCTCTGTATCGGGGTGATAAGATGTAAATTTTTGCCTCACTTTTCGAGTTAATCAAAACATAGATCATGGCCATACTGCGGCAGAGTACTCGTCTTTCACGCGGGTGTTCCAGTGATGTGGTGTTTTCTTGGAGGGAGTAGAGTTGTGTGGAGTAGAAAGTTCGACTATCTACCCGAGTGTCCGAGGTTTCAGCCCAGGAGAGTCCAATGATTTGTATAAGGTCCAGTTGAACTTCCCAAGTACATTCAGCTTAAAAAAAAAGAATATACCTGACATTACCTGTGTCAGAATAGTGCATGGGCACATTGTGTCACTGCCGCTACGGCTAATTTTACAGTCTACTTTTTAGAGCGAATAGCACCTAGAGTATTAAAGTTCCCTTAATCCCCTAAGGGCTCATTGGGGCAGATGAAATGTATAATTCATCTGTTTCAGTAACACATGCAAATAAAGGGATTGTGTGGTTAGCACAACACCCACATAGAGGGATTGTGTGGTAAGCACAACACCCACATAAAGGGATTGTGTGGTTAGCACAATACCCAATTACCCTAAATTAAAGTCAAGTGGCTATTTAAAGCTGGGTCGAATTGAAGACTTTCAACAGAACCTGAAACAAAATTTCAAGATTCTCACTGAGGTTCTAACCCGGGAACATATTGCGGCACTAGAATTTGATAGGAATTTGTACTGTTAGAAGGTTCAACGGAAGTGGATGGCGATAAGAATCAGTACTGTTAGAAGGCTCAACGGAAGTGGATGCCGAGGTATGCCTATCCCTAGGCATAAGAACGTGTATGGTGCTAAGTAATCAGGTGTTAAATGCTGCTTACACTAATTCATACCAACCAACGAGAATATGAAAAAGCTGACATGTTAAGTACTGGGCAAGGGCAGACAACAACAACAACATATAGCCACCCATCACAAACAAAGTATTGTATGTTGGTGTATGCGTGGGTGTTTGATTGCAAGCCCGCGTGTTGGACATTTTTAAAGTAATAATTTGCCCCCTTACGTTTTCTCGTTGGGGGGGGGGGACTTCAGGGGCACAGGCTTGGACAGGTCTCACCCATTTCCCTCTTTGTCTTGTTTGATTTCAAGTTACAGTCGTTACTTTATTACCGACCCATTCCTTAATGCTGGCAAATTAAATTCTATCTAAGATGGCATCTCTTATGTGTTCATTCAAGCGTGTCATTCTTTATGGTATTGCATTGGGTATAATTACACTTCACAGTAAATTTCGATCAAATTTGATACTGGGTCGAACAAGATCTGCAGTTCTTGCATCCAATCAAGCATCCATCCTAATACATTTCGTGTTGGATTTCTCTAAAACCCATCCATCCCATTCACAGCTCAAAAATCAACTGTCTGAGAGTAACAGAAGCGTTTTGAGCACGAGTAGAAGTGCAAATAGGTACAAACAACTGGTGCAAACATTAAACAAAAATCGTTACCCGTACTTAAGCCGTTTGGCCTAGATTCTAGGGAACTAAACTTTCTACGGTCTGTTTAGCATAACCACAGAGCATGACATGATAGGTAGACTTTGTATCAACAGTGCTACCAGGAAGGTTAGACTTATCGGCGTATGCTTTGTGTGTGCCAGTCTGTATACTATAGACCAAATGGTCTTCAACCTTTCTTTCGCCCCCGAACCGGTCGACGTTAACAAAAACTTCGCCGCGGCCCGCCGATGGTTTGGGGAGGAATGTTTTTTTTTTATTTATGACTTTGAGAAGATAGATGGATTGTTTACATAAACTAAAATTAAGTGGACTTAAAGTTTTAATATAGAGCGGGATCAGATAGCCGTACGTGGCCCGAGCGCCGTGGTCTGTCCATGTCTGATCTGATCAAAAGAAATGTAATAAAAAGTGTCAATTGTTGTGTCCACAAATGAGTCACAACTTCTTTGCAAATTGATACATTTTTCGTTGTTTTTTTTTAACTTACAAAGAAGGTTGTTGTTAAGTATATCTATGGTTGGAAGTATATCTATGGTTGTAAGTATATCTATGGTTGTAAGTATATCTATGGTTGGAAGTATATCTATGGTTGTAAGTATATCTATGGTTGGAAGTATATCTATGGTTGTAAGTATATCTATGGTTGGAAGTATATCTATGGTTGGAAGTATATCTATGGTTGGAAGTATATCTATGGTTGGAAGTATATCTATGGTTGGAAGTATATCTATGGTTGGAAGTATATCTATGGTTCTAAGGATATCTATGGTTCTAAGTATATCTATGGTTGTAAGTATAAGCTTAAATTATTGACCAATGAAATACGATTTTCGTATGTGCCCCGACTCAGCTTAAATTCATCCGCGGCCCACATTTTTCAAACCAGCTCTTCAAGACTTGTTATCTGTTTGAGATTTTTATGTTAAATTATTAAAGTATTACTTGTATGGAAGACGGTTTTATGTTCAGTTTCGTTGACCAAAACAATAGACACAAAAATACTCTTTTCTTTTCCCAGACTTTACTAAAATATATTTTTTTAAGCTTTCAATGCCTTTTTTTAAAAAAAAAATATTTCTACGGTAGTTGTTAAAATAATTTGATTGATGTCTACGTGAAAGCTTAGAGAACGCTTCCGGTATAATTCTGTTGTGTCCTTTGAACATTCACATTTTAGCCGAGGCTGTAATGGCAGTTCAACACTATAAGAGACTTTGGTTGGAATCCTTAATAATGAAACCCAATACCCATCAGGCCCATATTCTCAACCAGAACCGTTCTTGGGGTGGTGGGGGGGAGTAAATTATCGGCCACCGAGGGTCCCCACTGAAAAGGTTAGGTTTCCCTGTTGGGATTTTTATTTTTCCTCAAAATTACTGGAATAAAATGACCTAATAGTGTGGGAATCATATAGGCCTCAATAGCAAAAGTTATTCAAGATAAAGACTTACAAGCAAACATCTTTACATCCTTTAATTTGCATAGGACAGGGGTCGCATGCTGCTCTTTCGATGTCAAGTTGCGGCTTATTCGATGTCAAATTCCAGTTTCATGCGCAAATAATAATAATTATATTATTTTATATACCTAATCCTAATTAGTGTTGTTTTCGTTGACGAAAACTAAAACTAAAACAAAAATTAGCAGCAAGACTAAAACTAGACGAAAACTGAAATTATTACAGAAAAAACGAAATAAAAACTGAAACTAAAATATAGTGTTGCTTTCGTTCACGAAAACTAAAACTAAAACCTTCGTTAACGAAAATTTTTACTTTTCGTCAACGAGAACTAAAACTAAAACTAAAATTAGCAGCAGCAAGACTAAAACTAGACGAAAACTAAAATTATTACGGAAAAAACGAAATAAAAACTGAAACTAAAATATGACCTGGGACTAAAACAACACTAATCCTAATCAAATCCTAATCAAATACCATAATATTGAAACAACAATTTTAGTGGCTCTTTAAAAAACTGAGAAAATTGTAAATTATAACTTTTGGCTCTTCCGTCTCAAAAGGTTGCCGACCTCGCGCATAAGGCCATCTAACATACTTTTATCTAGCTCTCTTAAAAAAAAAAACACGTAATAGCGGAGCGGCTTTGACCTCAACTCTAACCTTTCACCCCTGACTGCGTGAATACATTGGAAGAAAAAAAAAAGGAATTTTTTTTTTTTGAACAGAGATGTTTGTTTACATATAAACGTCATGGCTCTATTGTTCATATATATATATATATATATATATATATATATATATATATATATTTCAGGAATCACGCTCAATCAGACATCAATCACGTTAATCAAAACAGACATAAACACACACACACACGCACACAAACACACACACACACACAAACAGGAAGAAACACAGACAGATTAAAGATAAGACGAAAGAGACTTTGAAACCAAAAAAAAAAGGACAAAAAATTATTTTTGTTTCTAAATTAAAATTAACAGACTGCTGCACTCTTTTGTTATTGTTTTTTTACCCCCATAAATTTCGCATTAGAATTAAATCAACTTCAATTCTGTTTATCAGCTAGTCTCGTTTTGAATATTAAACTGAGAAAAGGGTGTTGTCAAACTGAGAAAAAGGGTGTTGTCAAACTGAGAAAAAGGGTGTTGTCAAACTGAGAAAAGGGTGTTGTCAAACTGAGAAAAGGGTGTTGTCAAACTGAGAAAAGGGTGTTGTCAAACTGAGAAAAAGGGTGTTGTCAAACTGAGAAATGGGTGTTGTCAAACTGAGAAAAGGGTGTTGTCAAAGCCGGTGCCGGTCGTAGGCCTTTTCGAACCCTAGGTATGACAACTACCTAAAAGAAATTACTACTCGAGCTTTTTTTTGTTTGTGGTGAGGGCCCTATGTGGTTTGCTGGATGTATGTTCACATAAAAGCTCTGAACAAGGCAATATTGGATATCAGTAGCAGGAGTAAAAATATGTGGAGGTGTGCGGAACATTCTGGTTGAATTCCATACATACCAGAGGTGTGCGGATCTTGAAATTTAGCGTCCGCGTCCGTCCATGGATTTCTATCGATGATCCGCGTCCGCAGAATCTTACAACATTGGTTTGCAGTCAGTTAGCGCGTCCGCATTGCTGAAATTTAGCTGTTTAAATGATTTGAAATTTTTTATGATAACGCTAAAGAAGTTCCGCGAGTCCGCAACTTAACCATACGAAGCGTCCGCTGTCAGTCCGCGGATTATTTTTGTGGAGTCAATGCACATAAAATGTCAACATGATAATGTAATATTATACCAGTGTAACAATGTCTGCCATTTTTTTTCGAACGTTGAAATGTGACACCCACGCTTTCAATACCTTGGTCCTGCTTCCCTCTTCTCCACCCTCCATCCTTCCCATTCGCTTCCCTTCGTATCTATCTTTTCGTATCTATCTATCTATCTATCTATCTATCTATCTATCTATCTATCTATCTATCTATCTATCTATCTATCTATCTATCTATCTATCTATCTATCTATCTATCTATCTATCTATCTATCTATCTATCTATCTATCTATCTATCTGTAGGAATGTCGACCTTTCATATCTCTTATTATCCATTCTTCAATATATATATATACATACATTTAAAAAATTGCCTAGCCTAGACAATGAACTGCGATTAAATTCATTAACAAAGGGAGAGAATGCATCACAAACATTTGTCTCTACAAGTTACATTTAATTCCCTTTGAAAATTAAGAACCATACCTTCAATAAATAATAAGTATTTTATCGAACGTAATTTACATAACTAAGCAAAATACATATCCCCCCCCCCCACACACACACTCCCACATTGACCCACATGCAATAAGTTTTAACGAAGATTAATTATAAATTAGCTGTAAGATAATGTCTTAGAGTTTTATTTTGAATGCATTACCAGTTATTATTATTATTATCAGTAAACCTTAACAATCCGTGATAAATAGTTGTATTTTCTTTGGCTGATGAGCGCTATATCAAACTCAACATTGTTTCCAGTGTTTAGAAATAAATATAAACAATGAAGTAAACATTTTATGATAAAAAAAACTATGAGCCATATATGTCATGTTGACTCCTTCGGGTCATAGGTCATAAAATGTGCGGTACAGCTTTCCGAGCTAATTATTACTTTAGTTTTAGTTTCTGTAATATCCTTTAAGATATTATTAACCCACCAAAGCGTGTACATTTTTTTTTAGGATTTTTTTTCCAGTGGATGTGTGTAAGCTGTCTCCTTTCTATTGTCCTGAGGAAAATGTTTTGAAACACATTTCATTGGAAAAATTTACTTAATCGGGATTTTCCTCAAAAAACAGCAGCACAAAGAAATCAGAAAACAGTGCGTGCTCAAATATTTTTAGTTTAATTTGTATACTGCCCAAATAAATATAAAAAAAAAATAAAAACAAATTTATAAAAGAATTTTTGTCTACGAAATAATTATATGAGCGATGTGTAGCAATTGAATGAACGTTTAAAATTATACAAATTATAAATTTAGCGATCTTTACGACATGTATTTATTTAAATGTGGCCCCTTTTTTTCTCGTTATAATGATATTGATATAATTAGGTTGTATTGTGAACTCGACTCACATGCAAAGGGTAAAGATTCAATCCCTGGCAAAGCCCAACATACTCGCCGCTGACTTGGAGAGGAGGTGGGCGCCACCAGGTCTTCAAGCCCCACAGAAAGGGCGTTTGAAAGCATTTCTGTTGACGTGTCCATTCGTTCTCCCAACGACCACATCGGTTAAGGGCAATGTAAAAAAAATAGGTTTAGGGGCCGCCCCAGCTAGAACACAAGGTTCCATGAGGCCGTCAGGGGTAGAAAGCTTATGCAACCTCTGACCTATGTAAATTTGTTTTTTTTCGAACAGAGGGTAGCGGTGCGCGGCTCTAATTAAGCAGCCGTACGTGATCCACGAGTCATGTTTTGCCCATCTTCAGAGATGGGTTAATCATTTGGCTAACAAGGCTTATAGCTTTAGGCCCTGAACAAAAAAAATCGGCCGTGACTTATCTGATTGTCTCTCAACTGTGACGTTTGGTCATTTTGTTCGCAAAATTAGCCCCATTTTTGTGTTTTGGTAATAAGCCCCAGGCTTACTGTAGCCTTCATACGGCCCTGTCTCTATAAGTTCTCAACACTTCTTGATAAAATGTTTGCTAATATCCACTTCATTACAGAGATCTTGACATTTCACTAAACTTATATCTCTCTTATGTACTGCAAGACTGTTACGGGTCCTTATAATGATAAAACTTGTAGAAGGTATAATAATTCAGACAACTAAAATTATGAAGTTAACTCCAGTGAAGTAACATCAAACAATCATTTAATACTTGAACATAAACTGACATAAAGGTGAACCCAGGAGGAGTACAATAGCAAACTGTAAACATGCATCCATCTACATCGATGCCCAAAGCTAGACTAACTATAAAACAAAGCATGTGCTCCCAACTGTCGGTTTAATATACGTCATTTGTACCAAATGACGTATACACTAAAGTTCCCAATATTTACACTCAAGATGGCGGAATGACGCCATAGATACTGCAAGACCTATATTGAAATGCTCCTAATGCTCCACCGGCTGACTTTGTACTCAATAACAAAGATTGAATAAAAATGCATCAAAGTTTATGAATAATATGGTGACTATTTAAACAAAATGTTTCTCGACTGCAGTACTCAGTAATAATGGATGTTTTTTTTATATTAGACAACATACAACTTACACGCAGCGAACATACTGGTTAGTAAATTAATGTAAACAATTGGATTATACCTTATGCTTATATTATCTCAATTTGCAAATTCAATCTGCTGTTGTCATACAACTGTTTAGCACATTTTCCATCGAGCTGTTTTCGAACTGAATTGGTGCACTGTCATCAGTACTGTCAAGCATTTCTATAAAGTTATAGTCAATATTAAGTGGTGTAATGTAACCGTTGGTGTTTAGTGCACTTTCTTTTGAGCCATAGACAACATTAAGTGGTGTAATGTAATCGTTGGTGTTGAGTGCACTTTCTTTTGAGCCATAGACAACATTAAGTGGTGTAATGTAATCGTTGGTGTTGAGGGCACTTTCTTTTGAGCCATAGACAACATTAAGTGGTGTAATGTAATCGTTGGTGTTCAGTGCACTTTCTTTTGAGCCATAGACAACATTAAGTGGTGTAATGTAATCGTTGGTGTTGAGGGCACTTTCTTTTGAGCCATAGACAACATTAAGTGGTGTAATGTAATCGTTGGTGTTCAGTGCACTTTCTTTTGAGCCATAGACAACATTAAGTGGTGTAATGTAATCGTTGGTGTTCAGTGCACTTTCTTTTGAGCCATAGACAACATTAAGTGGTGTAATGTAATCATTGGTGTTTAGTGCACTTTCTTTTGAGCCATAGACAACATTAAGTGGTGTAATGTAATCGTTGGTGTTTAGTTCCTCGTCCGCTCTTTCATATTCAACCGCAGCAGAGGTCATCCATTTCCCACCATTCAATATCTTACGTCTGCTAGCTGGCTGACTCACGTTATCGTCATTCGGTAAGTCGTAATCATCATTCACGACATCTGCGTACTCTGATATAGCTGTTTGGTTGTCTCTATGAAGTCGCCAATGGTATTGTAACTGTGTTACGTTTTCATCTTCATAAAATTCCCTGACCTCATGCCGTCCTGCGTCATCTGATTAAATAAACAGCTTTTAATTAATATACAAAAAACATTCTCAAAATAAATATATATATATATATATATATATATATATATATATTCTTCTTAAATATTAATGCTATTTGAATGAGAACAGAGAAAGCTATAAAAAATAATCTTAAAAAAAAAAGAAATAATAGATCCAAAGATATTTATTTATTTTTTTGGAAATTTTAAACTAAATTTTACTACCTTTTTTGTCTATATATAT
This sequence comes from Bulinus truncatus, assembly GCA_021962125.1. NCBI lineage: Eukaryota > Metazoa > Mollusca > Gastropoda > Planorbidae > Bulinus > Bulinus truncatus. The sequence continues at coordinate 3,885,623 of JAGDYQ010000012.1, forward strand.
TATTTTCCTTTCATGGATACAGTATAAATATGATCACTGCTCAAAATACTTATTGTTTTATTCAGCGCAAATCTCATCTCATAAGTTTTGTAATACAAGGAAAGAGGAAGGGAGGGTGGAGGGAGGGGGAGGGGAGAATTATTTAAAATTACGCAAATGTTACTCGACCATTAAACTGGAATAATAATTTTTTTTTTCTGCCGACCGGCAATAGATGTGCGCATGCGCAACTTGACGGACTCGGACTGCATATTATTGCATTTTTTTTTGTTTTCGGGGATTTGGTCAGGGTTAGGGCTAGGGTTAGGATTAGGTTTAGGTTTAGGGTTATGATTAGGGTTAGGAATAGGGTTAGGGCTAGGAATAGGGTTAGGCGCAATATATATAGTCGGATCCCGAAAAAAAATAGTACGCAGTTCGTCTAGTCGCGCATGCGCACATGTATTGCTGGTCGGCGGAAAAAAAAAATTATTCCAGTTTGCTGGTTTAGTAACAACTGCGTTAAAATTATGGAAAAAAAAATTCACGTGAGATGATAAAGCAGAAATCAAACAATACTGTCATAAGTTCCAATGTGTTATATTTTTGTCTCAAGCTTCAAATAATAATGTCACGTGGCAAATAAACATAGCTTTAGGAATTCCCGAAAAATTGACCACTCATCGTGACCAACAAAAACCTGACATGTTGGATCGAGACTTGTTAATTTTTTTATTTCATTTATAAATGTGAACACGATTTTTTTTTGTTTTTCATTTTTGATTTTGTTTCATTTTACTTTTATTTATCTATACAGAGGATTAAAAAAAACAAAAACATAAAAATTAAAATATTTGACACGTTCCAAACTTTACATGCACTAATGATTTAGGGAACACATCATTTTTTAGAGCATTTTCGAAAAAATGCTCTATTGTCCCCGTTTTGTCTGTCTGTCTGTCTGTCCGTCATCACCCTAGATCTCAACAACCATAAGTCCTAGACCCATGATGTATATATCATTTTGTAGGTATTGGCCTGCCATGTGTGTATCAAAAGTCCATTTTGCGATCTGACCTCTGAGGGCCGAAAAGGGGGGCTTATTAAGTACCATTTTTTACTATATACGCTATATTAACAAAGGAGCGCCCTAGATCTCAGCAACCATAAGTCCTAGACCCATGATGTATATATCATTTTGTAGGTCTTGGCCTGCCATGTGTACATCAAAAGTTCCTTTCGCTATATGACCTCTCAGGGCCGGGCTTCAAGCTCTAAAACGTCATGTTTTTACAGGCTTAATTTTTGCTTGTTTTTTGTTGTCATTGTATACATAATCTTACCAAAGTTGTATGACTCTGACGATGTTCTGCTCTGTTTCGTCTCAAAGGTGGTATCGATACCAATTACATGGTAATGGTCACTCTCATCGTCATCTTCTATTACGGAGACGAAAATAACAACATACAAGAGAAATAACATACCAGCGAACTAACATACAAGCATATTAACGTACAAGCAAAGTAACAGACAAGCAAACTAGCGTACAAACAATTTAACATACTAGTAAACTAACATTCAAGTAAACTAACATGATACAAACTAACTTAATAGCAAAGTAAAATACTAACAAACTAACGTACAAGCAAACTATCATAAAAGCGAACTACCGTACAAGTCAAATGACATACAAACAAACTAACGTACAAACAAACAAACGTACAAGCAAACTAGCATACAAGCAAACTAACATACAAGCGAACTAACATACAATCAAATTAACGTACAAGCAAACTGACACTCAAGAAAACTAACATACAAGCAAACTAACATACAAGTAAACTAGCATATACACGGACTTTAAAGTTACGCCATTTTAGAAGACATTTATGTCCATATATTATTTCATACTTATAATTTGACTAATAAAATATAACCTTTGATATAAAAATACAGTGCTATCAATCGAAGTGCACATGTGAATGATCGATCATTACGCTCTTTGATCGATCATTACGCTCTTAAACTAACTTATAATTGAAATATTTCGCTTATATCAGACTTTAGCAAAAATAATTAACCTAGACAATTTTTTTTTGACTTAGAAGAGTTATGTTTAAGGCAGAGAAATGGGCTGTAAAACAGAGAAATGGGCTGTAAAACAGAGAAATGGGCTGTAAAACAGAGAAATGGGCTGTAAAACGGAGAAATGGGCTGTAAAACGGAGAAATGGGCTGAAAAAACATAGAAATGGGCTGAAAAAACATAGAAATGGGCTGAAAAAACATAGAAATGGGCTGTAAAACAGTGCTTCTCAAACGAGGGGCTTAGGCCCGCCAAGGGTTATGTTTGATGGTTTGTAATGTTAGCATCTTGACAGTTTAAATTTTCCAGTTCTAAAGTGTGTGTGTGTTGTTTCCATGAATTTCACTGTACAAGAAGAACACATCTTAGAAGAAATGATTCTAAATTGTAAAGTATTGATACATTGAAATAGAATGTCTTCTTATAGATTAATGAAAAATATTAAAGTTGATTCCAATGAAATAAAGGGTTGCATATAGCCAGAACGGAATTGTTATGATTAAATAGTATGACGTTATTTGTTGTTCAATATTAAATGCTCTTTTTCAAAGAAGTTTTTCGAACGATTAATATTTATAAGAAAACACATTTACTTTTGAATTAACAAAATACACAATTACTAAAAACAGCATTAACTTACCTACAGACTGTGAACTCTTCCTTTTAAAGTAATGAAATAAATTAATTTGAGTTTTTTTTTTTTGTTGGTATTTTTCATTTTTTTAATGAATTTATTGATATTTTTTTCAGATGCATGAACAATAAATGAACATTTTATTTTATTTAGCTGTTTAATAAACGAAACAATGATGATAATTCAGCCAGTAAATATAAAGTCTAATGAAGAACAGATAATTTTGAAGTAACAACTTATTTATTACAATAAACAAATTTTATTTTTCCTAAAATCAAGTCGAGATTTATCTTGTCCCAGCAAAAAAACATGCAGGAACAATTAAAAAAAATAATAGCATTAAAAATGGAATTTTTTGTTAATCTTTGATAAATAAGTAAAAAAAAACGAATTAATAAAATATTGAGACAGCAAAAGCAGACTTTACTTACCAGTTTATTTTGTTGAGCCGACACAACTTGTCTGAAATATGTCAACGGGTGCGTTTTAGTGAATTACGTGGACATTTATAAATGTGTTACTATTGCATAATAGTATGCTAAAATTCATAATGTACCCATTATGTAAACGAACTATAATAGCTGGACATGTTATTACAAGTGTTAGGTATAGCGAAATTTCAAATCAGAAGAGTCATTAAATCATGCGCCAAACTATTTAAATGAAAAAGCTCATTAATTTTTTTTTTTAAAAACTAAACCACTTACGTCAAAAGTGGTAGATGGCTATTGTATATTATAAACAATTATTTATCAGACTTGATAATTAAAAACAATTAAGCGATAAATAAAATAGCAACACATAACACCCTGCCACTTTATTAGTGGTGGGGGGGGGGAACACCAATGCCTTCCCATTCCGGCCGATTGTCAGTTTTCACATACAGCTGGTATGGCCAGTTTGGACAGATTCTAAAACCTTTTTTTTTTTCTTTCCACAGTCTTCTTAACTAATGATTTATCCTTTTATCGTTGTAAAGTTTTTAAGTGTTGAAATAGTTTAACAGTGGAAAACTATCAACACATTAAGCATGCTGAATATTAAGCATACACTCGCCAATTAAACTGGTGTGGCGGGCACGCAGCACCCTGTCATGCTAGCACTGGTGGAGCGGAAACCATCGATAATTTTGAAACAATACAGTTGCTTACTGTATCTGAAGGCTATAAATAGAAGTGTGGCAGCGATGGCGGCGATGACGAAGCAAAGAATCAGTGCTATGACGACAGTTTTATTTTCGGATCTGGTCACTTCTCAGTTAGAGGTTAGAAAAAAAAACCCCATCATTAACGACATATTATTAAATGCCACCATCATGCTAAACATTATAAATAATTAAAATGCTAAATATAAGAAAACATGCTTAAAGCAAAACTTAACCGAAAAGAGGTTTGACACACCTGGACTCAGCTTGAAACAGTTGATTTCATCACTGTTATCCATACAGTCACTGTGACCATCACATCGGGATGTGTTGACCAGACAACGTCCATCGTTACATCTGCCTACACCTGGACTACATTCAGCTAAAAGAACAACACGTAAGAAAAACATTTTAAACACATTGGTTCTCATTTCACACACAGTGGGTTTTAATTTCACACACAGTGGGTTTTCATTTCACACACAGTGGGTTTTCATTTCACACACAGTGGGTTTTCATTTCACACACAGTGGGTTTTCATTTCACACACAGTGGGTTTTCATTTCACACACAGTGGGTTTTCATTTCACACACAGTGGGTTTTCATTTCACACACAGTGGGTTTTCATTTCACACACAGTTGGTTTTTCATTTCACACACAGTGGGTTTTCATTTCACACACAGTGGGTTTTCATTTCACACACAGTGGGTTTTCATTTCACACACAGTGGGTTTTCATTTCACACACAGTGGGTTTTCATTTCACACACAGTGGCTCTCAGAATTGTTTAGCATTGTAGGCCACTTTAGGCTCATAATCTTTGATTCATAAAACCTGTGCCCATTCAACTAAAGTAATACATAAGTTTATATTTGTTACAGACAAAGAATGATAGTAGTTCGTCTGCTATTGTACTAAAGCTGTTACTATTTCTGAGCTGTTGTTAGTTTTTTTTTTACTTACATAAAAAAAAAAAATTGAACAAATGAATGAGAATAAAGTGAGCATCACACCAACTTACTGCAATTCTCCTCTTCGCTGTAATCACCACAGTTGTCCTGTCCGTCACATTTTAAAATCTCCGACAAGCAGCGCCCAGAGGGGCATCTTGTGACCCCTGATTGGCAAATGACTTGCAAAAGGAAAAGTAAATCACACAATAAATTTTTAAGCCGGGTATCTAAATTAACAGAATTGCAATCAGGGCAAACTAGGGCCCCCCGACTTTTAAGTTGGCCCCATTTTCGAGGCCCCTTTTTTGCCTCAACTTAAAATCACCTTATTTTTGAGTTAACAGCTGGGGGACACACCAGCAACTAATTAGCTAGATCTTCAATGGCGCTGTGGTAGTAGTAGCTCCATGATCATTGGACTATCGGTTATGGTGTGGATTAAAGAAGGATATCATAAAACAGTCCCATAATTGGTTTATAGGATCTAAGAAATGAACATCTAATCCTCGTAGGGACTTCACACGCACATATACATATACACATACACATAAACATAAATACACACACATACACATACGCACACACTTACATACACACACATACACACACATTCACACACACATACACACACACATTCACACACACATACAAATACACACACACCGTGTATCCTAAAGAATTATTATCATTTAACAATGCTAAAAAAAAAAATCACATTTATTATTTTGATTCACGATTCAATTCATAGAATAATTACAGGTGCTGGTTAATATTTTAAAAGGTGCCAGGCAAAGATGAAGAACGATCTTACAGTTTTTCAAAGAAATGAATGTGCTAAAAAGCAAGTGTGGTATTTTAAATGTTAATTATTAAATACATTTTTAATTTAACATTAACATGGAAACTTAAAAAAACACGAACAAGCAAATGGGGACTTGATATTTGAAAAAAAAATGCTATTTATCTTGACGTAAGTAAATTTCAACTCCCCCCAACTCTACCTTTGATCACTCTACCCCTAATTTGATGACGTAATAATTGTGGACTACCAGCTATTGACGTAATTATTCCTTACAATCATTTTCAACATATTAATACGTGTATATCCAAATTTCTCACAGCCCTAAGCTATTTTCAGATGTGTTTATGTTTTACCTCCCGGATATTTCACTTACTGCAGTTGTCCTCGTCGCTGTTGTCCGGACAATCAGTGAAGCCGTTACATCTTAATGTTTGTGAAATACAGACTTCAGACATGCACCTCCATGCCAGAGGCTGACATTCAGCTTTGAGAAAAAAAAGTCTATCTATCTAAATATCTATCTATCTATCTAATCTATATCCATCCATTCATCCATCCATCCATCCATCTATCTATCTATCTATCTATCTATCTATCTATCTAAATATCTATCTAATCTTTATCCATCTATCTATCTATCTATCTATCTAAATATCTATCTATCTATCTATCTATCTAATCTTTATCCATCTATCCATCCATTCATCCATCCATCCATCCATCCATCCATCCATCATCTATCTATCTATCTATCTATCTATCTATCTATCTATCTATCTATCTATCTATCTAAATATCTATCTATCTATCTATCTATCTATCTAATATTTATCCATCTATCCATCCATTCATCCATCCATCCATTCATCCATCCATCTATCTATCTATCTATCTATCTATCTTTCTATCTATCTATCTATCTATCTATCTATCTATCTATCTATCTATCTATCTATCTATCTATCTATCTATCTATCTATCTATCTATCTATCTATCTATCTATCTAAATATCTATCTATCTATCTATCTATCTCTTTATATATATATATATATATATATATATATTTATATATATATATATATATATATATATATATATTTAAGTATATATCCATGTATCGATTTACCTTTATATATCTGTCTTTTTGACTTACTATCTACCTATATAGCCCTTCTAAAGGTTAAACAGACCAATTGAGTCAGATGAAGTTTGGTTTATCTGTTTATGTAGCCACACAAGTTCTATAAAACTATGTCCGGCCGCCTTTACTTTCCCCTACAAATGCTGCGTACTCATTTGTAAACTGGGTGAACTTAGGGACACCGATCCTGGCAATTTACGATACTTGAACTTGGGACATTTATGCTACCAATCAAGCGCTTTTGTTAAATATTTATATTTACTAGTAAACAAAGGCCAGGTACCCGGACCAGCTAGTAGGCACGCATTAGGAGTAGAATATGGTGATTTATACTTACCCCTTAACAATCAGAAATATACACAAAAAAAAAGCATTTTATGTACAAGAAGTGGCCCCGAAGAACATGAAAAGATAATTGTAGCCAAAATACATTTAAACACAGGGACACTTAATAATACATCAAATAAAGTTCATATTTTATATAGTTCATCCCAAAGAAAATAATCCTCATTTTGGGCATAGAATCTTAACAAAAACAACCACCGACTTTTAAACTTTGAATCTAACATCCAACTCTAGGCCTACATAATTTGCGCACACACCTAATATTAATCCATTCACAATATTTTTAAAGGACTTTCCCAACAGTTCTTTATTTTATAATTTATCATGTTCAACATGATGTATTCAAAAAAAAAAAAAACAGACTTGAGTGAGTGCCCGCCAGTTAAGTTAGCAGATGGTTTATTTAAACATTATGATGGATGCGAAAATTTCCAGTTTTAGAATTCCCCGAACAATTATTAGCCGAGCAAGCTAGTTAACTAATACAGTGGGGTCATTCCATGTCAACTCAACCAGTTTTTTGACAATTGTTCACCCGACCCCCTCAGATCTTCTTGAAATTTTCAGGGCTTTTGGTACATTCAAAGTTGAGTGATTCCTGAAAATTTCAGGCCATTTGGTTAAAAACTTTCCGAGATATGATTTTTTTAAAGTTTTAAGGTTCAAGGCAATAAAAGCCAAATGTTATTTTCTATTTCAGTATTTCATACATTTCTTTGTTATTTCTATTCATATCGTATTCTGTTCATGACAATAAAGGCAATATGTTCTTTTCTATTGAAGTATTTCTTGTATTTCTTTGTTATCCCTTTTGCACCTCATCATACACGGTTACAATACACAGTTACAACGCACACCGCACGAAATGAAAACTTCCTGAGAAAAGGGGGACACACGGGTTAGACGATTATGAATTTAAGGATATATATATATATATATATATATATATATATATATATATATATATATATATTGTTGCGAACTTCCCAAAATCTCTCTAGGTAGGCACTATAGGACACTAGGGTTCGTTAGTTGAATAATAAGGTTTATTCACAGTCTACAATGTACAGGTTATAATAGTCCAGACGACGAAAACAAAACAACAAAGTCCATTATGCGTACAACTAATCCAGTTGAAACGAGTCTACGTGTTATCGCTGGCGATGTGCTGATAACGAACTCGCTGCATCAACAGACCTGGGGTTCTCCATTCCGTCTGGTTCGACTTGATCTCTCGTTGTCCTTTGCTCTTCTCTTGTTCGATCGTTGTTCCTTGTTCGTCCCTTCTTCCTCTATGAATCACAGCACAGTTCCATTTATAGGTAGTCTCACCCACGCTAAATCCATAATTTTCCCGCCAAAATGGAGGGTGAAGGTCATTGCGTGGGAGTGCAGGTAGCAAATAACACTATTTCATCACTTGTACCAAGGCGAAGGTGAACGACCGAATTAGCAATGTGTAGGCGTACAAAAGTCGTGATTGCATCATTCATCTCGGGGCAGGGGTGCGACCATGGGGAGGTGAAGCAGAGATATAGCAATATATATATATATATTAGGGTAGCTCACTTTATAATGGAAAAAAATAAAAATGATTTTTTATCATGAGCATTTTAGTTTTCTGGTTCACTGTGATTTAAAACATGTATTTACCAAATTTCACACCATTTGAGCTCCTATAAATACTGCCTCAGTGCACTATCTATCTCGTGTTTTATGGTATTCGGCAGTTGCATTAAATGAGAATTTTGCAAGGTTTAAAATGCTGTTATTAGATACAAAGAACAATTATATTACACAGTAGGAATTAAACAGTAAAATAATACTAGTTACATGACACATTAACCTGACTATATTGCAGAGTAGTTCTAAGTACGACATTCAAATATAAAAGATTCAGTCTGTGCTTTCTGAGTCCTGAAGTTGCGATCTCTTCTGCACAGTTGATTTTTTTGCATCTGGAAACTCTTTGCGATGCTGTTCAACAATTAGGAGCAAGTACTGCTTTTCCTCCTCTGATTTGGTGAGAGATGAGTTGAATGATGATGCCAGTGCCATTCCCCCCTCGGCACAGCCATTGACAACTTTCAAGGAAGAGACCACTGCTGTTGCCTTCTGGAAGGATGGAGTTTTGTGCCAGGTGGAAGAATCAGTCATGAGAAAATTTGTGGGAAGCAGAAGAGCATAAAAGAAGAGCAGTGATGGCGAGGTCACAAAATCCTTTAATGTCACATTAAGAAGTGTTTATGGATCATTTGTGCTGCGGATGCACCTTTCTTCTTTCTTATCATCAGAAGATTTCTCCATAAATTGCCTCAAGCAAGCAACAAGGCTGTTATTCTCATCCACTGTGACACGTTGAGAAAAGAGAATCATAGGAATAAGTTCTGTACTAAGGTACTGGAGAGTCGGCCAATTATTTTCAATGCAGTCTGAGAAATGAAGAGAGAAACATTCTTATAATCAATAAGAAGCTTTACGAAATCCAGATCATTCAGAGGTGCGTCTTCTAGAATGGAACACTGAATCCAAGCTTTAATGTAAACCAACGATGTAAAGATACCAAATTCTGCAATTGATCTGTCTTCATGCTTATTCAGCTGAATTGATGAGATAAATCTTTATGATATAGATTATTTTAGACATCCACCTTGCATAGTGATAAGCTCCTGGAAAACGAAAACGCACCTCGAGGGGGGATTTCGCCCAGGAAGATGATTCAGAGTCAGAAGCTCTTTATAATCTTCACGTGGCAAATTTCTTGAGTTGTCTTTCATTTGGAGGATATTTGAACAAAATGTGATGACTTCTTTTAATGGCTCGAGATTTTGCTCCAGTCGAACATCGTGGCATATACTAAATTCTGCCTGTCTTATTTTTAGCCAAAACGTCTTAAAGTCATTGAATAGCAGCACATCCGGTCCAGTTGTACTACCCCCAAATGTCTTACTGAAGACGGCTGTGTTTGTAAACATACCATTGGCCTGTAGGCACAATTAGGGGAAGTACCTAGCTCAATGGACATTAGTATGTCCTCATGAAAATATTTTACCGAATGTCAACCGGACGGCTGTGTTTGTAAACATACCATTGGCCAGTAGTTTAAATTAGGGGAGGTACCTAGCTCAATATACAGGAGTTGTGTCAACTTCTATGCCAGTGAAATAAACAACACTTTTCGAGATAGTAGTCATAACTAAATGAATGATATTTATATAGCCGCAACATTTGATCTTATAACACATGATTTTTATAACTAAATTGAAATGCACTGGTGAAGCTGGCTATTTATATGAAAATCAAAACTTCTAGAGATTTCTAGAATAACCCGGAACCTTCTCAAGTTTTCCAAGTTTTTTCTAGAAGCATCTAGAAGCTTCTAGAGATTTCATAGAACCTTTCAGAACCTTCTAGAATTGTATATACTTTTCTAAAACTTTCCAGAACCTTCTAGCATTTTCTGTGTGCTTTATATATACATACATTGAAAATTCATTCAAAATGATTTAAAAATTCAGTGTCGATGAGGCAGTACTTAATAAAGTCATATATTTAAGAGATTTTTTCTGTGATGTTTTGAAGTATCAGGAAATACAAAATGCTCCAAAAAAATTGACAAAAAGTTATTTTGGGCCACCCTAATATATATATATATATATATATATATATATATATATATATATATATATATATTTATTTATTTATTTAGATTTTGTCAAGCCTGAAGTTCTATAGGTGCTGCTGGTTTTAGTTAATGAAGGGAACATCTAATGGGGAAGCGATGATTTCTAACTTCTTTCATTCCGTGATCATATCACATCCTTTTGTCTTTAGCAAAAAATAGCTTTATCCTTTATAACTTATCGCCTGTTAATCAACATAAACAGGAAACTAAACACTAATGACACTACCGACTATCTCTACGTTGCGTCTGTACTGGACAATTTCTCAAACAACTACTCTTCATTACAACTTCTATGACTACTGGGTCTGCCGTTTACCACACTCTCACTCCTCGCTGACCTTCTATCTAACACATGTCCCTCGATAAGTACACACTACACATACAACACAACTTGAGCTCATACAATACACATACATGACATATAATAATCTATAAGTTAAGATGGTTGACACGTCCGTAAATACGAATGCAAAGTCGTGTGGCTTAACTGAATAAACAAACAAAAAAAAACACGTACAATTTTCAGTTATGCATTAGAATGACTAGGGACTTGACTATTGGTCACACAGCCTTGCCGGACGGCAGACGGTTTCACGGTCGTAAAGTATTTCTATTGGTTGAACTGCAAAAACGGATGACTTTTGATTGCACAGCTGTGCCGGAAAGCGTTTAATCGCCTTGCCTTACCGGACGGCGTTTGGTCGCCCAGCCGTGACAGTATCAGGAGAATTTATTAGACGGACGTATTAATAAACTGAATTGATTAGAAAGTTAATTACAAATGTTCAAACATAGCTACTGACAGTTACAAAGATTTCTCTTCACGGTTTCTAGTATTTTAATAATTAATATAACTTATTTGTATTACTTATCAAAATAATACTTTCTAACATTTTTAAAAAAATATAATCTACTAATGTCTCAGACACATCCCATTGTACGTTCCAACTGTATTGCAAAGCATATTTATATATAAGACAGCAAACATAAGTGATAGCACCACTTACTGCAGTTCATCTCATCGCTTCCATCGTCACAATCCTGCTGACCGTTACAGAATTTATTTGAAGGCAAACAAAATCCGTTTCTACACAGTTTTAGACCTTCTTGACAAAACGCTGAAAAAAATTAAAAAAAAACACTTTTTTTTTTTTTATTTTTTAAAGTAACCATCTTATAATTATATATTCTTCAGCTCTCTTTACCTCTCTCTTTCTCTCCCTCCTCTTTCTCTCCCTCCTCTTTGTCTCCCTCCTCTTTCTCTCCCTCCTCTTTTTCTCCCTGCTCTTTCTCTCCCTCGCTCTTTCTCCCTCCTCTTTACAAAAAATTTTTTTTTAGAAACGAGACACATTCGATGGATGCAGTCACAGCAGACGAGAGTTCATGACGTCATCCATTGGTGCTAGTCATAAAGCATTTGTAATCAATACACATTTTCTAATTCAAATTTTTAGCGCGACTTTCACAAAGAGAACATTGATGACGCAGGTAGATTTAGTTCATGGGAAAAATGCGCGTGAAAGTTAATATACATGACTAGTACCGGTTAAGGTGAGAAAAAGGTATACAGTTTTATACGAGATAACTGTAATGATTTCTTCCAAGAACGCGTTGTTATTAGAAGCAAAATAAATAAATCGTTTTTAAACAGGTTTTTCATTAAATGTTATAGAGTGGGTTAGTGGGGGGGGGGGGTAAGTAAACAAAAAACTGCTCACAGATCAGTCCTTTACAAATGTTGTTGACAAAGATAAGTAAGTGATGTTCCCTTAGCCCAAAAAAAGTGGCCGTTGGGGCAGATGAATTGTAGAATTCATCTGTTTCTATAACCTGGGCATATAAAGGGATTGTGTGAGCACAACGCCCAGCCGCCTTTACTTCTCCAACTTAAGTCAGGTACCCATTTAAAGACGAGTGGACTTGTGAAACCTGTCAAAAAGTTACATTGCTTCTCATCGAGATTCGAACTCATGACTCTCAAGTAGATGGTGGAGCATCTACACTACTCGGCCTTTTGTCCCACGCTGTAAAATTCACAAATATTTAAATCGACCTCAGAATTATTTTAATTGACGCACATCTAGTTTTTTTCTTTATGTTTTATGTTTTCTTTGATTTTTTGTTTTTTCTTTACTTTTTATGATTGTATTTCGTTTTTTTATGTTTTTCTTTATTTTCTATGTTTTTCTTTTGTTTTTTATGTTTTTTTCTTCATTTTTTATGTTTTTTTTAGGGTTTATGTTTTTTCTTGAGTATTTTTATTTAGTGTTTTATGTTGTTTTTTTTTAATATTTCTTAGAAATGGAAGTAACTACCTACAGCTCATTGCAATTTCCAGTAATCGATTTTATTATTTCTTTTTTTTTTAAATTCTCAGTTGTTTTGTTTAAAAGAACACATGTATACTTACAACAGTTGGTTTCATCATCTAAACAGTTGGGGTACCTGTTACATCGTAGGAAGTCTGGAATACAGTTGCCCGATTTACACTGCCAGAAACCTGTCTTACATTGACCATCTGTCTCCGGATCTAAATTTTTATTATATATATATATATATATATATATATATATATATATATATATATATATATTCACCTATATACATTTCCCGTTTTAAAAAAAAGATAACCTAAAATAAATAAATAAATAAATATATATATATATATATATATATATATATATATATATATATAATGTTTCCCCGCACAAGGAGCGTTATCCATTCCAACGGACCATGTGTAGTAAATGATATGTATTTTGCTACACACATGTAGAAAAACTTATAATTAAATCACAAAAAAATTTACTTCGAATGATTATTAAAAAAAACTGAACTCACAGACAACAGTTTAGAATAGTTTCATTTATAACATATTGCGTTTCAATCTACAATAATAAAGTACTGAAATACAAAATGGTCATTTGAAGTCTGTTAGCAGTTTATATATATATATATATATATATATATATTTACTGCTATGAATGTTTGCACATCTTTAAATTCAGTAAGACAGTAGTTAGCCTATGGGGAATATGATTGGAACTATGATCCACAAAATGTTTTCTTCAAACTAAGTGCAGTGGTGTATTGGGAGGGGAACGCGGTGGAACGACGTTCCCTTACCTTTTTTTCAGAACCGGAACGCGTTCCAGAACTTTTTCATGTCCCGACAACTCCCGCTTTTTTTATTGCTCCCACGATGCGTTCCCCCTTACTTCTTATTTTACCAATACATCACTGACTAAGTGTCTAACAATGGTAACAAAGAAGGAGAAAAAAAAAATGAATATCAACAAAAATGAAACCTGTCACAATTACGCACCACAGAAGCTTTCATCCGATGCGGTGCCATCCAAACAGTCATCGTTCCCATCACATAATTTGGACTGATGAATGCACTTTCTGTTATGATTACATCTTCTTGAGTTGTTTGGACACTTTTCTATAAATATATATTTTTTATCTATATCTATAAATCTAATATTAATCGATATTAGGTAACTCAACTTATTTTATATATTTGTGTATTATTTGATTTTGCCGCGCCAAGTTTTCTGTGCAGTTATTTATCTTATAAATATAACGCCTAAGGTGAATTCATCATAAAAGTCTTCCAATTTCACATTCGCACTTTTTAAATTAATACAGATTTTTTTAAAAATAATATTTCAACGCGTAATTTAATAAATATAATTCTGATTAACAGAGGTGGTGTAAATTAGAATAACATACTATAAGCCGTATTTTTTTTTAGGGGTATCATTTACCATAGCTTTATTGAATGCAAGGATAATGATGGCTCTTTTGAAGACCTTTAATAGTATATTAGAATGTCGACTGATGTGAGAAGTTCGGTTTTAAAATTCTGTAAAGAGTGTTTGTTTTTTTTCCCGCTGAATAATATAACTAATTGTTTCCAAGGTCTCCGATTTGCTATGAGCGACCGAACTTAAAAACACGAAGTCTAAACATAGATGACACCTTTAGCGTTTTATTTATAAGATTTTAGTTATGTACTATAATTAAAAAAATAAAGTAAAGTCCCCTCAGCAAAAAAAGTATAAAGGGATTGTGTGGTCTCTGAGGGCCGAAAAGGGGGGCTTATTAAGTACCATTTTTTACTATATACGCTATATTAACAAAGGAGCGCCCTAGATCTCAGCAACCATAAGTCCTAGACCCATGATGTATATATCATTTTGTAGGTCTTGGCCTGCCATGTGTACATCAAAAGTTCCTTTCGCTATATGACCTCTCAGGGCCGGGCTTCAAGCTCTAAAACGTCATGTTTTTACAGGCTTAATAAAAAAATAAAGTAAAGTCCCCTCAGCAAAAAAAGTATAAAGGGATTGTGTGACCTCTGAGGGCCGAAAAGGGGGGCTTATTAAGTACCATTTTTTACTATATAAGCTATATTAACAAAGGAGCGCCCTAGATCTCAGCAACCATAAGTCCTAGACCCATGATGTATATATCATTTTGTAGGTCTTGGCCTGCCATGTGTACATCAAAAGTTCCTTTCGCTATATGACCTCTCAGGGCCGGGCTTCAAGCTCTAAAACGTCATGTTTTTACAGGCTTAATTTTTGCTTGTTTTTTGTTGTCATTGTATACATAATCTTACCAAAGTTGTATGACTCTGACGATGTTCTGCTCTGTTTCGTCTCTACTTCCACAACTAAGGGGGACGGATGGTCGTGTGGTAAAGCGCTCGGCTGTCCACTTGGTTCGATCTCCGATGAGGACTAAGAAAAATGTTCAGGTCTTGGCTTATGTCGCCTCCCTTCTATGTCTCCCGTTGTGCCTCCTTGGCCATTGCACTCGAGGCAGTGGTGGGGATGAAAGAAGGGCACTACAAAAAACCTAATAATTGTCCCATTTAGATGGACGATTTTTTTCCGGATGGTCGTGGGTAAAGCGCTTGACTGTCGACCTGAAGGTACCTGGATGATCTTTGGTGAGGGCCAAGGAAAATGTTCAGGTCATCGCTTAAGTCCCCGCTATATCTCCCGTTGTGCCATTACACTCCCGGCTATGGTGGGGATGAAAGAAGGGAACCATAAAAACAGTACCATTAGTGGTTTATATCTAAGATTTCATCTCATCCTTACATGGACTTCACACACACTTCCACAACTAAGGTACCCTATGGAAGCAGGGCGGAGTTTAAAAAGTTTTTCACATGGGGCTCTACACCGCTCGGCCATCCTTCCCTCTTATACCATCCGTCTGAAAATGTTTACTAGTATCTTTCAGAATTAGAAAACAGATAGTAAACAATCGTAAATGTAGACAAAACGTAATATTTGTCGACTCACCGCAGTCATCTTCATCACTGTGGTCTGTGCAGTCGAAATGTCCGTCACATCTCTTGTCTGTATTTATACACCGACTATCGTGACACCTCCAAGCATCTTTAGAACACTTCGCTGTGAAAGATTGTAACCAATTAGTTAGCTTGGAGCGTATATTTTCTGTTTTAACAGTAAAATCTTTGTGTAAAAAGAGATGTCTTGCAGTAATGTAACAATATATATATATATATATATATATATATATATATATATATATATTTATATATATATAAATATATATAATACGTAGCGAAAAACAAAATTAAAAATAAAGTACTCTTTAAAAATAATGTTAAAGGCATACAATACATAACATAGGTTTGGAATAATAATTTATTTTCACCATATTATTGTTTAATAACTCTCAAAACAATTTAAATTTAATCAATAATATTATTCCCTAACTTTTTGTTATTGTGGGAAATTTTTCAAAGGTATACAAAATATATGTTAAGAGAGATATTTCGCAAGCGAGAATAGATGAAAGATAGATGGCATAGACATAAAGAAAAGTACAGGTATGTTGATATAGCTTTACTTAGATTATTTAACAGATTTCTATGTTCGACAATCAATAAAAAACATATTTTTAAAAATACCAGCAAGATTCATCTGTTATGCCATCTATTCACCGAGGTGTTCTGTGTAGACTAACACAGTTTAAAATACTAGACACACAGCAATCTCTTTTACCTGACAGAGCAAATAAAGTGTTTTCCCAAAGTTTCAAAGAGAGAAACTCGTGAGCTATTGAAAGATAGAGGAATAAATGGAAGTAGCTCGCGGACAAATAACAATCGTACCTCGATTAAATTTGACGCTAAACAAAATCAATGAGACCCAAAGCTATCATTTATCATGGATCAACTCTAACCTGTCATTTATCATGGATCAACTCTAACCTATCATTTATCATGGATCAACTCTAACCTGTCATTTATCATGGATCAACTCTAACCTATCATTTATCATGGATCAACTCTAACCTATCATTTATCATGGATCAACTCTAACCTATCATTCATCATGGATCAACTCTAACCTATCATTCATCATGGATCAACTCTAACCTATCATTTATCATGGATCAACTCTAACCTATCATTTATCATGGGTCAACTCTAACCTATCATTTATCATGGATCAACTCTAATATACCAGTTGATTTCATTTCCATGTATTTCCGGTAATGACAAACGAGAAGAAAGGAATCAGACACTAAGGGACGTTCTCGTGACAAAATGTCAGCATGATTGTAAGGACGTGGAGGTTCCAATATTTACATAGATGGCCATTGCGCGGCCTTTATGTCATGGAATAAATGACAATGTGACATTTTATAGAATAGAACGATGTCAAACAATAAATGACAATATGACATGTTATAGAATAGAACGATGTCTTGGAATAAATGACAATATGATACATAATTCTACCCCGAAGTACAGTATTCACAGTCATGGAAGGCAAGGAAACTGAGATGAAAGTGTTGCATACCTTTTGTCCTAAAACAGGAATTTTACCCATACTGAAAATTAGCTTCAAGCTACGTAAATAATCCAAAAACATTTGGTATGAATGTTGATTTTTTTTTTAATTTTAACCGAATCAGAGATCAAACCGAAAACTTGATAACTAAATGTAACGGACACTAGGATATGTCTGTATGTGTACAAATACCAAGATATGTCTGTACGTGTACAAATACCAAGATATGTCTGTATGTGTACAAATACCAAGATATGTCTGTATGTGTACAAATACCAAGATATGTCTGTATGTGTACTAATACCTAGACATGTCTGTATGTGTACAAATACCAAGATATGTTTGTATGTCAACAAATACCAAGATATGTTTGTATGTGTACAAATACCAAGATATGTTTGTATGTCAACAAATACCAAGATATGTTTGTATGTCAACAAATACCAAGATATGTTTGTATGTCAACAAATACCAAGATATGTCTGTATGTCAACAAATACCAAGATATGTCTGTATGTGTACAAATACCAATGTATGTCTGTATGTGTACAAATACCAAGGTATGTCGGTATCTGGACGAATACAAGGAAAACAAAAGACAAGGCTAAATGGGAAATGACACGAATGAGTCTCTGACCATTATATCTATCTACTCACGACAATTTGTTTCGTCCGTCAAGTCTCCACAGTGGTCGAATCCATCACACTTGTCGTACGGCGAAACACAGTTTCCGTTGTGGCACTGCAGCTCATGGCTCAAGCATTGCGACTTTTCCAGGTTTAAAACTGCAAATGGCAGACACACACACAAACACACACGCACACACACACACACACACACATATATATATATATATATATATATATATATGCATATATATATATATATATATATATATATATATGGGACGGGTGGCCGAGTGGTGTAGATACTCGACTGTCGACCTGAGAGTCCCGGGTTCGATCCTCGGTGAAATCCCTGTGGAATTTTTCCAGGTGAAATGTATTTCAAAGTCGTCCCACAAGTCCACCCAGCTTTAAATGGGTACCTGACCTTAAGTCGGGGAACTAAAGGCGGCTGGGCGAGGTTATAGAAACAGATGATTTCTACAGTTCATCTGCCCCGATGGCCCGTTAGGGTTAAGGGAAACTTTACTTTTTACTACTATATATATATATATATATATATATATATATATATATATATATATATATATATATATATATAAACTAATAGGGTTCTCATTTCGCCAAAAGAATTAAGAGTACTAAAAAAACCTTGGAGCAGACACTTACAGGTGAACTAAATTTTCTTTAGCAAACAATTTTTCATTATATAAAAAGTCGCGTAAATTTGTATCATTAAATTCAGTTTTAAACGCAGACGGTCAATATTTCATGTCAATTTTTCATGAACTATTTCTATAATAAATCATACTATTTTAGACAGGCTTTGAAAATCAAATAAAAATAGAAATTGGAAAAAATCTGATCATTTTTTAACAGGCTTAACACAGCTGTGCCAATATAATAATTTTAACGCCTTCTACTTGAGCCAATGTCTTGCAGTACTAAAGGTGTTAGTTTCATCTTCTTTAAAGATGTCTATATTATTTACCATGAAATGACGAAAATACCATTCTAAGCTTCTGGATCCATGGCAGTGGGATATTTATTTATAGACCAGTGGTAGCAAACCTTTAGCACGCGTGCCACAGTCGGAACGCAACGCAGAGCCTAATCAATCGGAAGGCGACTAAAATGTCACTTCCTTTAATTTTAATTGGAATTTTGTGGGGGGTTGGAGGGTTTGCGGAGGGGGGAGAATTTTGGGCATGTGGCCCCAGAAAGGTTCTCTACCAATGTTATAGGAGAACCCAATGAAATTTACGCTGTAGGCTCATCAAGTTTCCATGCGAATATTTCAAAAGAAAATCAATAGCGTAACAAAGAAAACACTGGAGGGAATAAAATGGTGTTATTCTCGCTTTGTTTATACTAGAAACATAAAAAAGGAGGTATATATATATATATATATATATATATATATATATATATATATATATATATATATATAAATATCTATAGAAATATCATTTTATTGGCAGTGGAAAAAAATAAACCAGCACGTACTTTATGTTTCCATTTTATCATGTTTAATTCAGTTTAAATTACATGCAATATTTAATCCTTACATAATGTACTTACGTTTTCTACCACCAAGCCCCTGAATTCTCACTAAAACTATAACCAACCACGTGAACAGATAAAACATCTTCAATCAGCTCAGGAAACATTTGTTCGGTCTATCTACAAATAATAAATGAAAATTTGGGACTTATGATTCAAATGCTCATCAACAACAAGCGAAATTTTGAATTGCTGTTTTTGAAGAGGTCACATCCAGTTTGTGAACTTTTAAAAAGAAGTAAAATGAAGAATATGTTTAATCAAGAACATTACAGCGTTGGCCACTTGAGTAGATGAATGGAAAACATAATCTGATGGTATAGATATTTGCCGAAATTGATGAGGATCCGTGAGGCAGGGTTTAATCCTACGCGATTGTTAAGAAAAAAAAACATCTAATTTTAAACCAAAGAAAATAATTATAATGTTTAGAACGTGCATTTGTTGCGTTTTCTTCAAGACAGTCTAAAACGGTAGTCCCCAACCCCCCGGGCCGCTGAGCGGTACCGGTTTGTGAATCAAATGGTACAGGGCCGCTCAGGAAACATTAAATAATTTCCTTTTTATTTGCTGTGGTTTATTTCTCTGGAGAATTTTTGAAGACAGATTAGGTCAAAGTGTATGAACTCAAATTAAAGCTGAGAGTGCTTGAACACCAACTTAAACCATACCGAGCGGCTCTCAATACACCACGCCGAGGGATTACATTACACTTTAGACCAGAGGTTCTCGTTGTATGAGTTTAAACCCAATGATATGATTTATTTCGTAAACATAAATCGTACAGAATCTTCATAAAAGCAATTTACAATAGACGACTCTCTGAACACAACGCTGGACACTGAAAAAAAATAAAAAAAACAAAATCCTATTTTAAATAATTATTGTAAATTTACTAATTTGTAATGACGTTTTTTCAGCTAAGTAAGTGGACACACATTTGAGGCGGAGATAATTTCTGTCCTGTTACACTCATCACTCCTCATCCGACACATTTTTAAGCACAAGTGGATGTCAGCTTTATCTACGTCTGAACATAGCAGATGACAGACGGTTCTCAAAAAGTCTCTTCTATATTGAAAACATGCTATTCTTCCACCTTTTCATTAAAAAAAATATAACTTTTTTTTTTTATTTGAAGAATTTTAACAATTTGATCAATTGAAAGGTTAATTGGTATTTAAGATAATAGAAGACAAATCTTTGTTTAGCTAAATTAACATCAAAAAAAAAATTCCAGCTAAAGAATTGAAAAAAAAGAAAAAAAGGTGTATGAAAACAAAAGTTTTTACTGCAGTAATGCCAACCTCGTTAGTAGATTTCACTAAGTATGATTTAAGAATGACTTTGAAGAAGTACAATTTTTAGATCCACTGAATTAGGATAATTTGTAAGATCAAGGTCACATTTTTTTTTCATTTTAGTCATACAAATCAAACACGTTTTGACCTTTTTCAAAAATTATTTAAAAAAAAAATGATTCTTTTTAAAAGTCCCTATGTATTTATTTAAAACAAAATGAGGATTACACAGGAATCTTTTGTAATCTTTGGATTGATTCTGAGAACTTTTCAGTTCGATTTCTTAAGAACACTAGGTAAGGAACGAATTTCATGATAAGAAATATAATTTTAGATTTAAAAAGAAATGTAATGGGCATCAGGGTTAGGAGAATATTTTAGGACATATAAATTATAAAATGTGTTTTGATTGAAAATATTATTACAAATAATTGTAATTCTAAATACTTCTTATAATATATCAAGTTACGAACCTACAAAAGTGATATTTATAAAATACAGAATATATTACTTTAATTTATATATATATATATATATATATATATATATATATATATATATATATATATATACCGTCTATGTTATTAGACTAATAATTTATACAAATATATAAGTCTATCTTCGTTTGTGCTTTGTATAAAGCTTAACAACACAGGGTTGTTAGTATCCAAGTATCGTTATTGGCAAATACAGTATCGTCGATACTTTTTTTTAGTATTGGTTTTTGTATTGCCGATCGTTTCTGTATCAAGTACTGATATGTGTATCGCCGCTACATTTTAAACGAAAAATTTATTTTCGATACTCGATACCAATACTTTTCTATTGCCACTATTAGCTATTTGCAGAAAAACTATAACGATTTTAATACCTTGTTTTACAAGTAATCTAAATAAATTCAATCTCTGCTACTAATCATAGCCATCAACCCTTCGATGTCAACACCACCCACATCACCACCAAGACAACTTGGATCACAAGGCTGTAGTTGTACAAACCTTAAAGCGTGCCTGCAGTGCACTGAATGCAGTTCCAACTCAACTTAGTCGGCAGGGTGGAGCAGCTTCAGTACAGTCAGCAGTACAAATATCTGAATCAACAGATTTTTTTGCCTGTTTGACTGCACGGCGGCAGAACAAGGACGAATTGCTTAATAGTAACAGTTCTGCTGAAGCAGACAGATATCTTGAAGATAACTCATCAGAAATGCTGTCAATAGCACCCTACCCAAACTTTAAGAAACCATACCTGCAACTGAACACTGGACTTACGGCAGTTGCTGTAGTTGAGCGCATATTTTCATTGGGTGGGCGTGTTTTTGTGCCATTATGTTCTAGGCTAATCATTGATCCTCTTGAAATGATGGTCTTCTTACGTGCTGTCAAGTGGTGAAGTGATCAGCACTAAAATTGTGCTTTGACAATGTATTCTATTGTTTTTACACTTTCTTTTGGAAAACTTGCACTCATTATATTTTAAATAAAAATATTTTGTTGTTCTCAAAAGTATTGGTATTGTATTGGTATCGATTTTGGCAATACACTTTACTTGAGTATTTGTATTGGTATTGGCGATACTATTTTCATGAAGTATTGGTATTGACGATACAATTTAAGAGTATTGTTAACAACAATGTAAAAACATCAATGATTTTTCTCTAAGAGTTTTGACCAGCAACACTAATGATGTCAGTATAAAATATGAAATAAATATTACAAGAAACAATTTTGAACCCAATATTCAATAACAATCGTAGCCTATAAATTAACCTTCATTTTCATGCATTCAGTTATTTTATTATTGGTTTACATTGGAAGAAATTAATAACAACACATGTATGAAGCTTTTTAACAAGACTAACCTAACCGCTTCTTTAGTTAAGCTAGCATATCTTAAAACGCTACCTGCATAAATACATACAGATATATAAAGCACGTACACGTTGTGCTAGCATTACAACCTCTTAATCTTCTCCCATGGGCCCCAAAGGCTAGGGAAACTTGACTTCACTATATTACGTAATTAGAACCATAGAAGCTTGACGATAAAAGTGGGTTGAACTGGTCTGGCATAAAACTATTCATATACTCTGCGCTGTGTATTGCAGATAACTGCTCAGTGGAAGATTTTCGATGCAGCAATGACAGATGTATTTCTAATGCGAAAATGTGTGACGGCAAAGATGACTGCGATAATGGTCATGATGAAGCAATCTGTGGTAAATATCAAAATGATTGAGCAAATATCATGTTAAAACTATATTATAGAACAAAAATGAAGTCGACATACAAATCTGAAAGGTCATACATAGTTAGTCGAGATTTAAAAAAAAAAAAAGTACAATTTAAAAAATGAAAACACTATAGGTGCACAACCATAAACATAAATCGATAACAAGAACCAAGACAAATGCAATACATTGGGTTAAATGATTACAGTCGATGAGCAGATTACAGTCGATGAGCAGATTACAGTCCATGAGCAGATAAAAGTCGATTGGCATCATTAACTTTGTGTATCAATCTGCTTGCTATTCGTTGCTTTAAAAAAAATTCAATCTCGATTACTAGCATCGATACCAATGCGTATATCTATTGCTATATCTATTGTAATAAAAAAAGCTGTAGTCTATACAACCCCCCCCCTCCAACACCCATTTCGGTCATCAATATACATTTATAAACAGGTCTAGTTAAAGTTATTTTAAATTCTTAAGATTTAAAAAAAAATGTATGCTATTTGAATTAGTAATATTTAATTAAAATGTTTGTGTGTGTGTGAAGTCCCTGTAAGGATGAGATAAAATCTCTTAGATCCTATAAACCACTAATGGGGCGGTTTTTATGGTGCCCTACTTTCATTCCCCCACCATAGCCAATTGTGCAATAACTATGGAGGCACCACGGGAGAAAGATTGAGAACTTAGTACCCCCTCACCGAAGATTGAACCAGGTACCTTCAGGTCGTGCTTTACCGCACGAACATCTGTCCCCCGTTAAGGGAATAGTAGAAATCCCTGTTTAAGGAAATACATGAAACTTATCAAACATGTTTATTCACTTTGGAAAATCACTTTATTTGCTCTGTCAGGTAACAGAGATTGCTCTGTGCCTAATATTTTAAAATGTGTTGATGAACACAGAATACCTCGGGGAATAAATGACATAACACTTGAATCTTGCTGGTAATTTTTTTTTTTTACATTTTCTATTATTTTTTATACATAGAAATCTGTTACAGAATCTAAATAGGGCTATATCAACATACCTGTACTTTTCTTTATGCTTATCTATCTATCTATCTATCTATCTATCTATCTATCTATTTATATATCTATCTATCTATCTATCTATCTATCTATCTATCTATCTATCTATCATTCTATCTACCTATCTATCTATCAATCTCTATTTAAGTCTGTCTGTCTATACATCGACCCACCTCCTCATATAAAATATTTACATGTGTGTTTATAACGCATTGTGATATCCTAAGGGCGATGCATTTAGCTGCTAACTGTATCTACGGGTTAAAGGTTGGATGTCAGAGTAAAACCATTGGTCAGTACATAGGTCGGCTGTTTCAGAAAGTTGACCAACTGATTGTAATTTGTAAGTATTAACACACGGACATCTTTTATCACTTTGAAATTAAAGGTTGAACTAAATTGACTTACTTTATTAAAATTCTAAACACCACTTTATATATATATATATATATATATATATATATATATATACTTCTCTACAATGCCTTTCGTTTCGTTTCTGTAAAGATCAGATTAAAACTATCACGCTGGCACATTCCCACTTTTTGTATATTTTTATAAATATTTACTTCTATACGCTCTAGGACTTATATTATATTTCCGAAAAAATTATTTTCACATCTCAATATTTCTCTTATTTTTTTTTTCTTTTTAACATTCAAAGGACACCCCCCACCCACACATACATATAAAAACACACACACACATATATATATATATATATATATATATATATATATACAAGGATTACATCGCGTTGTAATTATTATGACTTTGTGTTCTGTTTCAGGTAACTCAAAGCTAAAAGGTAAGTGAACTGAATACCCTAAACCTGAAAGCAAACGACTTAGATAGATAGATAGGTAGGTAGATAGATAGATAGATAGATAGATAGATAGATAGATAGATAGATAGATAGATAGATAGATAGATAGATAGATAGATAGATAGATAGATAGATAGATAGATAGATAGATAGATAGATAGATAGATAGATAGATAGATAGATAGATAGATAGATAGATAGATAGATAGATATTAATGTATTCATAGATTCATCTATTTCTCTTGATCTCCTCCTATAGCTCAATGCACCAAAGATCAGTGGAAGTGTGACAGCGGAGATTGTATTCTCAAACATTACGTTTGTGACTCAAATTTTCACTGTGATGATCTCAGCGATGAGAGAAACTGTGGTTATAAAGGCAAGCTTTTGCTGGAAATTTAGACTTTTGCCTACATTTATCTCATGACTATAATCTAGGAACCGATTTCTGGGAAGTCAACTTTCATGCACGGTGATAAAGATACTAAATTTTGGCATATATCTTATTAAAAATTATCTGTACCCGGCCACGTGTTGCCGTGGCTAAGCCCTATGTAGTGTAATAGTAAGTATTGAGAAAGCCCTTGTTTCTAATTCTATTTATTAAAAAAAAAACCGGAAAAACTTTAGAAAAACAATTATCAATGATTTAAACTATAAACAAAGGGAAAACGTTACTACTACGAATTCAAACGTTTCTAAACTTGTTACGTTCATTAATGCAGTGCTTTTGGATGTACTTACGGGGTCTATGATTAATAGCGTGAATCCTGTTTATATTTTGTATTTACATAGATAGATAGTTAACTGTCATTGTATAGTTGAGGCGAAATTTATTTTTTTACTTAACTCCACAAAAAAAAAACATAATACAGTGGTGGCCAACCTTTTTGGTGCCGCGTGACCAGACTTCAACCAAAAAAAAAAACACACATGTATAGCAAAGTGCCAGCACCATTAACAGGAAGTGATATTCTCAGTCGCGTGCCGACTGATCAGGCTGTGTGTGTCGATGACTATTGGCATATTCGTCAAAGGTCCGCAACCACTGCTCTAGGATATGATGATGATGTTAGCAGAAGGGCAAAATAAAGGCCATCCTAGATAGATTTATCTGTGCAGACAGTGGCGCAACCAAGGGGGGGGGGATGAAGGGGGGGGGCTTAAGCGCCTCCCCCCCCCCGCCAGATCATCAATACATAATTTACGTGATAAAGTTACAAAAAAGACTGTCAAACTTTCAATCTGTCTTTTTTCACTATGTGAGCCCGCCCCTCCTCCTCACTCCCCCCCCCCCCAGCACTTTTTGCTGGTTGCGCCACTGTGTACAGAGACCTATCAAAAAAGCATTCTAAATAAATATAATTATAAACTGAAATTTAAAATTAATGTTCATACGCTTTTATTTTGCTCCACCTGTTTGTGTTTGTGTTCTCAAACTTAATTTTCGTTTTTTTTCCTCATATAAAAAAATTAAGATTCTGAGCACTTGATAAAACACATTTTTTTTTTGTTTTTTTTAATGTAAAATAAATGTTTTCTTCCAAAGCTTACTATTTTTTTTTTGTCTGCAATAATGTATATAAGGGGGAAGAACTCTAAATAAATGGTGTACAAAGTGAATCATATACAAGACTAGCGCCCTTGTTTTATTTGAATCTACTCAGCCTATCTAGATATTGAAGAATAACCTAACAATCGTTGAATAAAAATGTTAGGGTTGGTAATAATTATGTTTGAACGCACTGTACAAGGATTGGTAATAATTATGTATGGACGCATTGTACAATGGTTGGTAATAATTATGTGTGAACGCATTGTACAAGGATAGGTAATAATTAGGTGTGGACGCATTGTACAAGGATTGGTAATAATTATTGTGTGGACACACACATTGTACAATGATTGGTAATAATTATGTGTGAACGCATTGTACAAGGATAGGTAATAATTAGGTGTGGACGCATTGTACAAGGATTGGTAATAATTATTGTGTGGACACACACATTGTACAATGATTGGTAATAATTATGTGTGAACGCATTGTACAAGGATTGGTAATATTTATGTGTGAACGCATTGTACAAGGATTGGTAATAATTATGTGTGAACGCATTGTACAAGGATTGGTAATAATTATGTGTGAACGCATTGTACAAGGATTGGTAATAATTATGTGTGAACGCATTGTACAAGGATTGGTAATAATTATGTGTGAGCGCATTGAACAAGGATTGGTAATAATTATGTGTGAACGCATTGAACAAGGATTGGTAATAATTATGTGTGAACGCATTGAACAAGGATTGGTAATAATTATGTGTGAACGCATTGTAGAAAGAATTTAATTTATCAAAATTATTTTTTTTTAATCATTTGTTTTAAATGTTTTGTGTTTATTTATTCTTCTAAATATGTACTAAGATCCGTTTGTTATTGGGCAGGTCAATGTCATCATGGCTTTAAGTGCAGCGATGCCCAATGTCTACGGAGCCGTGAAAAATGTGACGGTATATCGGACTGTACTGATCAGGGTGACGAAAGAAATTGTGAAGGTAATACAGCTGTCCAGCTGATCTTTAAGTGGTTCGGGGGAAAATTCGTCCTGGGGGGGGGGGGGGGAGCAGTTTTAGGCTAATGATAAACAAAACAAAATCTTTTAAAGTTTGGAAACAGAAGAAATATATATTTTTTAATGTTTTACTGGACTGGCTGTTTTAAGGCGGGAATAATTATAGTATTCAAACATATGGCAGCGCTGGAAAATTTTTACAAAAGGGGACTAGGAAAAATTTATTATTTTATTAAATAACCAATTTAATTTCATAATAAAATACTAACGAAACTAATCCATTCTTGCTCTGTCGGCAATCCCGTGTCTCTACACGAGATCGTGTCTGTCACACAATATGGCGTGATCATAGGAAAAATATCTACAGAAATCGTTCAATTAATATTCTTTATTATTTTCCAAAATCTAAATTTTAAAGCAAACGAATATTTTATTATGAATATCTCAAGATAATGTAATATTTATATTGTTCAGTTTGTTATTATTTCTATGTCTATATCTAATGTACAATTATCTCCCTTAACCATGAACCTAAAACTACGTCACAATGTTTTTTTTATTTTTTTTTACTATTACGTCAAATTAATGAACTGTATAAGGGTTGAATTGGAATTGCGCCTTACACAATGTTGACAATGCAAACTAACCCCATTTATGATGGGGGCTTCACCAGCTCCGTAGCGTGAAAATTCTACAGCAGGGGCCAGGCATTCTACAGCAGGGGCCAGGCATTCTACAGCAGGGGCCAGGCAATAGAAAGGAGGGGGGGTAAGGTAATACATTTTACTAAGTAGAACAAATAAGCGGGGGGGGGGGCAGATAAATCGTGAGGTGGGAGGTCCCGCCCCCCTGGCTACCCCGCACGCTACGAGCCTGGGCTTCACACAGAGTTTAGATATGCTATTTTTTGTATACAGACTGATTGTTAATGCGCTCAAATATATATATATATATATATATATATATCACCGTTTTAACTCAAACTGTGTGCCTACTTGCCGGTCCGGGTACCGGGCCTTTGTTTACTAGTGTATACAAATGTTTGAGGGAACACAAAGTTACTTGAACAAAGGGGTTCTGTCTTAAACAAACTGAAAACAGTTTAGACTATTTATAGTACATTTAACTAAAGTTATGTCCCCTTCCTCCTGGCTTTCCCTTCCCCCCCCCCCCCCCCCGTAGCTAAACACAAATGAAATTTTTTAATTTTGTTTTAGATATGAGATTATTGATACATATCCTTTCTCCCCGTCCCCCTTTAGACAAGACATATTTTTTTTAGATCGTGGTTGGGTTGGGGGGGGGGATACATTTAAAAAAACAATTCTGTGATGTACTTCCAAAGAAAATCTTCCAGTTCTGCTATTCAGTTTGTGATTGGATTAATTTGGCGGGAAAATATGTCTCTGTCAAATATCGCTTATAAATGGAGGAAAGGAAAAAAAACAACACATTGAAATAAGACTTTAACATCTGCTGCTATTTGTATATACTTTATCAAATGTGCACAGCATATAGCACGCCTTCCTGATTATGATAATTATTAAAAATGATTTATCTGCATTTGTTACTCTCTCCCCATCCCCTCCCTCCCATAAATCACGCCCCTGTATATCAGCTAAAGAAATTTGACATTATTTCATTTTGGTTAATCATATTTATTTATTAACAAAAAACTATTGTTATATATATATATATATATAAGCGATTGTGTACTCAGGCGAAAATAATTATTGAATTAGTAATTTTTTGGTGATTATCTTGGTTTTAAAGTGCACGGTCATAATCAAACACACACATTGATTGGTCCACAAGAATACAACTTATATTTTCATTGGTCCACAAGAATACAACTTATATTTTCATTGGTCCACAAGAATACAACTTATATTTTCATTGGTCCACAAGAATACAACTTATATTTTCATTGGTCCACAAGAATACAACTTATATTTTCATTGGTCCACAAGAATACAACTTATATTTTCATTGGTCCACAAAAATACAACTTATATTTTCATTGGTCCACAGGAATGAAAGTTATATATTCATTGACCCATGGGGATAAAGTCTTACATGTAGTGGTGTGAGTAATCAAACTCATGATTTAAGTGGTCCATAGGAATTAACCTCACAAATCTAGCGGTCCTATTAGGTTGCTGACCAATGGTCTTAAATTTTATGTTTTTCGTGTATCTCTCCGTGGGGGGAGGGCAGCTTCTGCAATATTGTCAAAATAGACGAGATTGGTGAGTGGGTGGGGGGGGGGGGAAGAGGGAGATAGAGAGAAAGAGAAAAACGTATGGCGGGCGATTTTTTTTTTTTAAAAAAGGTGGCCACAGTTTCATAGATGACAGTGTTTTACTCACCAGCATCTCCATGTAACGGGTACAAGTGCTCGAATGGTCCTTGCATTGCAAATGTGTTTATTTGTGACGGACTAGCCCAGTGCACGGATAACAGTGATGAGAAGTTTTGTGGTAAGCTGGTCCCCCCACATATCTTTGCTACATTAATGAACCGATACTAAGTCTAAGAGCTTATTTTTTTTTTTCAGATTCAATATCGGATCTTTCAAAACTATTTAATGGCTTTTTTTTAAAAAAAAAAAAGAATTTTAAAAAATCATTTATTTATAAACTGCAGCTGATAAGCTAGTTACATCTAATTTTGATTATTTTTTATAGTTATATTGAAAAAAATTGCTAAACAATATGACAAATGAGCTAAGCAAATTATATACTTGCATACGCGTAAAATATGCTAGAATATTTAATGTTCTGCAACGTATACCATTACAGGTCATTGCAATGTATTCAGCTGGCGGTGCAGTGACAGGAAGTGCGTACATGTCACCCAACTGTGTGACGGTGTACCCAACTGCTCTGACGGAAGTGATGAAGAAAACTGCAGTAAGTATGACGACAATGCAATGTTGTTGTTTTTTGTTTTGTTGGGTTAGTGGCATCAAAAAGTACGTCGAAGATGCAGTAAAATAGATGCATTAGTGATTTTTGAGATTAGGGGTAATGGGTACGGATGGTCGTGCTGTAAGGCGCTAGACTGTTGATCTGATGATCCCAGGTTCAATCTTTGGTAAGGAACGACGAAGTGGCTACGGTTCCGTCTAGACAGACTCCGTATTATTTTTTTTCGGGGGTCCGTCTATAGATGTGTGCATGCGCATACTAGACGGACTCCGTATTATTTTTTATAGCAAATTGGGTTTTTTTTTCGGGGCTAGGTTTAGGGTTAGGGTTAGGAATAGGGTTAGGATTAGGGTTAGGCGCAATATCTATAGACGGACCTCGAAAAAAAAATGATGCGCACATCTATAGACGGACCCCGAAAAAAAATAATACGAAGTCTGTCTAGACGTAACTCCACGGCTATTGCACCATCGGTTATGGTGGTGGGGGAAGGGGCGAAAGAAGGGCACCATAAAAACATCCCCTTTAGTTGTTATAGAATCGAAGAGAGTTCTTCTCATCCTTATTGGGACTGCTCACACACATGAACAATATAGTCCTGTGCAGAGATATCTGTGTAAATGGAAATAAGAGAAACGTTTACATTTAAAACAAACAATCAGAAAGGCATTGAATAAATTAAAATTATTTTGTTATAAAATAAGTAGAATATTCCAACAAATACTCTCTTTGCTTTTAAAGAAATATTATATTCCAGACCTGCATGTTTTAATGTAAAGTTCATTCACGCCTCAATTCATGCCGGGGACCCATTTAAAGAATGCCGCATTTATTACATTCTATGATATTAAGTCCAAAAAAATTTGAAACCTGTTTTTTTTTTTTAATTTACAAAACGAATTTTCCCCCATTTTTTTAAAAAAAAAATAAAAAATTATTGTCTTCAAGTCAATAAAGTCAGTAGATACTAATGTGGATTTATTGATCTTTTTTTTTTCGTTGTAGTCCTAGAAACATCTCTAGTGTCATTCCGGTTTTGTCTGTATTGCCACTAAAACCTATTTCAACTCTCTTGGTTTTCATCGCTTGATGTACGTTAGGTTTTATAACGAATGACTCATCAAAAACCTTAAATTTCTTTTAATCAAAGAGGCTTCAAACCTATTATTTGAGTCCTTTGGTAGAGTTCTCACTTTAAAAGAAACTTGTTTCAAGAATGAAACCTAATAAACACCTTAATTCCGCCTCCATGTATTATTAAACTTTTTTCAAAATTTGAAGAGATGTTAATTTATTAAACCATTTTAAAATTAATTATATGCGATGAAACTATGATCTAGATATGTATGATTTATTATTATTATTTTATTTTTGTCCTGACACCATTGTATTTATTTTGTTGCTCGTGACTCAACAGCTTACTGCCATGACGACCCGAACTTCTCGTCGCAGTCTTGGACATGCGCAAACCTCACGGAAGATAACTGCACTGACGTGAACTTCAATCGATCCTGTTGTTTCTCTTGCAGTCGAACACAGCATGACCTGGAAAATGGAGGTAACATGTCGTGAAAGTATAAAAGAAAATATTTAAAAAAAAACCACACCGGAAACAGGGAATGTTTACATTAAGGTAAACTTTAAGCCTGCCATCTTGGTTATCCCACGAAAGGAAATCAATACTGGTTTGATTCAATTTTATGAGAGAATGAGAAAGATCTCTCAGATCCTTCTAATCAATTTTTGTGACTGTTATTGTTATTTTTTAAATTTTATTTTGGTGCCCTTTATTTCATTTCCATCTTGCACCTTTTCCCCTTTTTTTTTAGCTGTAGGCCTAAAGGGTGATTAATTAGCTGTAGGCCTAAAGGGTGATTAATTAGCTGTAGGCCTAAAGGGTGATTAATTAGCTGTGGGCCTAAAGGGTGATTAATTAGCTGTGGGCCTAAAGGGTGATTAATTAGCTGTGGGCCTAAAGGGTGATTAATTAGCTGTGGGCCTAAAGGGTGATTAATTAGCTGTGGGCCTAAAGGGTGATTAATTAGCTGTGGGCCTAAAGGGTGATTAATTAGCTGTGGGCCTAAAGGGTGATTAATTAGCTGTGGGCCTAAAGGGTGATTAATTAGCTGTGGGCCTAAAGGGTGACTAATTAGCTGTAGGCCTAAAGGGTGATTAATTAGCTGTAGGCCTAAAGGGTGATTAATTAGCTGTAGGCCTAAAGGGTGATTAATTAGCTGTAGGCCTAAAGGGTGATTAATTAGCTGTGGGCCTAAAGGGTGATTAATTAGCTGTAGGCCTAAAGGGTGATTAATTAGCTGTAGGCCTAAAGGGTGATTAATTAGCTGTGGGCGTAAGTGGCAATTTATTTAGATGTAGGCCTTTTTTTTTAAATTTGACTTTTATCTTAAATAACACTCTTCACAGCAAGAAATCAAAACCCAACCCAGGTGAAGTTAATCATTGGTGTCACTGTTGGTGTCCTCACCATAGTGGTGATTGTTGTTGTTGTTGCGGTTAACAGTCGACACATCAAAGGTAAAGATGTGACAAAGTTTTAAATTATTTGAATAATCACACAAGCTTATTTTTTTTTTATGCAACTCCAATGCTCTCGAAAAAATGAATATCATCTTTAAATGACCGAAGACTCTAGCTTGATGAAAAAAAAAAACTGATACGATAACAAGGTTCTAATCGTTCAAATACATATGCATTATTATTATTATTATTATTATTATTATTATTATTATTATTATTATTATTATTATTATTTCACCGAAATCTCAAGTTAGACAAAAAAATTATATGAAACATTTTCCCATTTATTTGGCCTGAAGTGGGGGGGAGGGTGAACCTGGGGCAGGGTTGTCTATGGACTCATTCACCTTAGAGCGACTGTCACTATGAAATTTTTTTTCAAAACTCCTTCAGCTTCTCAGTGGCGTAACGAGCTTAACTCGCGCCCGGGGCAAAATACCTTTTTAGCGCCCCACCCCCCCCCCCATTCGAAAACCATATTATATGTAAAATACACCATTGGGCGTCCCTTCTTGAGTAGCGCCCGGGGCATGATGCCCCCTTGGCCCTCCCTCGCTACGCCACTGCACCGTGTATCATATATGAATCTGTGACATTGTTGGAATAAAACAGCTAAAATCACACATATGGATTTATAGATAGCTGCACCATGACCCAGAGTGCCGTCCATGCTCTAATTAAATCTCAAATTCATCACATATATTTACAGACAACAGCACACATATAGTGGTGTTAATAGGGGACTAGAGATATTTGTTCACTTGACTAAAAAAAAACAGTTTACGAACGTCTTTGACTTGTATCTAATCTGTTTTGGCATAAAAAAAATTCAACCTTTGTAATTCATTGTAAACAAAGCATACAGTAATGCTTATATAGAGGAATTAAAATAATATTTTCTTTTTTAACTAATTCGCAAATTTTTAATTGACATCAAGTGACAATTATGAAAATAATAAATGAATAAGTATCGATACAAGTCATTTTAAGTTTCGTGAGGATTGTCAAGGATTAATTCAAGAAAATATCAAATAATGATGAAGCAAAAAATCGTTTCATATTGGACGCAATGGGGATCCATTTAAATATCATTTATTTATGATGGGCTTTTAACATCTATATGAACTTTTATCTATATAATACTAGTAAATATTTATTTATTTATTTTTAGGTTTTATTACTGGAAATACCACCATGTAAGTAAAGATAAAAGATACAACATTACCGACACCACGTGTCTAGAATTTTGTGTGTGCGAATTTCATGTTTTTGAAATCAACACTTTAAAAAAAAAAATACATTATATAGCTGACAGTACATGCCGAGAAACGATCAAAGTTAATACTCTAATGCTGATTACTTAAAAATGCGTCTCCCTAGTTTTAGCTACAGTTTCAGCTATTTCTTTTCGTTAACAGAATGGCAATGTATAGACGAAAGTAAATAATCTTTAGAAGATTTCAAGAGATCAGTTGGCGATGGATTGTTATTATTGTTGTTTTATTTTGCAGATGTAAATATGAATTTTTCTCTCATTTAGCCTGTGTCAGCCACATGCAATCAAATTCACTGTTTATATATGAACGGTTCTCGTATTTAGCCCGTGCGAGCCACAAGCAGTCAATGCCGTAGCATGCCAAACGACTGTTTGGGCGGTAAGCGCAACGCCCATCCGTCTTTTATTTTCAACAACCACGGGTCAGCCCCATTGTGTCCGCTGATCGCGGTTACAGCGCAGGAGCGTCAGATCGACCACGTCATTTCGTCGTGTGACCAGAGACATTCATAGGTTGTACCCACTTCCGTGAAGGTTTGTGGTCTTCAGGCAAAGAGTAATTGTGGGCGTAGGAATTTAATACTTCCAGAAAGCCCTTACTATGCCTTTAGGGGCCCACTGCATCGGCCTAGTAGGCCTATTCACTCAAACGGCTCTGTCACATGACCATAACATTTAGGGTGGGTGAAGAAGGGGCTACCATATTTTGTGAATATCATCTCGTGATATAATGAGCAGGGGATAAAAAGTAAGAGTCGGGGTTTGTATTGTTGTATTATTGTTATTGTTGTTGTACTATTGTTATTGTTGTCATCATGGTAGGAGTTATTATTGTTGTACTATTGTTATTGTTGTCATCATGGTAGGAGTTACTGTTGTTGTATTATTGTTATTGTTGTCATCATGGTAGGAGTCATTGTTGTT
>JAGDYQ010000012.1:3921564-3948951 GCA_021962125.1 Bulinus truncatus
CATACACCCACATAAACTGTAGACCCCCCACACATCCATCCACACAGACTGTAGACCCCCACACATCCACCCACACAGACTGTAGACCCCCATACATCCACCCACACAGACTGTAGACCCCCGTACATCCACCCACATAAACTATGGACCCCCCACACATCCACCCACATAGACTGTAGACCCCCATACATCCACCCACATAAACTTTAGACCCCCATACATCCACCCACATTAACTTTAGACCCCCACACATCCACCCACATAAACTGTAGACCCCCACACATCCAACCACACAGACTGTAGACCCCCCATACATCCACCCACACAGACTTTAGACCCCCATACATCCACCAACATAAACTGTAGACCCCCACACATCCACCCACACAGAATGAAGACCACCATACATCCACCCACACAGACTGTAGACCCCTCACACATCCAACCACATAAACTGTAGACCCCCATACATACACCCACACAGACTGTAGACCCCCCCATACATCCACCCACATAGACTGTAGACCCCCCATACATCCACCCACACAGACTGTAGACCCCCATACATCCACCCACATAAACTGTGGACCCCCCACACATCCACCCACATAGACTGTAGACCCCCATACATCTTTCCACATAAACTGTAGACCCCCATACATCCACTCACACAGACTGTATACCCTCCATACATCCACCCACACAGACTGTAGACCCCCATATATCCACCCACATAATTTGTAGACCCCCAAATATCTACCCACAAAAACTGTAGACCCCCTATACATCCACACACACAGAGTGTAGACCCCCACACATCCAGCCAAAAAGACTGTAGACCCTTCATACATCCACCCACACAGACTGTAGACCCACCAATACATCCACCCACACAGACCGTAGACCCCCCATACATCAGAACACACATTCTGTAGACCCCCATACATTAACCCACATAAACTGTAGACCACCACACATACACCCACATAAACTGTAGACCCCCCACACATCCATCCACACAGACTGTAGACCCCCACACATCCACCCACACAGACTGTAGACCCCCATACATCCACCCACACAGACTGTAGACCCCCCTACATCCACCCACATAAACTGTAGACCCCCACACATCCACCCACATAGACTGTAGACCCCCCATACATCCACCCACATAAACTTTAGACCCCCATACATCCACCCACATTAACTGTAGACCCCCACACATCCACCCACATAAACTGTAGACCCCCACACATCCAACCACACAGACTGTAGACCCACCATACATCCACCCACACAGACTTTAGACCCCCAAACATCCACCAACAGAAACTGTAGACCCCCACACATCCACCCACACAGACTGTAGACCACCATACAGCCACCCACACAGACTGTAGACCCCCACACATCCAACCACATAAACTGTAGACCCCCATACATACACCCACACAGACTGTAGACCCCCCATACATCCACCCACATAGACTGTTGACCCCCCATACATCCACCCACATAGACTGTAGACCCCCATACATCCACCCACATAAACTGTAGACCCCCATACATCCACTCACACAGACTGTAGACCCCCACACATCCAACCACATAAACTGTAGACCCCCATACATCCACCCACACAGACTGTAGACCCCCATACATCGCTCCACACAAACTGTAGACCCCCATACATCCACCCACATAAACTGTAGACCCCCACACATCCACCCAGACAGACTTTAGACCCCCCCAAACATCCACCCACACAGACTGTAGATCCCCCATACATCCACCCACACAGACTGTAGACCCCGATACATCCACCCACATAAACTGTAGACCCCCCATACATCGCTCCACATAAACTGTAGA
This sequence comes from Bulinus truncatus, assembly GCA_021962125.1. NCBI lineage: Eukaryota > Metazoa > Mollusca > Gastropoda > Planorbidae > Bulinus > Bulinus truncatus. Next base: position 3,923,440 of record JAGDYQ010000012.1, read on the forward strand.
CCCCCACACATCCACCCACAATGACTGTAGACCCCTACACATCAACCCACACAGACTGTAGACCCCCACACATCCATCCACACAGATTGTAGATCCCCACACATCCACCAACACAGACTGTAGACCCCCGTACATCCACCCACACAGACTGTAGACCCCCATACATCCACCCACTCAGAGTGTAGACCCCCATACATCCACCCACATTAACTGTAGACCCCCCATACGTCCACCCACAAAAACTGTAGACCCCCATACATCCAACCACACAGACTGTAGACCCCTATACATCCACCCACATAAACTGTGGACCCCCATACATCCACGCACACAGACTGTAGACCCCCATACATTCACCCACACAGACTGTAGACCCCCATACATCCACCAACATAAACTGTAGACCCCCACACATCCACCCACACAGACTGTAGACCCCCACACATCCAGCCACACAGACTGTAGACCCCCATACATCCACCCACACAGACTGTAGACCCCCACACATCCAACCACATAAACTGTAGACCCCCATACATCCACCCACACAGACTGTAGACCCCCATACATCCACTCACATAAACTGTGGACCCCCACACATCCCCACACAAAGACTGTAGACCCCCCATACATCCACCCATATAAACTTTAGACCCCCATTCATCCACCCACATAAACTGTAGAACCCACACATCCACCCACATAAACTGTAGACCCCCACACATCCACCCACACAGACTGTAGACCCCCCATACATCCAACCACACAGACTGTAGACCCCCATACATCCACCCACATAAACTGTAGACCCCCATACATCCACCCACACAGACTGTAGACCCCCATACATCCACCCACACAGACTATAGAATACAATAAATCCACCCACACAGACTGTAGACCCCCATACATCCACCCACATAAACTGTAAACCCCCACACATCCACCCACGTAAACTGTGGACCCCCACACATCAACCCACATAGACTGTAGACCCCCCATACATCCACCCATATAAACTTTAGACCCCATACATCCACCCACACAGACTGTAGACCCCCATACATCCACTCACATAAACTGTGGACCCCCACACATCCCCACACAAAGACTGTAGACCCCCCATACATCCACCCATATAAACTTTAGACCCCCATACATCCACCCACATAAACTGTAGACCCCACACATCCACCCACATAAACTGTAGACCCCCACACATCCACCCACACAGACTGTAGACCCCCATACATCCACCCACACAGACTGTAGACCCCCATACATCCACCCACATAAACTGTAGACCCCCACACATACACCCACATAGACTGTAGACCCCCCACACATCCATCCACACAGACTGTAGACCCCCACACATCCACCCACACAGACTGTAGACCCCCATACATCCACCCACACAGACTGTAGACCCCCGTACATCCACCCACATAAACTATGGACCCCCCACACATCCACCCACATAGACTGTAGACCCCCCATACATCCACCCACATAAACTTTAGACCCCCATACATCCACCCACATTAACTGTAGACCCCCACACATCCACCCACATAAACTGTAGACCCCCACACATCCAACCACACAGACTGTAGACCCCCCATACATCCACCCACACAGACTTTAGACCCCCATACATCCACCAACATAAACTGTAGACCCCCACACATCCACCCACACAGACTGAAGACCACCATACATCCACCCACACAGACTGTAGACCCCCACACATCCAACCACATAAACTGTAGACCCCCATACATACACCCACACAGACTGTAGACCCCCCATACATCCACCCACATAGACTGTAGACCCCCCATACATCCACCCACACAGACTGTAGACCCCCATACATCCACCCACATAAACTGTGGACCCCCCACACATCCACCCACATAGACTGTAGACCCCCATACATCCACCCACATAAACTGTAGACCCCCATACATCCACTCACACAGACTGTATACCCTCCATACATCCACCCACACAGACTGTAGACCCCCATATATCCACCCACATAATTTGTAGACCCCCAAATATCTACCCACATAAACTGTAGACCCCCTATACATCCACACACACAGAGTGTAGACCCCCACACATCCAGCCAAAAAGACTGTAGACCCTTCATACATCCACCCACACAGACTGTAGACCCCCCAATACATCCACCCACACAGACCGTAGACCCCCCATACATCAGAACACACATTCTGTAGACCCCCATACATTAACCCACATAAACTGTAGACCACCACACATACACCCACATAAACTGTAGACCCCCCACACATCCATCCACACAGACTGTAGACCCCCACACATCCACCCACACAGACTGTAGACCCCCATACATCCACCCACACAGACTGTAGACCCCCGTACATCCACCAACATAAACTGTGGACCCCCAACACATCCACCCACATAGACTGTAGACCCCCCATACATCCACCCACATAAACTTTAGACCCCCATACATCCACCCACATTAACTGTAGACCCCCACACATCCACCCACATAAACTGTAGACCCCCACACATCCAACCACACAGACTGTAGACCCACCATACATCCACCCACACAGACTTTAGACCCCCAAACATCCACCAACAGAAACTGTAGACCCCCACACATCCACCCACACAGACTGTAGACCACCATACAGCCACCCACACAGACTGTAGACCCCCACACATCCAACCACATAAACTGTAGACCCCCATACATACACTCACACAGACTGTAGACCCCCCCATACATCCACCCACATAGACTGTTGACCCCCCATACATCCACCCACATAGACTGTAGACCCCCATACATCCACCCACATAAACTGTAGACCCCCATACATCCACTCACACAGACTGTAGACACCCACACATCCAACCACATAAACTGTAGACCCCCATACATCCACCCACACAGACTGTAGACCCCCATACATCGCTCCACACAAACTGTAGACCCCCATACATCCACCCACATAAACTGTAGACCCCCACTCATCCACCCAGACAGACTTTAGACCCCCCAAACATCCACCCACACAGACTGTAGATCCCCCATACATCCACCCACACAGACTGTAGACCCCCATACATCCACCCACATAGACTGTAGACCCCCCATACATCGCTCCACATAAACTGTAGACCCCCACACATCCACCCACAATGACTGTAGACCCCTACACATCAACCCACACAGACTGTAGACCCCCACACATCCATCCACACAGATTGTAGATCCCCACACATCCACCAACACAGACTGTAGACCCCCGTACATCCACCCACACAGACTGTAGACCCCCATACATCCACCCACTCAGAGTGTAGACCCCCATACATCCACCCACATTAACTGTAGACCCCCCATACGTCCACCCACAAAAACTGTAGACCCCCATACATCCAACCACACAGACTGTAGACCCTTCATACATCCACCCACACAAACTGTGGACCCCCATACATCCACGCACACAGACTGTAGACCCCCATACATTCACCACACAGACTGTAGACCCCCATACATCCACCAACATAAACTGTAGACCCCCACACATCCACCCACACAGACTGTAGACCCCCACACATCCAGCCACACAGACTGTAGACCCCCATACATCCACCCACACAGACTGTAGACCCCCACACATCCAACCACATAAACTGTAGACCCCCATACATCCACCCACACAGACTGTAGACCCCCATACATCCACCCACACAAACTGTAGACCCCCATACATCCACCCACATAAACTGTAGACCCCCACACATCCACCCACACAGACTGTAGACCCCCCCATACACATCCACCCACACAGACTGTAGACCCCCATACATCCACCCACACAGACTGTAGACCCCCATACATCCACCCACATAAACTGTAGACCCCCCATACGTCCACCCACACAAACTGTAGTCCCCCATACATCCACCCACACAGACTGTAGACCCCCATACATCCACCCACATAAACTGTGGACCCCCACACATCCACCCACACAGACTGTAGACCCCCCATACATCGACCCACACAGACGTTAGACCCCCATACATCCACCCACACAGACTATAGACCCCCATACATCGACCCACATAAACTGTAGACCCCCACACATCCACCACACAGATAGTAGACCCCCATACATCCACCCACACAGACTGTAGACCCCCCATACATCCACCCAAATAAACTGTAGACCCCATTAATCCACCCACACAGACTGTAGACCCCCTTAATCCACCCACACAGACTGTAGACCCCCCAATACATCCACCCACACAGACCGTAGACCCCCCATACATCAGAACACACATTCTGTAGAGCCCCATACATTAACCCACATAAAGTGTAGACCCCCCACACATCCACCCACGCAGATTGTAGACCCCCATACATCGACCCATATAAACTGTAGTCCCCCACACATCCACCCACAAAGACTGTAGACCCCCATACATCCACCCACATAAACTGTAAACCCCCACACATCCACCCACACAGACTGTAGACCCCCCATACATCCACCCACAAAGACTGTAGACCCCATTCATCAACCCACACAGACTGTAGACCCCCATACATCCACTCACATAAACTGTGGACCCCCACACATCCCCACACAAAGACTGTAGACCCCCCATACATCCACCCATATAAACTTTAGACCCCCATACATCCACCCACATAAACTGTAGACCCCACACATCCACCCACATAAACTGTAGACCCCCACACATCCACCCACACAGACTGTAGACCCCCATACATCCAACCACACAGACTGTAGACCCCCATACATCCACCCACACAGACTGTAGACCCCCATACATCCACCCACACAAACTGTAGACCCCCATACATCCACCCACACAGACTGTAGACCCCCCATACATCCACCAACATAAAATGTAGACCCCCCATATATCCACCCACACAGACTGTAGACCCCCATACATCCACCCACACAAACTGTAGACCCCCATACATCCACCCACATAAACTGTAGACCCCCACACATCCACCCAGAAAGACTCTAGACCCCCATACATCCACCCACACAGAGTGTAGACCCCCATACATCCACTTACATAAACTGTGTGAGGACAATCATATGTCCACCCACACAAACTGTAGTCCCCCATACATCCACCCACAGAATGTAGACCCCCAAACATCCACCCACATAAACTGTGGACCCCCACACATCCACCCACTGTATTGACTGTAGACCCCCATACATCCACCCACACAGACTGTAGACCCCCATACATCCACCCACATAAACTGTAGACCCCCACACATCCACCCACACAGACTGTAGACCCCCACACATCCACCCACACAGACTGTAGACCCCCATACATCCACCCACACAGACTGTAGACCCCCACACATCCAACCACATAAACTGTAGACCCCCATACATCCACCCACATAGACTGTAGACCCCCTATACATCCACCCACACAGACTGTAGACCCCCATACATCCACCCACACAGACTGTAGACCCCCATACATCCACCCACAGACTGTAGACCCCCATACATCCACCCACATAAACTGTAGACCCCCATACATCCACCCACATAAACTGTAGACCCCCATATATCCACCCACACAGACTGTAGACCCCCATACATCCACCCACATAAACTGTGGACCCCCCACACATCCACCCACATAGACTGTAGACCCCCATACATCCACCCACATAAACTGTGGACCCCCCACACATCCACCCACATAGACTGTAGACCCCCATACATCTTCCCACATAAACTGTAGACCCCCATACATCCACTCACACAGACTGTATACCCTCCATACATCCACCCACACAGACTGTAGACCCCCCATACATCCACCCACACAGACTGTAGACCCCCATACATCCACCCACATAAACTGTAGACCCCCATACATCCACCCACATAAACTGTAGACCCCCCCATATATCCACCCACACAGACTGTAGACCCCCATACATCCACCCACATAAACTGTAGACCCCCCATACGTCCACCCACACAAACTGTAGTCCCCCATACATCCACCCACACAGACTGTAGACCCCCATACATCCACCCACATAAACTGTGGACTCCCACACATCCACCCACACAGACTGTAGACCCCCATACATCCACTCACACAGACTGTAGACCCCCATACATCCACCCACACAGACTGTAGACCCCCGTACATCCACCCACACAGACTGTAGACCCCCCATACATCGACCCACACAGACGTTAGACCCCCATACATCCACCCACACAGACTATAGACCCCCATACATCGACCCACATAAACTGTAGACCCCCACACATCCACCACACAGATAGTAGACCCCCATACATCCACCCACACAGACTGTAGACCCCCCATACACCCACCCAAATAAACTGTAGACCCCTTAATCCACCCACACAGACTAGTAGACCCCCTTAATCCACCCACACAGACTGTAGACCCCCCAATACATCCACCCACACAGACCGTAGACCCCCCATACATCAGAACACACATTCTGTAGAGCCCCATACATTAACTCACATAAAGTGTAGACCCCCCACACATCCACCCACGCAGATTGTAGACCCCCATACATCGACCCATATAAACTGTAGACCCCCACACATCCACCCACAAAGACTGTAGACCCCCATACATCCACCCACATAAACTGTAAACCCCCACACATCCACCCACACAGACTGTAGACCCCCCATACATCCACCCACAAAGACTGTAGACCCCATTCATCAACCCACACAGACTGTAGACCCCCATACATCCACTCACATAAACTGTGGACCCCCACACATCCCCACACAAAGACTGTAGACCCCCCATACATCCACCCATATAAATCCTTTAGACCCCCATACATCCACCCACATAAACTGTAGACCCCACACATCCACCCACATAAACTGTAGACCCCCCATACATCCACCAACATAAAATGTAGACCCCCATATATCCACCCACACAGACTGTAGACCCCCATACATCCACCCACACAAACTGTAGACCCCCATACATCCACCCACATAAACTGTAGACCCCCACACATCCACCCAGAAAGACTCTAGACCCCCATACATCCACCCACACAGAGTGTAGACCCCCATACATCCACTCACATAAACTGTAGACAATCATACGTCCACCCACACAAACTGTAGTCCCCCATACATCCACCCACACAGAATGTAGACCCCCAAACATCCACCCACATAAACTGTGGACCCCCACACATCCACCCACACAGACTGTAGACCCCCATACATCCACCCACACAGACTGTAGACCCCCATACATCCACCCACATAAACTGTAGACCCCCACACATCCACCCACATAAACTGTAGACCCCCACACATCCACCCACACAGACTGTAGACCCCCATACATCCACCCACACAGACTGTAGACCCCCATACATCCACCCACATAAACTGTAGACCCCCACACATCCACCCACATAGACTGTAGACCCCCATACATCCACCCACACAGACTGTAGACCCCCGTACATCCACCCACACAGACTGTAGACCCCCATACATCCACCCACACAGACTGTAGACCCCCATACATCCACCCACATAAACTGTAGACCCCCATACATCCACCCACATAAACTGTAGACCCCCCATACATCCACCCACACAGACTGTAGACCTCCATACATCCACCCACATAACTGTGGACCCCCACACATCCACCCACATAGACTGTAGACCCCCATACATCCACCCACATAAACTGTAGACCCCCCCATACATCCACCCACATAGACTGTAGACCCCTCATACATCTTCCCACATAAACTGTAGACCCCCATACATCCACTCACACAGACTGTATACCCTCCATACATCCACCCACACAGACTGTAGACCCCCCATACATCCACCCACACAGACTGTAGACCCCCATACATCCACCCACATAAACTGTAGACCCCCATACATCCACCCACATAAACTGTAGACCCCCCATATCCACCCACACAGACTGTAGACCCCCATACATCCACCCACATAGACTGTAGACCCCCCATACATCCACCCACACAGACTGTAGACCCCCATACATCCACCCACATAAACTGTGGACCCCCCACACATCCACCCACATAGACTGTAGACCCCCATACATCCACCCACATAAACTGTAGACCCCCATACATCCACTCACACAGACTGTATACCCTCCATACATCCACCCACACAGACTGTAGACCCCCATATATCCACCCACATAATTTGTAGACCCCCAAATATCTACCCACATAAACTGTAGACCCCCTATACATCCACACACACAGAGTGTAGACCCCCACACATCCAGCCAAAAAGACTGTAGACCCTTCATACATCCACCCACACAGACTGTAGACCCCCCAATACATCCACCCACACAGACCGTAGACCCCCCATACATCAGAACACACATTCTGTAGACCCCCATACATTAACCCACATAAACTGTAGACCCCCACACATACACCCACATAAACTGTAGACCCCCCACACATCCATCCACACAGACTGTAGACCCCCACACATCCACCCACACAGACTGTAGACCCCCATACATCCACCCACACAGACTGTAGACCCCCGTACATCCACCCACATAAACTGTGGACCCCCCACACATCCACCCACATAGACTGTAGACCCCCCATACATCCACCCACATAAACTTTAGACCCCCATACATCCACCCACATTAACTGTAGACCCCCACACATCCACCCACATAAACTGTAGACCCCCACACATCCAACCACACAGACTGTAGACCCCCCATACATCCACCCACACAGACTTTAGACCCCCATACATCCACCAACAGAAACTGTAGACCCCCACACATCCACCCACACAGACTGTAGACCACCATACAGCCACCCACACAGACTGTAGACCCCCACACATCCAACCACATAAACTGTAGACCCCCATACATACACTCACACAGACTGTAGACCCCCCATACATCCACCCACATAGACTGTTGACCCCCCATACATCCACCCACATAGACTGTAGACCCCCATACATCCACCCACATAAACTGTAGACCCCCATACATCTACACACACAGACTGTAGACCCCCACACATCCAACCACATAAACTGTAGACCCTTCATACATCCACCCACACAGACTGTAGACCCCCATACACTCCACCCACACAAACTGTAGACCCCCATACATCCACCCACATAAACTGTAGACCCCACACATCCACCCAGACAGACTTTAGACCCCCCAAACATCCACCCACACAGACTGTAGATCCCCCATACATCCACCCACACAGACTGTAGACCCCCATACATCCACCCACATAAACTGTAGACCCCCATACATCGCTCCACATAAACTGTAGACCCCCACACATCCACCCACAATGACTGTAGACCCCCACACATCAACCCACACAGACTGTAGACCCCCACACATCCATCCACACAGATTGTAGATCCCCACACATCCACCAACACAGACTGTAGACCCCTGTACATCCACCCACACAGACTGTAGACCCCCATACATCCACCCACTCAGAGTGTAGACCCCCATACATCCACCCACATTAACTGTAGACCCCCATACGTCCACCCACAAAACTGTAGACCCCCATACATCCAACCACAGACTGTAGACCCCATACATCCACCCACATAAACTGTAGACCCCCATACATCCACGCACACAGACTGTAGACCCCCCATACATTCACCCACACAGACTGTAGACCCCCATACATCCACCAACATAAACTGTAGACCCCCACACATCCACCCACACAGACTGTAGACCCCCACACATCCAGCCACACAGACTGTAGACCCCCATACATCCACCCACACAGACTGTAGACCCCACACATCCAACCACATAAACTGTAGACCCCCATACATCCACCCACACAGACTGTAGACCCCCATACATCAGAACACACATTCTGTAGAGCCCCATACATTAACCCACATAAAGTGTAGACCCCCCACACATCCACCCACACAGAATGTAGACCCCCCATACATCGACCCATATAAACTGTAGTCCCCCACACATCCACCCACAACGACTGTAGACCCCCATACATCCACCCACATAAACTGTAGACCCCCATACATCCACCCACACAAACTGTAGACCCCCACACATCCACCCACACAGACTGTAGACCCCCCATACATCCACCCACATAGACTGTAGACCACATTCATCCACCCACACAGACTGTAGACCCCCATACATCCACCCACACATACTGTAGACCCCCATACATCCACCATCACAGACTGTAGACCCCCACACATCCACCCACACAGACTGTAGACCCCCACACATCCACCCACACAGATACTAGACCCCCACATCACCACCCACACAGACTATAGACCCCCATACATCGACCCACATAAACTGTAGACCCCCACACATCCACCCACACAGATAGTAGACCCCCATACATCCACCCACACAGACTGTTGACCCCCACACATCCACCCACACAGACTGTAGACCCCCATAAATCCACCTTCACAGATTGTAGACCCCCACACATCCACCCACACAGACTGTAGACCCGCCATACATCCACCCACACAGACTGTAGACCCCCCATACATCCAAACACACATTCTGTAGACCCCCATACATTAACCCACATAAAGTGTAGACCCCCCACACATCCAGCCACGCAGATTGTAGACCCCCATACATCGACCCATATAAACTGTAGACCCCCACACATCCACCCACAAAGACTGTAGACCCCCATACATCCACCCACATAAACTGTAAACCCCCACACATCCACCCACACAGACTGTAGACCCCCCATACATCCACCCACAAAGACTGTAGACCCCATTCATCAACCCACACAGACTGTAGACCCCCATACATCCACTCACATAAACTGTGGACCCCCACACATCCCCACACAAAGACTGTAGACCCCCCATACATCCACCCATATAAACTTTAGACCCCCATACATCCACCCACATAAACTGTAGACCCCACACATCCACCCACATAAACTGTAGACCCCCACACATCCACCCACACAGACTGTAGACCCCCCATACATCCAACCACACAGACTGTAGACCCCCATACATCCACCCACATAAACTGTAGACCCCCATACATCCACCCACACAGACTGTAGACCCCCATACATCCACCCACACAGACTGTAGACCCCCATATATCCACCCACACAGACTGTAGACCCCCATACACCCACCAACACAAACTGTAGACCCCCATACATCCACCCACATAAACTGTAGACCCCCACACATCCACCCAGAAAGACTCTAGACCCCCATACATCCACCCACACAGAGTGTAGACCCCCATACATCCACTCACATAAACTGTAGACAATCATACGTCCACCCACAAACTGTAGTCCCCCATACATCCACCCACACAGACTGTAGACCCCCACACATCCACCCACATAAACTGTGGACCCCCACACATCCACCCACACAGACTGTAGACCCCCATACATCCACCCACACAGACTGTAGACCCCCCATACATCCACCCACATAAACTGTAGACCCCCACACATCCACCCACACAGACTGTAGACCCCCCACACATCCACCCACACAGACTGTAGACCCCCATACATCCACCCACACAGACTGTAGACCCCCACACATCCACCCACACAGACTGTAGACCCCCATACATCCACCCACACAGACTGTAGACCCCCATACATCCACCCACACAGACTGTAGACCCCCATACATCCACCCACACAGACTGTAGACCCCCATACATCCACCCACACAGACTGTAGACCCCCATACATCCACCCACATAAACTGTAGACCCCCATACATCCACCCACATAAACTGTAGACCCCCATACATCCACCCACACTGACTCAAGACCCCCATACATCCACCCACACAGAGTGTTGACCCCCATACATCCACCCACATAAACAGTAGACCCCCACACATCCACCCACAATGACTGTAGTCCCCCACACATACAGCACACAGACTTTAGACCCCCAAACATCCACCCACACAGACTTAGACGCCCATACATAAACCCACACAGACTGTAGACCCCCTTACATCCACCCACACAGACTGTAGACCTCCATACATCCACCCATATAAACTGTAGACCCCCACACATCCACCCCTATAAACTGTAGACCCCCACACATCCACCCACACAGACTGTAGACCCCCATACATCCACCCACACAGACTGTAGACCCCCATACATCCACCCACACAGACTGTAGACCCCCATACATCCACCCACATAGACTGTAGACCCCCACACATCCACCCACATAAACTGTAGACCCCCACACATCTACCCACACAGACTGTAGACCCCCATACATCCACCCACATAAACTGTAGACCCCCATACATCCACCCACATAAACTGTAGACCCCCACTCATCCACCCAGACAGACTTTAGACCCCCAAACATCCACCCACACAGACTGTAGGATCCCCCATACATCCACCCACACAGACTGTAGACAACCATACATCCACCCACACAGAGTGTAGACCCCCATACATCGCTCCACATAAACTGTAGACCCCCACACATCCACCCACAATGACTGTAGACCCCTACACATCAACCCACACAGACTGTAGACCCCCACACATCCATCCACACAGATTGTAGATCCCCACACATCCACCAACACAGACTGTAGACCCCCGTACATCCACCCACACAGACTGTAGACCCCCATACATCCACCCACTCAGAGTGTAGACCCCCATACATCCACCCACATTAACTGTAGACAATCATACGTCCACCCACACAAACTGTAGTCCCCCATACATCCACCCACACAGAATGTAGACCCCCATACATCCACCCACATAAACTGTGGACCCCCATACATCCACGCACACAGACTGTAGACCCCCATACATTCACCCACACAGACTGTAGACCCCCATACATCCAACAACATAAACTGTAGACCCCCACACATCCACCCACACAGACTGTAGACCCCCCCACATCCAGCCACACAGACTGTAGACCCCCATACATCCACCCACACAGACTGTAGACCCCCATACATCCACCAACATAAACTGTAGACCCCAACACATCTACCCACACAGACTGTAGACCCCCACACATCCAGCCACACAGACTGTAGACCCCCATACATCCACCCACACAGACTGTAGACCCCCACACATCCAACCACATAAACTGTAGACCCCCATACATCCACCCACATAGACTGTAGACCCCCCATACATCCACCCACACAGACTGTAGACCCCCGTACATCCACCCACACAGACTGTAGACCCCCCATACATCCACCCACACAGACTGTAGACCCCCATACATCCACCCACATAAACTGTAGACCCCCATACATCCACCCACATAAACTGTAGACCCCCCATACATCCACCCACACAGACTGTAGACCCCCATACATCCACCCACACAGACTGTAGACCCCCATACATCCACCCACATAAACTGTAGACCCCCACACATCCACCCACAATGACTGTAGTCCCCCACACATACAGCCACACAGACTTTAGACCCCCAAACATCCACCCACACAGACTTTAGACGCCCATACATAAACCCCCACAGACTAGACCCCCTTACATCCACCCACACAGACTGTAGACCTCCATACATCCACCCATATAAACTGTAGACCCCCACACATCCACCCACATAAACTGTAGACCCCCACACATCTACCCACACAGACTGTAGACCCCCCATACATCCACCACACAGACTGTACATCTACCCACCAGACTGTAGACCCCCATACATCCACCCACACAGACTGTAGACCCCCATACATCCACCCACATAAACTGTAGACCCCCATACATCCACCCACACAGACTGTAGACCCCCATACATCCACCCACACAGACTGTAGACCCCCAAACATCCACCCACATAAACTGTGGACCCCCACACATCCACCCACATAGACTGTAGACCCCCCATACATCCACCCACATAAACTTTAGACCCCCATACATCCACCCACATAAACTGTGAGACCCCCACTCATCCACCCAGACAGACTTTTAGACCCCCAACATCCACCCACACAGACTGTAGATCCCCCATACATCCACCCACACAGACTGTAGACAACCATACATCCACCCACACAGAGTGTAGACCCCCATACATCGCTCCACATAAACTGTAGACCCCCACACATCCACCCACAATGACTGAAGACCCCCACACATACTGCCATACAGTCTGTAGACCCCCCACACATCCACCCACACAGACTGTAGACCCCCATACATCCACCCATACATATTGTACTCCCCCACACATCCACCCACACAGACTGTAGACCCCCATACATCCACCCACATAAACTGTAGACCCCCACACATCCACCCACACAAACTGTAGACCCCCATACATCCACCCACACAGACTGTAGACCCCCATACATCCACCCACATAAACTGTGGACCCCCACACATCCACCCACACAGACTGTAGACCCCCACACATCCACCCACACAGACTGTAGACCCCCATACATCCACCCACATAAACTGTAGACCCCCACACATCCACCCACACAGACTGTAGACCCCCACACATCCAGCCACACAGACTGTAGACCCCCCCATACATCCACCCACACAGACTGTAGACCCCCACACATCCAACCACATAAACTAGACCCCCATACATCCACCCACACAGACTGTAGACCCCCATACATCGCTCCACACAACTGTAGACCCCATACATCCACCCACATAAACTGTAGACCCCCACACATCCACCCACACAGACTGTAGACCCCCACACATCCACCCACACAGACTGTAGACCCCCATACATCCACCCACACAGACTGTAGACCCCCATACATCCACCCACATAAACTGTAGACCCCCCATACGTCCACCCACACAAACTGTAGACCCCCCATACATCCACACAGACTGTAGACCCCCATACATCCACCCACATAAACTGTGGACTCCCCACATCCACCCACACAGACTGTAGACCCCCATACATCCACCCACACAGACTGTAGACCCCCATACATCCACCCACAGACTGTAGACCCCCCCATACATCCACCCACATAGACTGTAGACCACATTCATCCACCCACACAGACTGTAGACCCCCATACATCCACCCACACATACTGTAGACCCCCCATACATCCACCATCACAGACTGTAGACCCCCATCCACCCACACATCCACCCACACAGACATCCACCCACACAGTAGACCCCCACAGACTGTTGACCCCCACACATCCACCACACAGACTGTAGACCCCCTGTAGACCCCTACACAATCCACCCACACCCACTCCCCCCCCCCCCCCAACTACCTATATATCCACCCACACAGACTGTAGACCCCCATACTTCCTTCCACATGATAACTGTAGACCCCCACAAATCCACCCACATAAACTGTAGACCCCCACACATCCATCCACACAGACTGTAGACCCCCATACATCCACCCACACAGACTGTAGACCCCCTCACAATCATCTTCAATCTTGCCATATTGAACCCATCTACTTATTTTCTCAACTGAAACGCCATCAGTTGATGATTTCTTTCGGAGTTTGTTTCTCTTAGAACGAAAAATGCCACCCGGGATAAAACACGCACACACACACACAAACCGGTAAAACTCTATACAGGGTTAGAATAACACAAAAAAAAATAATAAAGTGGAGGTAACTATTCAATCGGTTTGAAGAGGTTTTGAGACATTCGGCCACTCAGACAGTCCAGCCCATTAAAGTACCGCTGGACTATTAAGAGCCACACGATGTAATGTAAGGTTAGGACGGTGCCGTGCTAAAGATGACTGACCAGTTGTATTGAAGTCTGATGAAGTGGGCGACTGAAACAAGATGGAGGGTTCGTATCATTTTCGTTTTGTTTTTGTTTGTTTTTTCTTTTTTTGTTTTTTTCCCTCCATTTTACTGGCCTATTTTTTTATTTTTTTTAGATTTTTTTAAATTTTACTTGCAACGCGAAGACACTCCAAGTTACGGGAATTTTTTAAACTTTTTTTATTTTTTATCATAAAGTTTGTAGACGAAATAATAATAATGGTAGAGCTTGATGGTGAAGAGCATATCTCGAGGGACTTGGTGGAAGTTGTCTAGGCTTAGATCAGCCATAAGCAAACTACGGCCCGCGACCCAAATCCGAACCGCCGGATAGTTTAATCTGATTCACGGCACGCCACGAGTTTCAGATTTAAGCACAATTGGCGTCTACATTGAATGTATATATTAGCCCATGTTAACAGTCCACCAGTTTTGTCTTGTTCCAGTTAGCGATCAAATTTACGCGCCCAATGTTGCCCACGATTCAAACAGTTTGCCCCCTCCCCAACCTTAATGTGTCATAACTTAGAAACAAACATGTCAAAATACGAACTGATATTAAATAAAAATGTTCATCGGGTATTCAGTCTGACAGTTTTACCTTGTTTGGTTCGCCACGACAAAACAAAACAAAAATAAAAAAAGAAATGTATTTCTGAATTTCAATATAAAGAAACAATCTAATAACTAGTTGTCTGCTTTACAACAAAAGATTGGGGTTTTTATTCATTTATTTGGCTTTCAAAAATGCAGATATTGAAAACAAAATATCGGACACTGAGGTCAGCAATAAATGATTAGACAAAAGGGAGATAAAATTTTGAACGGTGATTTTTTTGAATTTTTAAATGAACAAGGATTTTAAAGTTGATTACAAAATTTAGAAAAGTGTTGCGAAAATAAAACCTAGAATTAAATAAGGAAGAAAACACAGATTAGTGGGACGGATGGCCGAGTGGTGTAGATACTCGACTGTCGACCTCAGAGTCCTTGGTTCAATCCTCGGTGATAACCATGGGAATTTTCCAGGTGAAATTTGATTTAAAAGTCGTCCGTTAAGTCCACCCAATTTTAAATGTGTACCTGACTTAACTTGGGGAAGTAAAGGCGGCTGGGCGTGGTGCTATCCCTACATAAGCCGAGGTTATAAAAACAGATGATTTCTACACTTCATCTGCCCCGATGGCCTGGCCCATTTGGGCTAAAGGAACTTTTTTTTTTTAAGATAGATGTGAAATACTGAGAGATAATGAATAAAAGAAGTGTGAGTCACAGAGGATATCAAAATACGGTGAGGGTTGGGCGAGGGCATATAAGGGGGTGTGAGGGCGAGATGTGGTTATGGCAGTGTAAAAATAAATGAAACACTGACAATCAAATCAAATGAATGTCATAAGCTGGAAAATATTTAAAAGGAAGTCTGGAGTAGATCAAGAGGTCTGAGATGGAAAAAAGAAAACAACATACGTCTTATCTGAGGGGTGGGGGGGAGGGCACGGGGTGGGGGTAGGGGGCAGCAATGTGGTGACGGGGAAACCTTAGTTTCAATAGCTCAATGTTTGGCATTCGCTTACAGCTTGAGATTGGATGAATCGAGTGGCTGACAGTGGCATGGAGAGTAGAGAGAGGTGGTGTGGGTGGGATGGGGGGAGTTGAAGGGGAGGGTTGCAGATAAAGATGTGGTCTGGGGTGCCACGGGTGCACAACGGATGGGATGAACAGAGTCTAGCACACGATCAATGAGGGTGAGTTGACTTAAACGAAGCCCGTGGGGTGGTGCTGCTCAATGTTGGAGGGAGGGGACTGTCAGGAATGGTTGGAGTTTTTTTTTCATTAAGCAGAATAACGGACAAATGATTTCAGTGATCAAATATTACAGGCTTGATAATGTTGCACTGTCTTATGTTGATAATGCAGTACTGCTTATGCAGATGTGTTGTACTGGCCAAATGTTGACAATGTTGTACCGGCCTTATGCTTATGTGTTGTACTGGCCTAATGTTGATAATGTTGTACTGACTTTATGCTCATGTGTTGTACGGACCTTATGTTGATTTGGTATACTGGCCAAATGTTGATTTGTATTACTGGCCTAATGTTGATATGTTGTACTGACCTTATGTTGATGTGTTGTACTGGTCTTATGCTGATGTGTTGTACTGGCCTAATGTTGTCAATGTTGTACTGACTTTATGCTTATTTGTTGTACTGGCCTAATGTTGACAACGTTGTACCGGGCCTATGTTGATGTGTTTACTGACCTTATGTTGATATGTTGTACTGGTATAATATTGATATGTTGTACTGGCCTAATGTTGACAGTGTTGTACTAGCCTTATGTTGATATTGTTGTTGGCCTTATGCTGATGTGTTGTACTGGCCTAATGTTGATTTGTTGTACTGGCCTAATGTTGACAATGTTATACCGGCCTAATGTTGACAATGTTGTACCGGCCTTATGTTGATGTGTTGTTCTTGCCTTATGCTGATGACAATGTACGGCTTATGTTGATAATACCGTGTAGGCATTATGCAGTTCATGTCGTAAAGACATTATTATGTTGATAATGTTGTATATGCCTTATGTGGATACAGCCATATAGAGAATTTAAACAAAATGCATACTGAACATTTTCATTTTAACAGACATACAATAACAGAGGAGATAATTAACAAGCATAGTGAAATGCCCTGCTAGCATCTGTGGTGTGTCCAAGGCTATGCTAGTAACGTTGCAATACGCAATGTTACGTTAACGGTGGGAGGTTTCACAGAGGATACAGACATACAATCAGTTTATTTGTATTTACATCAATTGAGAACAATATCAGATTCATGTTAGGTAGTAACAGCACATTTAGTCGATGGCCCGATTAAATGAGATAATAATTCAAAGATTCGTCTACATTTTTATCTATAGTTAGATAACGTTTTGCTGCTGACCATGAGGGCCGAGATTGGAGTCCCAGTGATTCTCAAATTAGATTGATGTCAAGTCACTGGTTCTACAACCTTTCTTTCTTTGCAACCCACTTAAACAGTTTACATATCTTGACCCACCATCATTGTTTTCGTAACCAGTCAACACAGAAGAACTACAATAAAATAAATAGGTTTAAATCCTCATTAATTAAATACATGGAAATAGATTTACTTTTTTACTTTTAAATTTACAATCCAATAGATGTGTCATATATTGAGAAACGGAGTTGTAATTATGCAAACAGATTCTCGATGTTTTATAAATTTAATTATTGTTGTGACATATATTTTGAGAACCAGTATCATTAGTCTATGTAACCAATCAGGATCTGACATATTTAACCAATCAGGATCTGACATATTTAACCAATCAGTATGTGACATTTGCTGTGGAAAGTTGTTGAGTTTTGAGTTTTGATCAGTTGTGAACGGTCTCTTACCTGCATAAAAACTATCTTTCAATGTGGTATGTGATGCCCCTATAAGTATCATATATTTACCTCCTAGATTCCATTAACCTCCATGGGACTTAGTTTGCAATGTCCTTCTTTCCTCCCCAGCATAGCCGATAGTGCAGTGAGCGTGAAGGCACAACATGAAGAGGACTTTAACGATTACCTGAAAATTTCCCTTGATCGAACCCGAAACCCTCAGGTAGACAATAGAGCGCTTTACTGCACGACCACCCGTCTCCTCTTTCTGTATTGTGTGTGTAAAGCCTCTTTAAGGATGAGATGAAATCTCTTAGAGCCTATATAACCACTAATAGGACTGTTTTCGTAGTACCTTTCTTTCATCTCAACCATTGGCTATATTGCGATTAGCGCAGAAGCAACTCGGGAGACACAGAAGGAACTTTAACCATGATCTGAAAAATTCCCTTGGTCTTAACCGAAGAGCTAAGCTAGAGCCCTCAGGTCAGCGGTCGAGCGCTTTACCGCACGACAAAATATGTGGTAACACGTATACACCTTATTAATATCATTCCTACATCTGTATTTCTACTCATTAGAACCGATTTCACCAATTATGTTTTTTTTTATAATATGATAATAGATCTCCAATTGACCGAATTCGTCCAATTGCTGTATTGATAGATTTGTCCGGTATCCCAAAATAATGATCCTAATGGTGTCCATTTTTCCTCCAGTACTGATGTCCCGAGAAATTGATGAATTCCAATTATATGAAATAAACTGTCACAATTTACGTCATTAAACATTTTGTATGTCTTCACACTAGTGTCGAAATAATGAAATAAGTTTTCTTTATTGATTTATCAACAGCATAAACAATTATGATGAATAAGGAAAAGAATGAAAACATTTAAAGAGTCTCTAGTTGGCTGTCCATTGGTTGATTGTTTTTCAATTGGTATCTGTCTTCTATTTTGACAGTTTTTCAGAAGCGTCATGTTTTCATACACCAGCTCATTAATTGTAACGAGAGAAAAAAACTAAAACTTGGAATAGTTTAGCAAGATTATTATCTCAGATAATTTCATTCAAATTATACAAAGTGGTTTACATTTTGTATCGATTTTGTCAATAATTGATCAAGTAGCTCATAAACATTTTGCAGAATTTAAAATTATTTCTTCAAATTATCAACCTGTTTCAATATGCAGGATTTAAAATAATGTTAATAAACTGTCAAATTAAAGGTTATGTAAATACACATTTAAGTGTTATGTAAATACACATTTAAGTGCTATGTCAATACACATTTTAGTGTTATGTCAATACACAATTAGGTGCTATGTCAATACGCAACTAAGTGTTATGTCAATACAAAAAATTAGGTGCTATGTTAATACACAATTAACTGTTATGTCAATACAAAATTAGGTACTATAAAAAAGTAAACTTACCTTAAACCCCTAAGGGTTCATCGGGGCAGATAAAGTGTAGGATATATCTGTTTCAGTAACCTCGGCATATAAACGGAGTGTGTGATTAGCACAACTCCTAGCCTCCTTTACTCCCCCAACTTAAAATCAGGTACCCATTTTAAAGATGGGTGAACTTGGGAATTTACACCAGGACCTGAAAAAAAAAATCCCAAGGGTCTTACTGAGGTTCCAGGACTCTCCGGTCGATAGCGAACGCTCTAAACCGCACGACCATCGGTCCCCTAATTAAACGCTATGTCAATACACAATTAAGTGTTATGTTAATACACAATAAGGTGTATGTCAATACACTATTAGGTGATTTGTCAATACACAATTAAGTGTTATGTAAATACACTATTAGGTGCTATGTCAATACACAATTAGGTGCTATGTCAATACACAATAAAGTGCTATGTTAATACACAATTTATTCAAATAAATGTATATAATTCCCTTTACAGCCCATGGGAGCGTTTCGGACCACACATAAGAATTATATTCATGTGAATTTGGCCCTTCATACAAACTGATTATGTGGGGTACCACTTTCTCCATATAAAGTCCGGTAAACATTTTTACCGGTGTAAACATGGGAACTTTCAGCCGTGTTTATTTATCTTGTGGTTTTGTTTTATTTATTGAGAACTAACGAAACACATCAACATGATGGACAATTTAACAAGATAAGTGGAAACATATATAAATGATTAAACTATTTCACTTGGATCCGAACTCAACAAATAAATACTTTCTGCTCTAACAGTTGTATTTAGCCACCAGTGTATAATAAAAATAGTTTTTAAAAAAATTTCAAAATCCTGATATGCACAAAAGAAATAGAAACAATCCAAACATTAACAGATTTTTTTTTCTTTATCTTATTGTAATTAATGAATATAATTTTAAAACTTAGAAATTACAAATAAATTATTTTTGGAAATTATATCTCATTTCCTTTAAAATTTTTGTTTTTATTATTTAAATAGTTATTAATGTATTAAAATACATTTTAAAAAAAGAAAAGTTATTTACAAATACTTTTCATTTATGTAATTACTTGCCAAGATTATATATTTAAATGAAAGATAAACTTAATTTGTATAAGTACTTCGTGTAATGATGTTGGCAGTAATTATGACGAAATTTATTTAAATCATTCAAAGTGTAGACCAAGAAAGTATAACAATTCGCACTTACAAACAAAGTCTTTCTTCACAGATGGGTTGCAAAATCAAAAAAGTTGTTAACATGAGTGGCGAAGGGTAAAAATTTGAGAACTACTGGTACAAAAACATTATGACCAAAAATGTTTTTTATTATCCTAGTCTAGATAGAATAATATGGGTTATTATATTGATTTTTTTTGTTTATGTCTTAGAAAAAAAATCAGAATATATTTAAATATGTCAGTTTCGTACAGTTCGAGGAAATAAAATACAATTAGCACATTCTCTTCAGATTGGCTAGAGTCAAATCTGGAAATGTGACTTTTGACCAAACATTTTTCTTTTTTAATTATAGGTCAAACCATTGTCACTAGTGATAGTTTAGCATGAAGCAAAGTAAACTACACAGGTAAAAGTTTGACATTAAATTGATATGAAATAAAGAAATTAATACAACTGTTTACAATGTCAACTATATACAAATAACTACTGTTTACAATGTCAACTATATACAAATAACTACTGTTTACAATGTCAACTATATACAAATAACTACTGTTTACAACGTCAACTATATACAAATAACTACTGTTTACAACGTCAACTATATACAAATAACTACTGTTTACAATGTCAACTATATACAAATAACTACTTTTTACAATGTCAACAAGAAGTCGGTTATCAGAGTAATCAACATGAAGGATTCACTGCAAGGACATTAACCCCAATCCTTCCCTTTATACATAAATGAAAATTATTTTGATCTAAATAAGTTATACAGTGCCAAAACGCGCCCATCACAATTCTGTTCACTGTCGGCCTCTCAACTACGCCCACAGTGGTACACCGAAATGACAGACAGTGCCGCCCTCCCACAATATTATATACGGGGAGGACATAACTGTCGCCCCTGCCAGATACAACATTGCTTGACGTTTATTATACGGACTTTCCGTTTTTAATCCTCGGCCTAATAGTCTAGTTTGAGTCATTTAGCATTCAGATAACTCGTACAGTCTTTCACTTTTTATACTTTTGTAAATTGGCAACAGATCTTACCGAAATTTAACTCGCAATTCAATCTTTTCATTCTCTATCACTTATGATATAACAATTAAGTTGACAATTCTGATGAAGATTATAATAAAGTGCGTGGTCCCCTACAGTCACGTGGGCCTAATTGATAGGATTAGCCAATACAAGGCCTAGGTCCGACCATGCACCTCAGCGTCACTGTATGTCTTTGAATATATATGTAGACGGTTGATTAAAACCGTACATCGTCTGTTGGTACTGAATTTTAATTATTAGGACGGTAACATACTTTTTATATTAATAATACACTATGTTTTTTTTTAAAAAAAGCTTTAAAAACACCAAAGCCTGCTATTAATCAGCTGCATGATAAGAAACACAATATTTTAATATGTTCATTAATTGAAACAAAAATTATATTAAAAAAAGCAGATCTTAAAAAATTAAATCCTGCATGTTATATCTCTGAACACAGATAATCTCCCCTTGTTACCTTTATCAATATTTTTTCTCCCAACCCCCACCTCCCCCACCCCTTATCCGCACGTGCTGTTGAACAATACACGTTTTGTTTCGTTATCTTCTTTAATCTCGTCTTTAAATTAGATTCACATTGTGCAATATGGAAAACCCCTTTTAAAAAAAAAAAAACAAAAACAAAACCATTCTTGGTTTTAATAACTTGAGACAAACAAAACTAAATATAAAAACAAAATGTGTTCATGGGAAGACAGAAATAGCCCGGAAGTTGAGGGTGGAGACATAATGTGGTACGGCTAGAAGGTAAATGTAACAACACATGTTATGTTGAGGGTGGAGACATAATGTGGTACGGCTAGAAGGTAAATGTAACAACACATGTTATGTTGAGGGTGGAGACATAATGTGGTACGGCTAAAAGGAAAATGTAACAACACATGGTATGTTGAGGGTGGAGACATAATGTGGTACGGCTAGAGGGTAAATGTAACAACACATGGTATGTTGAGGGTGGAGAAATAATGTGGTACGGCTAGAAGGTAAATGTAACAACACATGATATGTTGAGGGTGGAGACATAATGTGGTACGGCTAGAAGGTAAATGTAACAACACATGATATGTTGAGGGTGGAGACATAATGTGGTACGGCTAGAAGGTAAATGTAACAACACATGATATGTTGAGGGTGGAGACATAATGTGGTACGGCTAGAAGGTAAATGAAACAACACATGATATGTTGAGGGTGGAGACATAATGTGGTACGGCTAGAAGGTAAATGTAACAACACATGGTATGTTGAGGGTGGAGACATAATGTGGTACGGCTAGAAGGTAAATGTAACAACACATGATATGTTGAGGGTGGAGACATAATGTGGTACGGCTAGAAGGTAAATGTAACAACACATGATATGTTGAGGGTGGAGACATAATGTGGTACGGCTAGAAGGTAAATGTAGCAACACATGATATGTTGAGGGTGGAGACATAATGTGGTACGGCTAGAAGGGTAACAACACATGATATGTTGAGGGTGGAGACATAATGTGGTACGGCTAGAAAGGTAAATGTAGCAACACATGATATGTTGAGGGTGGAGACATAATGTGGTACGGCTAGAAGGTAAATGTAACAACACATGATATGTTGAGGGTGGAGACATAATGTGGTACGGCTAGAAGGTAAATGTAACAACACATGATATGTTGAGGGTGGAGACATAATGTGGTACGGCTAGAAGGTAAATGTAACAACACATGGTATGTTAAGGGTGGAGACATAATGTGGTGCGGCTAGAAGGTAAATGTAACAACACATGATATGTTGAGGGTGGAGACTGGAGACAATGTGGTACGGCTAGAAGGTAAATGTAACATCACATGATATGTTGAGGGTGGAGACATAATGTGGTACGGCTAGAAGGTAAATGTAACAACACATGGTATGTTAAGGGTGGAGACATAATGTGGTGCGGCTAGAAGGTAAATGTAACAACACATGATATGTTGAGGGTGGAGACATAATGTGGTACGGCTAGAAGGTAAATGTAACAACACATGGTATGTTGAGGGTGGAGACATAAAGTGGTGCGGCTAGAAGGTAAATGTAACAACACATGATATGTTGAGGGTGGAGACATAATGTGGTACGGCTAGAAGGTAAATGTAATAGCACATGGTATGATATAGAAATTGAATATGATACTGTTGAAAACATTTCGGTTAACGATATTGAAATCGACAGATGATTATGTCGATATGGGCACGATTGACGAATATAATGTTTTACATAGATCAATATTGACGAAGATAATGCTATACAGATTGCATGCATCAGACTGAACTATGGGATATGAAATGACCTATCACTTATAAAATGACCTATATCATACAAATAAACTATATGATAAAAACACACATTGCC
>JAGDYQ010000012.1:3949451-3990720 GCA_021962125.1 Bulinus truncatus
TGTGTGTATGTGTGGATGTGTGTGTGTGTGTTTTTTTTTTCCCGGGTGGCATTGTTGGTTCTAAGAGAAACAAACTCCGAAAGAAATCATCAACTGATGGCGTTTTAGTTGAGAAAATAAGTAGATGGGTTCAATATGGCAAGACAGAAGATAATTGTGAGGGGGTCTAGAGTCTGTGTGGGTGGATATATGGGGGTCTATAGACTGTGTGGGTGGATGTATGGGGGTCTACAGTTTGTGTGGGTGGATGTATGGGGGTCTAAAGTTTGTGTGGGTGGATGTATGGGGGTCTACAGTATGTGTGGGTGGATGTATGGGTGTCTACAGTTTGTGTGGGTGGATGTATGGGGGTCTACAGTTTGTGTGGGTGGATGTATGGGGGTCTACAGTCTGTGTGAGTGGATGTATGTGGGGGTCTATAGTCTGTGTGGGTGGATGTATGGGGGTCTACAGTCTGTATGGGTGGATGTATGGGGGTCTACAGTTTGTGTGGGTGGATGTATGGGGGTCTACAGTTTGTTTTGGTGGATGTATGGGGGTCTACAGTTTGTTTGGGTGGATGTATGGGGGGGGGGGGTCTACAGTTTATGTGGGTGGATGTATTATAAGTAGATGGGCTTAATATGTCAAGACTATGGATGATTGTGAGGGGTCAACAGTTTGAGTGTGTCTGAAAGGCCTGTGACTTGACGTTTAAGTATTTGGCTGTATGTTAGTGATTATTGATACAATAAAATATAGTTGGTAATTGCAGTAAGTTTCTTTTTTTATTATATATAAGTCACAAAAATTATCGGTTATATAATTTTTTTGTAAAATTACTCATCAGACCATCTTTTTCATTTCAAAATCTTGATCTGGTTTCATGAAAGTACATTTCTATTTCATTTATAGGCCCTAAGAATTAAACTTTAATATTTATCTGTTGCCTCAAGAATCAAAGGATTACGGTAGCTAAGCATGCTGTTTATGTACTGATTTTTTTTCCTAAATCTCTAGCGTCCATAATGTGTTGAGAGACGTGTTGTATGATGGTTTCTTGCATGATCACGTGATGTCTATAGATGCTCAGTGAGACGGTAGGTGTCAAAAGGTTAAATATGTTTGGGTAGAAACTAGCGTAATGTGTGTGTGTGTGTGAGAGTGTGTTTCCGTCCGTGTGTATTTATTTGGTATGCGGCGGTGTCGAGCATGTGAGATGGGCGTGAAGATACGGTCGATGAACAGGGAATCGAGAAGAGTCAAATGATATCATTGACGCAATATCATTGATGCAAGATATCCCATACTTCTTCATATACAGTATCTGACTTATATGTTAATAAATTTACAAATGTTAAAAATATTTTGTTTAAAAAATGGTAATTATTAGTTTAAATACTATTGATAATTATTAATTTTCTCTTAAACATAAGGTGCGTTCTAAAATGAACTAAGCTTGTAATATATCGAGCAAAAATATTATGGCATATTTTTTTCATCTTTATATTATTAACATATACAACATTTTTTCTATATTTAGTTTTATTTAAATTTTAATATCCTTTTTTACTAAATTTCAATCAAGGGAGAGTACTAAAACAGATAAAAAAACATACTTCGGAACATATGTATAAGACTAGATCGCTTACGGGCTACGTAAACGTGTTATATGGTCGGTGCTGGAATACAATGAGTATAACCGATATATTTTTACAAATTCTCTGCAACTATGATGACGATAGAAATCTTTAGTAACCGAAATTAATAGCAGAAGACATTCTGCGTTGTTTGCCTTGAAAAATTGAACATTGAATAAAATGCCCTCGGACACATCAGTAGATTTTAAAAGCGCCAACCTCTTGCATGAATGGGGATCTTTTGTTTTTTAATTAAAAGGAAGGAAATCTTTTCTGTAAAAAAATAAAGAACTGTACAGAATTGTACTCTTCTCTTTTCAAAGTTAGGGTCCGCAAATTTAATACTTTTCGGTCTCTATTAAAAAAGAATAAGTGATCTAGTCTATATATCTATGGGCAGGACATGCCCTTATATCCTTATAATCCTGAGTTCATGAATTACGTTAGGTATTGCCCCCTAGTGACCCGTCCATAATTAAAGAATCAAAAAGTTCTGAATTATACAGCAGTCTTGCAACCGTTACTAATGACTGATAAGTGTTGTATGGATTGAAACCGTTGTAATTGTGCTATACATGTTGCATGTTCTATGATACTTGTATGTGTGCGATAGCTATTGAATGTTCCTTGCTGAGAGTAGGATATGGCAATTATGAAACATTTATTTCTCATAAGAAACATTTTATGTTTATAACTTAATGAAAAAAACAATGTTTACCGTAACATATTTTGCGTTTAGTAAATATTTTTGTAATTGATGATAGTTCAATAGATATATTTTTTCGATATCTTTTTTATTATTATTATTGTTATTTAAATTTTTTTGACCAAATCATAGATGAGGTCATTAGCTCATCTACTCAGTTTCCGCCTGGCCTACACTTGCCCATACACACAAAAAGATTAACAAAAGAAAAATGACAAAAGTAACGACATCCCGGTTAACAGGAAAAAAACAATGTCAGAGAGATTCAGTCAGTAAGATTCACTTAGATTAAGTCACATACATTAAGTCAGAGAGAGATTCAGTCAGGGAGATTCAGTCAGGGAGATTCAGTCAGGGAGATTCAGCCAGGGAGATTCAGTCAGGGCTATTCAGTCAGGGAGATTCAGTCAGAGAGGTTCAGTCAGGAAGATTCAGTCAGGGAGATTCAATCAGGGAGATTCAGTCAGGGAGATTCAGTCAGGGCGATTCAGTCAGAGAGATGAACTTTAATACCGATACAGTTTATATCTTAATTTAGTTCCACTAGACGCTCACATCGAAGACAAAATGTCAACACTAAGCAACATTACGTTAATCTGAGTCTGTCACCTTATCATGAAAGTCGATCGACATTTTCTTGGCGCTATTCACATCTTGACAACGATGAAGGAAGAAAAAAGACTATTGTTTATTGTTTACATTGTGTCTTCTGGCCTTTGTTTCACGTAAATCAACATTCCAGATGTTTTGTTTGTACGTCGGCAGTTGTGTGTGGCATGGTCGATAGAGTGAGTACATGTAATGGCTATAGAATGAGAGTAAGGGATGGCGGGAGAGAGAGAGAGGCATGCAGTATTGAGGAGGGAAATAAGAGAAGAGTGAGATTTTGTGTCAATGTTAACTGACTGAGGAATGAAGGTAACGGTCGGCAATACTTTTCCATCAACAAACAACTTGGATTTTGCCTGATAATTTTCTCTTGAGATATAAATATAATTCCTTGATAACACGGTGACTCCTAGCCTATTGAGCTACCTGTGAACTCTGAAAAATTAATTTACACAAAACTCAAATATCAGTCATAGCGTACAACTAAGGCCCGCAAGACCCGCTGTGCAGGGGCCCCTGAAATATACGGCCCACTAAACGGAGGAATAAAAGTCAAGCTTTACTTTTTTTGAAAATGGTTTAACTCAGAATGGATATTTACATACTCGCCGCACTTACCTACACAAATCGTCAATGTCCGTCGTCTCGTGTTCTGACGTCATGAATTCTGGTGTGACGATGACATCAACTGAAGCGTGAAGTCTGGACTCCAGGGTGTCGCAGTCGAAAATGCTCCTCGGGCAGTGGGAGCTTTCACCTCCTAGGACAGGCACTGCTGAATTGGAAGAGACAGACATATAGGTTAAGGGTCACCCACTCATCGGTAGAAATTAGGTGTAAACAATGTATCAAATAAAAGTAATAACCAATATCTGTGAGTAAGAAGCGGCTTCTGTTAATGACCTTTAAAAATGACTACAAGTCTAATAATATTTAACGACCATGTTGTCATTAGACTTGTTTCAGTAATTAATAGATTAAAGTAACAATATCATTACATAACCCACGCAAGAAATATGTTCCGATGAAAAAAATGTTTTGTTAATAAATATATATAAATATATAAAGTTACAGTGTTGCATTTCTAGGCATTCTGTCAAAAAAAAAAAAAAAGAACAAATTCCATAAACAATTTTATCATGATGGAAATTATTTAGGCAACCACTGGGACTCAAACCGTGAACCTTCGTTGGGAGAGTCGTTTTAGCAATAGCCCATTTAACCATAATACGTAGGTAACACTAATGAAATATGCCCCATTAACCATCACCTAGATGCCAGTAACATCTAATAATATAATAGTAATTTGGGTTCTGCGTTAAATCGAAAGTAAAGAATGAATACAGCAGTATTGCAGTTTAAAATATAATCATGAAAAAATAGGATCTTCCCAAAACCAAAAATAACCTAGCCTACCGATCAAGCCTAAGGGGATATAACTCTATGCAAAGGTTTTGCAGGGCACAGCTAGTAATGACATAAAATTCACGACACGACAATTATGTCCTTTGTATCGAGAACCTGTCTAAGCAGATAGTTCAATTTAAATATGTCAACTTTTTTAGAGGTTTAAATACAACACTTTAAACATTATATTTTTTTTCCATATACACTTAATTAGATATAAAAAAATAACGGAGAATATATATACTGGAAAAAAAATTACAAAGAAAAAAAATGCTTTTTAATTTCAGCAATATTATCAGTGCACTGAGCTTCTAATAATTATTGAACATTTTTTTTTAAATTTTTGAACTGACTTCTACATATCAATAAGACATAGTATCCAAAGAATGACTCACATACAGATTTAAATATTCCATACTACCTTTTCAATGATTAATATAAAATTAATATACTGTTACGACTCTTTAAAGTTCTGTATATAAAATCAAAACATAACACAGGCCGGCGTGGGTTCCATGAGTATTTACTAATATCTATAACGCACCGAGAGGGTCGTAACACTGCCCCCTCTTAAATCTGTCCGTCCCGGACAGGTCAGTTCTCAAACAGTAAGTATGTCCACATGAACCAAAGCATGTCCTTTGTCAGGCTGTGGAGGTTGATTATCCCCGTGGTGGGGCGGGGAGGATCGTGTTCGTCCCCATAGAAATCTGGCTGTTCACTAGGGAGCGACCGATATGCCTTTTTACCGATAGTCCGATACCGATTTTTTCCCCCAGCATTTTTACCGACACCGATACCGATATTTTCTTTTTAGGGGCTGTCCATTATTTATGTCAACAAATTTTTGGCGATTTTTACCTCCCCCCCTCCCCCTTGTCAACAACTTGTCAAACTTCCAGAGACCCCCGTATAAAATTAAGTCAACATTTGATTACCCCCTCCCCCCTAAAAAGGTGGCTTTCAAAATGTTTATGTGGCAAAATTAGTAGGAATATAGTTAGTTTAATTAAAATACTGAATGTTAAGCGAGTGTGTAACACAGAACTACAAACGCTGCTTAATTGTCCTATTTATTAAGTAATTATATTAAATTTAAAAAAAAGTAACATTTTTGACGTCAACTTTTCTTGACCTCCCCCCTCCCCCTTGTCAACAATTGTCAAAAATTCTCTGACCCCCGTCCCCGCTATTTTGTTGACGTAATTAATGGACAGCCCCTTAAGCAACAGCAATGCAAAACACGTGTTTTTCTCGTGCTGTATGACGTATATGACCCATGTTCACATATTTTGTAACACTTCGCCCACGCGTGTCTTGTTTACCCCCCCCCCCCCCAACTTCCCATCCCAAAAAAAAAATACACACAGATGTTCACTAATTGTATCATTCAAGGTCATACATTAGAATTAAGAAACGCCAATCCTATTGTTTCAAGGTCATATCTCTGATGTGGACGTGACAATTTCTGTGTACGGGATTTTTTTCCTTTTTTTAAAAATCTTGTCTGATCTGGTTATAGAATTGGGTTATTTACTGATTTTTTTTTCTGCAACTCTGTTGTGAAAAAAAAAAACAATGTATCGGCAGCCACAAAAACGGCCGGTCCGATAGTTAACCCATAGTGCCAATATCGGTTTGACTATCGGTCGTTCCCTACAACAATCGGCCGATCCGATATTAACCGATAGTGCCAATATCGGTCCGATACCGATCCGATTATCGGTCGCTCCCTACTGTTCACCAGGTAGGTTTTCTCGCAGGTGCAGGCGTTCGGGATACTGACCTCCATTGTTGAGGCCCAACAAAATAAAGCTCTTGTTGTTGCAGAATAACATGACGATGACAAAACACACGTTGTAGCAGTAACGAAATGTTTTGCGTTTGACAGATTAGTTCCTTCTCGTGCGCTACGTTTTGGATGACCACATCATCAGGTATCACGTCGTGGATGACCACATCCTCATGTACCACTTCATGGATGACCACATCCTCAGGTACCACTTCATGGATGACCACATCCTCAGGTGCCACTTCCTGGATGACCACATCCTCAGGTACCACTTCATGGATGACCACATCCTCAGGTACCACTTCATGGATGACCACATCCTCAGGTACCACTTCCTAGATGACCACATCCTCAGGAACCACTTCATGGATGACCACATCCTCAGATAAAACTGGCCGCATGTCTACGTCTGCTTCAATGATTAACTTCGTCTGTCTCTGAGTCATGTTTTCCTTTGTTGTCGTTTAATTCACTACTTTCACTTTTGGTAATTCAATCTTTGCTTTCTCGGTTCTAGTGTTGGGATCTTCCTTCAGATCTCCTATTTCATCTCTTAATGTTAAACGAAATTCTCTCACTTCATTTTTTAACTGCCCGATTTCCGTGGTAAATACGTGGTTCTCCGGGTCCATTCCATCATCAATAAGAGCTTCATGAAGTCTATTAAACAGTTGTTGTTTGTTGCCGTTAGATGGAAGGTCCCTTTCTTCTAATTCTTCCTTTAACTCTCTAACTAAAAGTTTGTTTGATTTGTTACCGAACATTGTAAGACTGTCCCGCTTCTGACACCAATGTTACAACTCTTTAAAATTCTGTTTATAAAATCAAAACATAACACAGGCCGGCGTGGGTTCCAAGAGTATTTACTAATATCTATAAAAACAACAACAACAGCAACATGACCACTCTCTTTCCGGCTTCTTACGTCACTGTCTCTACTGCATCATCGCGTTCACTCTGTAGACTGTACGGTACGCACCGAGAGGGTCGTAACAATACGATTTCATTGGTGTACTGATTGATTTTATCAAAATATGATATACCACAGTTATATAAATAATCATTCCCCGGTCCTAATATACACATGAAATACAAACTTTTCATTTTCTTTATCGTAACCAATGGTCACTTTACTACGCATATCTTTTTAAACTAAGCCGGATAAAACAGAGATCGGATAATGGCGAGTCATGAATCAAGAGCTTATGTTGTACTTTGTAACTATGCATTGTTTTATTTTTGTTCTTACAATGTATACTACACGCCAGAACATTAGTGACTGAGTTACGTAACCCTGCTCCGTGTTGATTTACAATTGTTATTTGACACATCGTTGTATCATGTATCTGTCATTATTAATATAATCAAAAAAAAAGTAACAAAAATTAATTGTACTTCTACTGTCTTTATAAAGACGTTTTCAAAATACAGAAAAAAAATTATCATCTTCTGAACTTTAATTAATCTTCTGTAATAGTAAAACAATGATTAATGGAAACTCTTCACTTGACAACTCCTTTTGTACTCATACTCAACCGATTCTCTTCCTCACCATCACTTCATAACCAGACTGGACCAACGCAGACAAGTGGCATTGACTGAAGTCAAAAAAAAAAATTTTCTTAATGGTCAACACCTTATTTCGACTTAAACCGTCTTCTGGTGGTGGGCACCTCATAGTTTGCTCTGACTTCAGTCCCCCTGATCCCAATATAATGGTAGTCTCCCCATACCTCGAGCTTAAGTCCCCTTGGGGACATTTGTGAAACATCGATAGACAGTCAATGAATTTGACCAATCAGCGACAACTGTACGAAGCGATTATTCCCACTCCCATGTAAACATTTAAGAAAGGAAAGAAGATATATACTGGAGAAAAATAAAACGAAAAAATACATCGCTTTAAAGAAAAAAATGAGAAGCTGAAACATGTATACAAAACTATTTCGTAATAAACTAAACTGAGCCTTCTATTTCTTTTATAGTGCATGATGAAATGTATTAAGTGTGTTAAGAAACAGTTACATACATGTAAGTTAAAAACTCTGTAAATACAAACGGAGTACTTTTTATTCTACACAACATTTTCCTGATTAAACCTATGAACACTGAACACAGTGACGTAGTCTGATGAGACATACCAACACAGTGACGTAGTCTGATGAGACATAACAACACAGTGACGTATTCTGTTAAAACTAACAACACAGTGACGTAGTCTCCTAAACCTAACAACACAGTGACGTAGTCTGTTAAACCTAACAACACAGTGACGTAGTCTGCTAAACCTAACAACACAGTGACGTAGTCTGTTAAACCTAACAACACAGTGAATTAGTTTGTTAAACCTAGCAACACGAGGACGTAGTCTGATAACACATAACAATACAATGACGTGGTCTGGATAAAGCCAGATACACAGTATAATCTAGCTAAACCTAACATAGATGCACTCTAGTCACACCTTGCTACTTAATACCAGGACTATTGTGTACATGTCATAAACAAAAAGTTTGGTATATTTAGGGTATTAATCCCTCTGACCTCAATTTGAATCAAGGTTTTTACAGAAGACGATCGATAATTGTTATTAAATGACAGCATCTATTGCCAGATAATTGGTGTTAATACTGAATGTAAGTCGCATCACGTATTACGTGTTTCATCACAGGTTTTTTAGTAATGAATATTGTCGTACAAATATTTCTTCACATTATTACATTTTTATCAAAACTTGAGTTTTTTCGTGTCTTAAATTATCGATTACCTTTTTTTATATATATAAAAAAAAGAAATTTTATACAAATTTTCACGGTTGATAAAAAATAATAAAATATTTTTCTTAAAACATAAAACTTTTTTTTGTGGCAAGGGCCTTAACTTATGAAAATATCACTGGCTGAAAAAGAAATTAAAACAAAGCTAACAATATTGAGAAACCAGCACAGAAGTGAAGTTTTTATTGCAGAATATCATAATACTTAGTTAAATATCAAGTTTAAAGTATTTGACCGATAGAAGAATTAGATACTAACGAGAAAAAATCCACTTAATATTCTTTATTAAGAAGTATGAAATTTAATTATCCCAGATTATTGAAAGAAAAATGGGCAACAACTCTGTCATTGCAAACATCATGTAGGGAAAATATTTAAACTTGTATCCGTCTACACACTCCCCCCCTCCCCCATCCCATAATAACACTAAACATTGATTACAATTTAAAGAAACTTGTGTATTCCTCACGTCCCTGGAAGCAGTCTAAGCAAAAAGAACAACTGTGCCATATTTCTCCTAACCCTGCTTTCAAGGCTGTAATGACCACGGAAGAACTATGGTGAATGTAGACAACTTGCGTTGTGGTGATTCGGAGATCTCCACACAGAATCGCCCTGACCAGTCTCCATGTTTACGAGTCAATTTAAACAGTGGAGAATGTTTTTACGGTCATTTATGTACAATGCATATTGCTAGTGACCAGTACAATAATTTTCATTAGCTCTATTAAGAATCATCATATATAAATACTCATTTCCAGTGTGCGTTAAATCGAAAGTAAAGAATTAATACATCAGTATTCCAGTTTAAAATACAATCATGAAAAAATCGGATCTGCCCGAAACCAAAAATAACATAGCCTACCGATCAAGCCTAAGGGGATATAACTCTATGCAAAGCTTTTGCAGGACACAGCTAGTAATGACATAAAATTCACGACACGACAATTATGTCCACTGTATCGAGAACCTGCCTAAGCAGATAGTTCAATTTAAATATGTCAACTTTTTTTTAGAGGTTTAAATACAACACTTTAAACATTATATTTTTTTCCATATACACTTAATTAGATATAAAAAATAACGGAGAATATATATACTGGAAAAAAAAATTACAAAGAAAAAAAATGCTTTTTAAATTCAGCAATATTATCAGTGCACTGAGCTTCTAATAATTACTGAACATTTTTTTTTTAATTTTTGAACTGACTTCTACATATCAATAAGACATGCAGAGGTTTTGCACGGTACAGCTAGTATATAATAATATTCATTTCCATAGTGCGTTAAATCGAAAGTAAAGAATTAATACAATAGTATTCCAGTTTAAAATACAATCATGAAAAAAATCGGATCTGCCCGAAACTAAAAATAACCTAGCCTACCGATCAAGCATAAGGGGATATAACTCTGTGCAAAGGTTTTGCACGGTACAGCGAGTATATATATATATATATACATGGACTGCGTTAATATTTAAATTGCTGAATTCATAGGTTACTAGACGTCCAAAAACAATAAAACGGAAATAATCAATAGTTCACGAAAGTGAAATTATTTTTACTGGATCATTGTGATTTCTCATTCTACCCAGTCATCCATTCTACCAAGGTCAGTATCACACAAGCTTATCCTCCAGCAACCAATGAAATCATCCTAACACCACCACGTGATGTAGGACTATACACTAGGATCCATTTATTTCTCGCATTTCATTTCTCTATTTGCTTCACATTTTCTCCACGTGTCTCATTTTTCATTAACTTTGAGCTATTGACTTAAGGGCCGACAACCAAACTTTACAGCGATGATCCCCCCCACAGTTCATTCTCTCCCCTTGCCCCGTGTCTGCCCATCCCACGTGTCATATTTTCCAGATACTTGCAGAAAAAGAAATATTCATTACGAACGGCTCGAGATTAAAATGTTTTATTTTTATGTATATATTGTTTTTTTTTCCTCTTTCACTTCCATTGAAACTGTCTTCATCTAGTTGAGTTCGTCTACTGTGTTCAATATATATAGTAAGCCATATATCGTGTATCATATATCAAGTGTCATATGTCGTTTGTCATATGCAATGTGTCATATATCGTGTGTCATATATCATGTGTCACATATCGTGTGTCATATATCATGTGTCACATATCGTGTGTCATATCATTTGTCACATGTGTCATATATCATGTGTCATACATCATGTTTATAATGCCTTATTGTTGAAATAAATCTTTAATTTTGACATTTCTAAGTATGACTTAATTCACTATGATTTATTTAATAACGACTTATTGATATTGTCACATTTTAGGTTGACATATCGATAGTGACACATTTCATTTCGACATATTGACAGTGCAGGCCCGTAGCGTGCGGGGGTCCAGGAGGGCCGGCCCCCCTGCGTTTTGTCTGGCCCCCCTGCTTATTAAAATGTTTTACCAGCCCCCTCTACTATTGCCTGGCCCCTGCTGTAGAATGCCTGGCCCCTCCTATATAATTCTCACGCTACGGGGCTGTGACAGTGGCACATTTCATGTGGACACATTGACAGCGGCACGTAACATGGCGAGAGTTGATGTTGATGACGTCATATCTCACAATTCAACTTTTGTGTGATAATCGTGATGATTTTTTGTCATGATAAAAATTATGTTTAGTTTTAATCAGTGGTTCACAGACTGTTCCTTTTTGCAAACCACCATTAGAAGAACTCTTGTGTATTCCTAGCGCACCGGAACTTTTTTTTGTTTGGTGTCCTACTTAAAAAAAGAATATCGAATAAACAGAAAATGTTTAAAAAATGTGTAATTAACTTTAAAAATCTAATTGTCCTTTTAGCTTTGCGGAATTATACGTACTTATGATTTATAGCAAGTCGAGTAATGGTTTTACAATTAAACACACGCGGGATATCGATTTATTAGTTATACATTAAAATTTGTATGCGACCAATCTACAAATTCCTCCACTTCCCGCCTCCACCCCTCCATACACTTGTCAGTCGTAGCAGACAGGGCTGGGGAGCCGGTGTCGGTGTCGGCAAATATTTTGGCCGACACCCCACCCCTGGTAGCAGACACTTTAAAAACACTGAACTAAATCAAAACTATAAAATATAGTTCAATTCTTTTTTCTCTAAAACTCATTAGTTTAACAAATGTACAGTTGATTTCAACGGTCCCCACTTAAGAATGACCTCCTGACCTCTAAAGTGTCTGTAATTGACAAAAGTGATGTTCAATTATAGAAAAGACTTGCTGTGATCTTCAAATTCAAATGACAATTTTCTTATCTCATCCTCAGAAAATAAAATGTAGTTATATAATGTAATACTTTGTAAATACATTCACATCATATAGTTTTAAAATGTGCAAATGAACTATCAGCAAATCGGGATAGATATGTTTTCATTTGTCCGGTACAAAGCACTTTTTATGGAAATATGTTGCAGCATATTATTCTTAGCAAATAAATTTACACTTCTTTTAATAACTGAGTCTTTTTACCAGTTTCAGATACAGATGTGGATTATATTGAACAGCCTGCACAGAAAACAGTAACGAAATACAACAGAGTAAAAGTAATAAAGAACAGAAATAGTTCAATCAACAATAATCCAATCTTCAAAAAAGACACAAAACAACGAAATAATGTTTTTTAAAAGGGAATCCGTTTAGCCCCGTATACATTTTCCCACGGATATTCAATTAAACTTAACTATCATTGGAAATTAAGTTGTTTTTTTTAATAACTAGCTAGTTTTGCCGCTAAAACCGATGGAAGTGATGAAAACCTTATTTGAAGATTTGTTTAGTCACAGTTTAGTGGGGAAAAAAAACATCATAATATGTCACTAAGCTAACTTTCACATAAACTATTTTTATAACACAAATGTTAAAAGAACATTTCAACGGTGCAGTATACACCCCTTTCTTCTGACCACCCCCCCCCTTCTACCCTACCACCCCCTCTTTCCCCAACACCCCCCCAACTTTCCCGGACTCCAAAAATCACAAACGTTTGACCACATCGGGTACACAGTCATATATTTTCAGAAGAACTTTAAATAGACAACAACTGTCATCGGGAAATAAAGAAATCCTTCTTCCCTGGAACCAAGCTCAAGCCTCATGGTCTCGTGTTAACATCCCCCCCCCCCTGCCTAGTATTTATTTTAATGCATTTTAGCACTAAGAAAATATGTCTTCCCTACAGTGGAACTTATCACATATACGACATATACAATGTAACAGTAAGGCAGTCTTGACATTACTCAACGGCTTTGGTAAAATCGATTTCCTGAAATAATTAAAGCCAAATCAAATAAATAATTAACAAAAACGCTAAGAAATGTGAAGTAAAGAAATGCACTGGTGAAATCAAATGATTTCTTTAATAGTGTTTTTTTTCAAGATTCTTAATTTTAAAATTCAAGTTCAGGAGAAACAGATACAAAAAATGTTCCTTTATCTAAGTTAACCTAGACGATGAAGTAATCTGGGTCTTGAAGAGATTTGTCATTTAAGAGACTACTGAAGAAATTTTGACATGTAATTTACTTTAACCCCGAAACTATTTAACATCAAAATTGTATAGAAGAATATTTCATACAATAACATATGCTAAAAATATCTTTAACCCTATTTACTTTTACGAAAATAGATTTCTCATTTGCAGTATTTGAAAAACTGCGATAGATAAGACAATGACAGTATATGGAGCGATAGGCTTGTATACTTGTTTTGTATGTATTAGGGTTCGTAGTCACAGTCTCAAGAACACAATGGATCAAATTCACAACTCGTGTCATGCCTAATTTGTTTATTTCTTTGCTGTTAGCAAACACACAATACTATTGATGGAAGAGAAGAAATGTCAGAATGAAAATAATAGAAACTATGATAAGCTACAACATAAAACATGTGAGAACCTCGAAATATACCTGGGCGATAGAGACGGGAAACAGAATTTCGTGAAATAAAATGAGCTCTCACTAAATTTTCTATTTTGTTATTTTAGATGTCCTTTGACTCCCGAATGCCATTTAATTATCTGTATGGCTTAAACTCAAATAGTTTAGACCCAGTATTCAAAATAGGTAATGTTTTCTGAAGTCATCGTGAATTAAAAATGAAAATATCATATCCAAATAAAAATAAAAGGCGAATGCAATAAATAAATATTGCATTGACCTGTTGTAACACTGTGTTGACATCATCTGAATATTTTTAGTGATTGCGATGTATACAATCCTATATAAATACAATATTCCTCCTTTTTGACCCAAGAAATCCTAACAGTCAGATGGAAGAGGTTTCACATGTCTACACGTCTCTGCAGACTAAACAGATGTTTTTACGGTGTAGGTGATCATATGTCAACCTTGAAGGTCCCAAGTTCGAGAGAGTTGGGATTTGTTCATGCCCTGGTGAAAGTTCCCAAAAAACCACTCAGCATAAATGGTAGCCTCAAATTAGTTGGGAAAGTTTGGGCGTGGTCCTACACATTTGTCTCCCTAGGTGCCGCCTCTACGACAATAGATCTCTAGAATACACTGAATATAAAATTAGGGCACCATACAAACTGCCCCGTTAGTTGTTAATAGTATCTTAGAGATACACATCTTATCATTACATGGACTTGTCAGAGTAGACTTGACATTCTAATGTATTGTGAGGATGTCTCAAACTTACTTCAGCCCTTTTATTTTTAGCAGGGTCAATTTCTGACGCCGTTCAGAACTTAGTAAAAAAAAACTTGTCACACGGGGAGAAGGGGATGTTTTTCAACCATAGACAGTTCTTCCTCACTACCGTTCTCATCATTCTACAAATCATATATTATATGATGGCTTCTGTTTCCTATGAGTACAGATTAATTTATTATATGTTACACAATTTGCTTTCAAAATGTTACAATCTGAACTAAATCTTTCATTCAGAAGATGCATGTACTTTAGACACGATGGATAGTGTCAAACGGACAATGAAGAAGAAATAATGACCAGTGTTTTGTGCAGACGTTGAGAGAGATAGAGAGAGATGAAATCAACAAGAAGAGAGAAAATAATAATAATAAAAAAAACATTGTCATCTCCTAACTGCCAGCCTGTGTGTCAACTTGACAGGATCTAATCATATAAGCTGGTAGTGGATAATACGGTGGAAAAAATAGACGAGGAATATCAAACTGGAATAGAATTAAAAGTAGACTTTTATAGAGGAACAGAATTTATAATTATTTTAAGCTAATGAGTAATGTATTAACTATTTTTAATTATAATTATATCCATTCAACTAAAGTTAAAAAAAAAACAACCTTCATAATCATTTGATTAATAAGGACAAAAAACTGTCGCCTATTATGGTATAGGTTAAGAATTTCTTTGATAAAGAAAGGTTTAAGAGTTTTTAAGTTTTTCAACTCAAAAGATTTACGTTTATTTTTTCTATGCTATAAAACACAAACAAAATAATCTCTCGTTAAATAAGCAGAAAACAAGAAATCTGTTAATTAACAAAATATTTTTTGTTTTCATTTAAAAACAACAGACAAAAGTTTGTGTGAACTTTCATATAATTATTAATGTTACAGACAAACCTTTTAATTAATTAGAAGTTTCTTTTATTTTGTTTTGGCTTCATTTTTTTTAACTCATTCACACAAAACACTTGCCAATGGGCCTGCACAGATAATCTAAACTTAGACTTACCAATTCATATGTATAAATTAGACAGTACAAGAAAAATTTAGAACTGTTTCTTTCAGTGATAAAATATCGGAACATTTTTTTCCTTGTAAAGAAGAGGTTTCATTGAATTATGAGCATGACAGAAAAAAGAGCCCTTGGAATTTATTTCAACTAATTCACAGAATTTATCCAAATCGTATGTTACAATAACACATTATTTTATACATTGAAGTTAATTGTAAAGTTTATGTAGACTTTTAGTGTAATTCTCGGTAAAAATGTTGTTTCAAAATATAATAAATACGAGCCTATTTGTACAGTTTGATGTGTATTTAGTTAATTAGGCCTAATACTTTTCTTTCCACAAATATATTCTACTAGATATTAAGCCCGGCGTTGCCCGGGTAATCTAGGTGTAATGTTAAACCCCTTCCTAATCAATTTAATTAATTCAATTAGGTGCAGAATGTGCAGAAATGACCTACATATCATACGTCAAAAGATGTGGCTACCATAACCAACAGACCATCATCAAAAAGTAATCCATCGAGGGTACAATAACCTCCAGTACACAATGTTAACAAACTATAATAACTGAGCATGATTATCAAATGCGTAGCCGAATTACGTGAAATCAAGTGCAGAATTATTAATTTTTTTATTATTTGACGTCTATTTATAGTTAAAATCAAAACAAAGCATTAAAAAAATGCACTGAAAAGTAAAAAAATAACTACTTTACTATGTCATTTTGCAGCGCGAAGGCACTCATCGTGAAATGACGTCATAGAGGATTTTTTTTATTTATAGCGACGGCGCTCCCATTCTGCAAATGACGTCAGAGTTCATGGGTTATTTACGAACGCGCTCGCTAGTGACCTTGTCTGATTAAAATATTATCAGTTGTAATAAAAACTAAAATAATTGAAATGATATTATATATTATTATTATTATTTAATGTTTAGGACTTTTACATTTCAAAATAAAAAACCACAGAAACTATTTAAAACTGTAGATTTTTAAAAGAAAAATCAAATCGAAGACGCCATTTTAAATTATGTTTTCGTCACCTCACTGGTCACGTGATTACTTTATCAAATACTATTGTTTTATTTATTAATTCTGGAGGTCGTTTCTTTATAGAACAGATTCCCCACACGCGACCCGCGACCCGGACAAGCTTTGCTGCTTTATAATGTAGATATAAGTTACAATAAAACAGAAAAAAAAGTATTTCAGTTTTTTTTCAGATAATTCATACAAATAAAAGACATAACTATTTCTAGTTTTGTATATTAAGAGTTAGTCCAGTAATTGTTATACGGACACAAAAGGACAATATGTAGACTCTGATTTATTTAGATTTATTCAGACAATTATATCTGTGAGATACAATTTGACATTTATTAGGGCATATATCTTTGAACCCATTATAGCATATTCATGGCTGTCTAGTGGATATCTGTTTGTCTCTGAGTTTCAGAAAATACGTTGAAGATATGGATGACATTTTCAAAGGTGGATGGGACCCACAGCGGTCATTTATTTGTCCGAGTCATTTCGCTGTCCAGGCTCCAAATGTATAAAACGTCATGATGAATATAGAAGGGGTTTAAAAAAAGAAAACAATTGAGAAATTTTGTGCGACAATTATTGGACATTGGAAACATAGTGAATGTGATCTTTTTTGATATAGTTTGTATAAAGCTGAAATAACTGTGTGATATTTACTTCTGTTTCAAGCATAAGAGTATTTTAATAAAGAAGAAGGAAAAGTGAAAAGTTCATATTATTAAAACAAGTTGGATTAACATTTTTTGTGGCGTATAATTTGGAGACAGCTCCCACCTGATATTGTCACTGATTGACATGTGTTACCATTCTGATATTGTGACTGATTGACCTGTTTTACCATTCTGATATTGTCACTGATTGACCTGTGTTACCATTCTGACATTGTCACTGATTGACATGTGTTACCGTTTTTATCACTCATTTGCACATTTAGAACTTTTTTCAAAACACGAAAGGTTTTTATTTAGAATTGTAAGTGCTGACCAAACAGGCAACTGATTAGGTAAGACATACCTGATAAGTTCACTGTATTTTCAACTAGAAAATATCTTTTGTTTAATCATGAGAAAATCTGACACTAATTGCAGCAAAATCATTAAGTGAAAAGTAAATAGTGAAAGTGTTAGCCCTTTTTTTTGCTTCATTTTCTTAGCAAGTTTGAGAAACGCGCAATAGTTTGCCTGTCATTAAAAATGCAGTAGGTTGTGTTTGTCAGAAAGATGAATTTCAGTGTTCTGATTCAACACAGATATAATGTTACTGACATTTAAGATAAAACGATCTTGTAACACTGTCATGATAACGGCAGTCTCAGATACAGTTGCAAACAATGAATACTCTCCAACACAGAGACT
This sequence comes from Bulinus truncatus, assembly GCA_021962125.1. Taxonomy (NCBI): domain Eukaryota; kingdom Metazoa; phylum Mollusca; class Gastropoda; family Planorbidae; genus Bulinus; species Bulinus truncatus. The sequence goes on from JAGDYQ010000012.1 coordinate 3,967,483, forward strand.
CACCGATACAAAGCTTCAGTGATACTCTCGAATACGAACACGTTTTTCTTATGAACATCTATAATACAAATTTTACATCATATGTTCCGGTGTCCGTCATCGCGACTTCCGTCTGTCATCGCGACTTCCGTCTGTCATTGCTACTTCCGTCTGTCATCGCTACTTCCGTCTGTCATCCAACATGGCGGCATAAACAATTCAAAGATGGCAGAAACATTTACTGTTTTCTTCTTAACATGCATGATCCGGCTACCAACTGGCCAGCCGAGTAAGAATTAACTCCTACATGGCTGCCAGAAATGACATTGGACCAGCCATATGTTTAGTGCCGAGGTGACAAAACACCGTACATAACATACGGCAGGTAGGATCATGAATGCCAAATGGCAATCACAATGTAATACTACTTTCGACCGCCTCAATCATTACCAAAGGCTAATTAAGCGATCTTAGGAGAGGTAACACAAAATCATGCCAAAATATTTCGTGATACTCGCCGAAACGAATTTTAAACCCAAAACGTTGTTTCATAGGCCAATCTATATCTCACAGTATAGTAATAAGTCTATGGTGTTCAATTTGTTATTAAATGAGAAGCTATCATAAAAGAAATATTTACAGAAATCGTTCAATTAATATTCTGTGTTATGTTCTACAATTTAAATTTTAAACCAAAATTATGGATACCTAAATATAATGTAATATGTATATTGTTTAAATGGTTATTTCTAAAATATGTCTATTTCTAATGTACAATTATTTCCCTTTATTCCTAAAAATACTTCACATTTTTTTTCATTTTTTGACTATTATGTCACATGAATGAATTGAATAAGAGTTGAGTTTGAGTAGCGCCGTGCACAACGTTTACAATGCAAACTAACCCATTTATGATGGGGGCTTCACACAGAGGGTGTATGGAGGGGGCCCAGTTTGAGGAGGGTCCCCAAAATATTTTTTAAACTAAATATTAAGTACGTTATGTCATGTCAAAATGTAGTGGCTCCCGAAGATGCCTAAAATCCCTTGGTTCGGCATTGGCTTCACAGAACTATAATGTTGAAAGCTTTGATGTGTCTTTCTTTTTTAAGAGGCCTAATGTTTTCTGCGTCTGCGGCCTCAACTGCATTGATGGAATACTATGTTTTTAATTGAAGGTCAGCTAAAAGCTACACAACGATTCTTTCTTCTCGGGACCAAGCTTGAGAAGCGTCAAAACATTATCCCATGTCAAAATGCAGGGGCAGCCCCCAAAGAGGCCAAGCCCACCGGGCCCCTAAATCCCTAGGTTCTGCACTGCCGGGTCGGCAATTTTCTTAGTTAATTGTACTATGCTACAATTTGTATAACAGTAAATGAACCACCTGTTAAACATGTAGCGTTTTGCTTAACACAAGCACTCACTCACGTCTCTCTTTTTTTTTAAACACGCCATGTTGAACATCATAAAACATTAAATGAATAACTGTTTGGAAAGGAGTCCATTGAAATATTATGAAGGAATATGATTTTAAGAGTTGTTGTTTATGTTTACCCATAGTGAGGATTATTTTCTTTGGGAGGAACTATTTAACATATGAACTTTATTTGATGTATTATTAGGTGTCCCTATTCTCAAATGTATTTTGGCTACAACAATCTGTTCATGTCCTTGGGGCCACTGCAAGTATTTAGACTGATTGTTAACGCGCTAAAATGTATATCACCATTTTCAACTCCAACTGTGTGCCTACTCGCCGGTCCGGGTACCGGGCCTTTGATAACTAGTCATACGTTTAAAAAATATCTTATTCAATGGTATTTATTGTACTATACCGATACATTTGCTTTAATGGTTGTATATTTGTTCCTGCCAAAGATTTAACTCACTCTTAATTTAGACAATACTAGTAGATCTGCATGGGGGGGGGGGAGAAAATACGTTAAGTCCAAGTATCAACATACATGCCACACATTTAACTCTTAATTTAGACTCACACACTGCACATTGTATCAACTTACCTACCACAGATTTAACTCACTCTTAATTTAGACTCACACACTGCGCATTGCAGTTTGATCTATGCACGGGGCTGTATATACTTCATGTCCTTGTATCAACCTACCTGCCACACATTTAACTCACTCTTAATTTAGACCCATACAACACACACGTTCCACACATAAGACAAGTGACAAGACACAACTAGCGGCCATTGTGCTCAAAGTTTAATCAGCAGCTGGACAGATTTATGAGTTGCCCGGAGGCCTAAGAGACTAGCGGCGTATGTTTGGCCTGTCAGCCTCAGTGTCCTTGGGGTCCGGTTTGAGTCGAGCTGAGCAGATAGGGGAAGTAATGAGGCTCTAGATCAACATCTCTTTAGAAAGGCGATTGGATTGACTTCCTTGAATTTTTAAAGTGTGAGAGAAAGAAAGAGAAAGTGAGGAAGAGTGAGCTAGGAAATGATTGAGGGAGGAAGTAGGGAGGCTCTGTGAAACTGGTATTTTTTTATTTTTTTTTGTACTTTTATATATTCTATGTCAGAAAAAAGTTAACGAGATGTCGTAATAAAAGGAAATCGATTACCTTTAACTTATGATCTGCTGAGGTATCGAATATCAAAATACTTTGGCCAACTGTAATTTTTTTTTGATGATATCGATATTTCGTTCAATAGCCGTCATCACCAACCAATGAAAGTTGACCACAGAGAACTACAAACAGGTCTTAGTAATGAAGGACAGTCCTAGCAGGGCAATCATCGCCACCCTAGACAGTCATTTCAGATTCCACAAAACAGAATTAGAATTTTTTTTTTACTTTTTTTATTATATGAAGATTGAGTCGCAGGAAAAAAAAATGAAATGAAAGAAATATGACATGATAGAAATATGACATGATAGAAATATGATTAAGTTTTGCCCATGAAATGACTTACGATGTGGGAGTCTTCTTGACAGATCCTACGAGGATGTGACGAGAAAGCAATAGAGTCTAGAGGTGGAGGACCTCAGAGGGCCGCAAGATGCCAATCAAAAATAAACAAAGAAAGTATAGATGGACATTTTTGTTGTTGTCAAAGTGTGAGGATTGGAATAAAATTAAGTCATGGTTTAAGGTGAATTTTTAGATTAAGATGTATTTTATTTGTATTGTAAAGAGCTTTTATGGAGTTGTTGTTTTTAAAATTTGTGTTCAATGTATGAGCCATTAAATAAAAAGAGAGACAGACGATGAAACATTGGCACAGACGTTGTAGGCCTAAGCCAAGACGGTGTAGTACTTTGGATTCTATCCACATAGCTCATGCTACCTGTTCATCCACCATGACGTCATGATCTTCAGTTAAAATAGTACACAAAAGGACTGTCCTTACTGTAGATCTATACTTATGGTACCACATGGACACGTGATTTATGTCATCATACAAATATATTTCCAAAAAAAAAAAATCTTTCATGATGATATAAATATATTAGAAATATTTATAATATAATTTAGAGTAGTAAACCTACTTCTTGTAGAGTCTGACCACAACCAAAGTTAGTATTAAAACAAATTCTGTTAAAACTAGACACCGTGAATGTATTTCATTTTTTATGATGAATACATTATAAATAACTGACGAATTTCCTTCTAACATGTACATTGAGGGGAAACACTTGTATGATTATCATTCTTTTTAAAACAACTATGACAACTCAATAGTCCCTGCATGGATGAGGCGTTTACCCTTTAGATCATATATAATACCATGGAACCGTCTTTGCGGTGCCCTTCTTTCATCCCCCACCAATGGCGATAGTGCAACTTCCACGGAGGCACTACGGGAAACATTGGTAACTTTCATCATGATCTCACCTGAGATCGACCCCGGTACTATCAAATCACAAGTGGATCGGTCAACTTGAGGGCTATAGATACACTAACTTCTGTTTATTTTATTTTCGTTTGTTTATTTAGTATCAATAATAAAAGAAATTTTCTTGAAATACAAAATGATTCAAAATTTTAAAAAAAATCGTAAATGTAAAGATATAAAAAAGTCGAAATTCGCAACTTTACCTTTAAATACTACCTGATTGTATTAAACGAATTATAATATAACCAGCACATTAGATCAACCCCTGATATATTTCCATCGATGATACATAGTACTTTTAAATTTCAGCTCAACCGATTCTGTTTGCTCTTCGCACAATGCAACAGAGCAATGTATTGAGTGGTATGCAGTAAGGAGATTTTCATGATTCATTTACTCAACCAAGGGACTTTTGTAATCTTCAAACTCTGCTGTGTCTATAATTCGAACCATATAGCGTGAAATCTATGCTATTTATCAATTACTGTACGGTTGATTCGATTTGTTTCAGTGATGATACCAGAGCACAAGAAATATGTGTAAGTTCTTGGTGGTTGAGCATAAAGTAAGTTGGAATTGTTGGAAAGGTTTATATATATATTGAGAATGAAAAGAGAGAGATATAGATAAAGATTGATATATATATATATATATATATATATATATATATATATATAAATATATATATATGTGTGTGTGTGTGTGTGTGTTACCGGCAAAGTGTGAAATGCCAGCATTCTATAGAAAATGTATAGAATGACTAGTGTCGTTTTGGCAAAGTATAAAATTTTTAAATTGTGCATACTTTTCCATCATGGTTTGCATTCTCATGCATGTCTTCTGCAGAAACGGCTGTCTTTTGCATTCCTTCATCTCTGTCTATCTGCTCTTGTGTTGTTTGTATGTTCTGTATTCTTTTTTCGAGGTCTTCCTCTGTTTCCATATCTTGTAAAACATCGTCAGGTTGGGACGACGTTTTGAGGCCTATTTTAGCTTTGCAGCCAAAGAGTGCTTCGTATGGTGATCTTTTAATCCCAGAATGAAAAGCTCTGTTCTTCATGAGTTGCACGAACGTAACCCCTCACTCCAGCAGCCAGTTTTTCCATCTTGCATTTAAACACACAACATATTTTCGATGTCCTGGTTAGCTCTTTCGACGCTCCCCTGGCTTTGTGAGTGGTGCGGCAGTATTCCTTTAAGCTGCTTACCACACTGTTTGCAAATTCTCTGCCGTTATCGGACTGTAGAATTGTTGGAGCACCAAGCAACGTAAATATGTCTACGAGCTGGTAGGCTACTTCTTCTGCCCTCTTTGTCTTCAGGGCCCTGAGAACCACAAACTTGGTGAGATGATCTTGCTACACCATTATAAACTTGTATTCCCCATCAGGATGGGATTGAAATTCGATGAGATCGACCTGACAACGCGAGTTGAATTCTGAAAAAAAAACATTAGCTTGACTACAATGACTTTTTTGACGCCTTTTTGTTTTTTCTGGCAAGGTTCACAAAGGTTAACATACAGTTCAATATCATGACGTGTAATGTTCTTGTATTTGGGTGAAAGTTCTTTCAACATTCTGTCCCGTCCTCCATGACCAATAGCCAAATGGGCATTATGGAGTACGTCAAATAGCTCGGAGTCCGCGACGTAAATCTGAATGGCACTCACACCTTCTTTTTCCACCATCATGACATCACAGTGTTTCACCAGCCAATAGTTACATACTTTACCGAACGGGAACTCGGCATTCTATAGAATGCCTAGGCAATGTATGAAATAGCAATTTATTTCATACTTTTCCTGAAAAATTAGGCATTCTATACATTTCTATACGGATTTCACACTTTGCCGGTAACACACACACACACACACACATATATATATATATATATATATATATATATATATATATAGATAGATAGATAGATAGATAGATAGATAGATAGATAGATAGATAGATAGATAGATAGATAGATAGATAGATAGATAGATAGATAGATACGGAGATAGAAAAAGAGAAGGATAGAATTGTGCTGAAATGATTAATATTAATACTGACAATAAAATTTAATTCAACTACAATCCAGAAAAAACATACACATCATGTATCACAGACCCGAGCCAAACAAACTCAGGGAAGGATATAGGTTCAAATCTCTATCATTTAAGGAGACGATATTTTCATTTATCCCTGATTTACTGTATTCTTTCACTGTATAGGTTTTAGGATAACAGAATACCTTGACATGAATTATTCATTTATCTATCATTGACATACTATGCTCTAAATGTTTGTACCGTGTGTCAAAGGCTGACCACTGAAACATATTTTGTTAGCTATAATTTGAACTTTTCACAATGAATACATTTCTTCATAGATGCTAGTATATTTTCATTTTTCATCGTATATATCTCAGCAGAATGAAACAAAAATTTCCTCAAATTCTGGTATTAAACTGTTCTTCTGATTGGTGGGGGGACAGGTGGTCGTGCGGTAAAGCGCTCAACTCTCCTTCAGTGAGACCCAATGGATATTTCAGGTCCTATCCTCCATGGCCCTTGCTTTATCGGCTAGGATGGGGATGAAAGAAGGGCACCATAAAAACTGTCCCATTTATGGTTTATAGGCTTTAACATACTAAATATCATCCTTACACACACACACACACACACACACATACACACAACGATGAATGACCACACCCTAAAACATTTGTTACTTTCGCACTTTGTGGTCAGTATAAGTGTGCCCATTTGTTAAATACTAAATCATCTCTTTGACCATCTCTCGGCAGTTAATTACCAGCGTGATCATTTCATCACTATTGTCGTCAGTAAAAGTCTGCCAACTTATTAAATACCAAATTTACTCCTTGACCATCTCAGGGCTGTCACCTAACTACATGGGTATTTCAGCTCATCCTATATTCATCCTTCCTCAATCTTTCACATTCCCCCCCCCCTTTCCCCTTCCCCCACCACATCACTCCTTGACTGTCCTTCATAAAACGTCAATTTCTACGCTTCGGTGCCTTTAAATTTCACCCTACTTATTAACAAGGATGTATCGGACCACTGACGGACTAGACAATTCTGGGAAACAATCTTCTAGACTGAGAAGCATGAAATGAAAGTAGTCTTTCTTCACACTACCTTACTAATGTTTTTATAAACATTGATTCATGGTTTTATTCTTTCATTAACTCGTAATGCAGTATATAGGCCAAAGAAATTTTTTGATCGTATTCTATAATAAATTGAAATACGTTTTAAAAAGTCAGTAAAACAAATTCGGAACAAAATCGTCAGTTCAATGAAATGGTGAGATGAGTTTATCTTTGAATTGATTTTAGTTAAAGTTTTGTTCAGTATGTCATCTTAAAGTCTGTTCTGCTTGTTTAAAGTAATGACAGACGAGAATGTGATTGGGTTATTTGTGAGTGCTACATACTATAAATCACGGACTCCAATCCCACTGTGTCATGATACCCAGTTAAGTCTACCGATGTACCCAATATCTATTGCACACTTACATAAAAAGGAACATCAGCAACAGTCCCTTTTGTGGTTTACATAATCAAAATGCACATTTTTCATCCATAAAATTCTTTAAAAAATTTTAATAAATCAACAAATTATGTTTCCGTATATCTCAACATGTTAAACGTAATGTCAAAAATTAATTATAAGCGTATCAAATATATTTCTCACCAAAAATAGTACAGAAAAGATGTTGAATTTTAAAATTTTATTTTTCATTACCAATTAGAAAGTGGAAAAGAACAACCAAAAAAAAAAAAAACAAAGAAAGAATTTTAGACATTTAAATTCCTTTGGTTTACAAAATAGGGGCTTACAGTCAGGCCTTGTGGGACGCACGACTGGCTAGTATCTATTAGAACATATAGAACTTGACCAAGTCTTTTTTATAGTTGTTTGAAAGTTTCTTTAGTCAACACACTTTTATTGGGTACCTGACATAATTTGGAGAGGGAAAGGATGTTCGTGTGGTGAAGTGCTTGACTGTTGACCTGAGGATCCCAGGTTCAATCTCCGGTGAGGACCAGTAGATATTTCAGGTCATGGTGATAGTCCCCTAGCTAAATCTCCCGTGGTGCCTTCGTGGACATTGCACAAAAGGTTATGGTTGGGATAAAAGAATGGCAACATAAAAAACCGTCCCATTAATGGGTGTAAAAGATTTCTTCTCATCCTAACAGGGACCTCACACACAAAAGAAGCAGATGAACTCAACACTTCATTCACCCCAGAGAGCACTTAATGGTTGAGGGAACGTTTTGATTAACAACAATACTTTATTCCTTTAATGCCTCGGTATTCTAATAATTCTAATAACGGAAATTGTTTGATGAACTTTAATAGACAATATTCTAACTGCATAGCCACTATTTCTTGTGTTGGCCTCTGGTCTGAAGCAATCAAAACATATTGACCAATGACCAATGACCAGTGCAAGTATTCTGACGTTGAGGGTTAAGGCCTAATCCGCAACAATATCAGACCGGAAGTTACTATCAGCGGGTCACTTCTTGCCAGTAATCGAGTGGACGGTTGTCACCGCGTGAAAATAATGACCACTATAATGGACACCGCGGGAGTGAACTAGAAAAGGTGGACATTTTGAATGTCAAGTAACTTTTAGTTTTCACACAGTTGGTAAGTTAAAAACATTCCAAGATGACTTCTAGACATTGTAGGTTTGGAGATCCTTAGAGTAAAAACCTAAAACTGAAATCTTCAGTCAGGAAATACATTATTGTTACAAGGACATACAAGGACATCCTTGCGATAGTAGCACATTGAACATAGCCGTCAAGAGGTCATCAAAAGTACTCTCACCTGATTTATTTAAAATAATACTTAATACAGTATGATTTTTGGTTTCATTGAAAACATATATTTCTATTAAAAAAAATTAAAGAAATATTAGTGCTTGAGATGTTGCAAACTTTATTTATTATGAACCTCGAAATATATTTTTCCATATCATAATTCTCTAGTAGTATTTAAAGTATGTATTACCATTTATAGATACAAAACATTTAATACTTACATTGTAATATTTAAGAGGTAGTACGTTGTTCTGTTTTGAACGATAAGTGTTAATCACGTGACAAAGATTAATCTTTGAAATGGTTCATAATGAAATAGGCAAATTAAAATAAAACAAATGCACATCAATTAGCGTATCAAAAAAGCTCCAAACTGATTTACAATTTTCTTGCCAATGTTTTAAACTGCATAATGAAGAGGGATCTGTATACATTGGTAGTTCTAAAAGGTTAAATATCTGTGAAATACTTTAATGTGTAAATATGTGTCACACATTTTATTCAACTGTCGTACTTACTAGAAATTTCATTAACTAAATAAGAGAGATGGCCAAGATAAATAAGAGGGATGGCCAAGATGAATAAGAGAGATGGCCAAGATAAATAAGAGAGATGGCCAAGACAGATAAGAAAGATGCCCAAGATTGACTTTAGTGAGAGCAGCATTAAAATTTTATTTAGGAAGTAAATAAATAATGAAATATTGAAAGTTGGGGAAATAAAGGGGGCTTGGCGTTGTGCTAACCACACAATCCCATTATTTGCCGAGTTTAGAGTAACAGATGAATTCTAAACTTCATCTATCCCGATGGCTCTTTTGGGTTAATGGAACTTTAATTACTTACTTTCGTATTAAAGTCAATAAATAAATGCACCCGTCTTGGTTTATAATGGATGAAACACACTTCATGTTGCTTTTGTTTCATCCTTATAAATATTTGCACATCTCTTACCAAGCTCAAATAATTTAGCTTTACAAGAAACAGCGTATAACTCTGTCATCACAATATTTTTTTTTATTTCAGCTGATGGGCTCATCAACTGACATTCAGGAAGTATAACATCACTACCCCTCAAGCTTAAAACATGACAGGGTGTAATAGAAAAAAAAACAAAACAAAGGGCACAATACTCTTTGACAATCTTACCTCCCTTCTAACACCACACCCACCTCCACTCCAGACACACACACACACACACCCTCACATCATCTACATTCTCTCTAACCACTTTCGTTTTATGAAAAATGAAAAAAAAAAATTCCCCTGCCAGGTCCAAAATTGCACGTTGTCTGTTAGACTTCCCATATAAAAAGACATGAGCGTTCGGAACATCCGCTCAATATTGCCCGGAATGAAGCACAAATTACGGTTGCTCCATCGACACTCTAACGACTCTTGTAAAACTGAATGTCTTTGTGTGCGTGTGTCTGTGTCTACGGAGTACTTAATACACCCCTTTATACCCCTACTTTGGCTTTTTTTTATTTCTTTTGTTTATGTCTTTAGGCAGCAAGACGGAAATATTTGACACAAACGGGCTGTCATAAATATTACCAGATTGGCCAGGACCAATAAACATCTTACTGCTGATGTTTTATTGCCTAGAAGACTTTAATGTATTTGTTGTTTGTGTGAGATCGTAAATTAACAAATGGATTCACATATAAATACCTAATATATTTAGTTTTTTTTTCTTTCTATTTGTTTATGTTTGTAGTACAGATTTTAGTGTGATTAGATTGCATTCATTATACTAGTAAAATGTACTTATTTCTCCTTATGTATTTATCATTCTAAAGTCAGTGAATGAGAATAAATAAATTATAAAAAGTATTACAAGTGTAGGATTTAACATTGCTTTGAGGTTGTTAAAAAATGTCATTAAAATTTTAATTTTATAGCATATTGTCTTTAAAACTAAGAAAATCGATTACATTGAATGATGCATATGGTTGTACAAGGCCGGCCTTTGATCACAAAGGACCAGAAGGTAAACTATATGACGGCCTTTCATGTTGTTCATTTTTATTGTAAATAAATAAAAATATATAAAAAAAAAATACTCGTTTCTTATGGACGAAAGAAAATAGAATGACACTGGGCTGAGAATGGACACAGGCTATCAAGGGCTTATGTATGACTATTGAATTATAAAAAAATAGTAACAAATACACGTAATTTAGGTTTTTAGATTATAGTTACTAATGTAAACAATATAAGTCTATATTGTACTGAAGGACTCGGTGAATGGATAACGAAAGATGTGAAGGGAAAATAAAATTACACACAAAATAATGTCAACCAACTGATCATGTTCCTAATAAGTCAAATTTTCTTTGCTGTTCAGCTTATTAGTGACAGTTTCTTCTGGTAATTAGGATATTAAAGAACATGAGAAGAAAGGGGGTGGGGGTAGGGGTAATGGGTTACCCACCTGTCAACGCCCACACACAAGAGTGACATGGTGGCTGTTGACGTAATTTCATTAACTCCCCCCCCCCCCTCCTTCACCTTATGCTCCTAATTTTCCTTGATTGCCTCATCGTATTGTCTTAACGGTTTGTTTTTTTTTCGTATGAGTTACAACTAAAAATAGACCTGAGGGAATGTCGTTCCCCCACAGAGAGATATAGTTTTAATTAAACTCTGACATTTTTGTTTTGTTTTTAAATATAAAGAAAAAAAATGTTTCATTTTGTAAATTAACATTATAAAAAATTTTTTTTTGTTATAGTTTTTTTTTTTAAATTCACTATGTTATGATTCATTGAATATTAAACACTGTGTGAGTCTATGTGCACATAATACATTTTGTTACTCGATTTGAAGCCAGTTTATTGTGTGACTCAATTTGAACACAATTTATTATTTAACTCGATATTAATTAATACAGTGTACTGAGTGACTAGATATGAACATAGTGTATTTGGAGACTCAATATGAGCACAGTGGCAGTAGTCAGTTAACCCACCCTGAGTGGTGCACATTCAGAGTTCAATAAATAAAGATTAGGACTGGACAATACATTAAATGGTTGCTCTAACAGTGCTTACAAGATAGTAAGATGTAATAAAATCTCATAATATACCTATAACGAACATGTTCATTGAAGAGTTGTAGGTATGATTAAATATGAACCCTGGTTTAAACAGACTTTTATTCAGAGATATTTTTTTTTATTTCAAGCAATTTACCGACACTTATTTAGAAATGGGTGGAACACAGAATGATATTTGAAAGAATGAAATAAAAGTGAAAATAAACTTTCTTTTTCAGGGTCTAATTATTATTATTCATTTATTAGATAGAGCACCGACCTAGGTAACATTTTATTTTATATTAAATCTGCAATAGGTAGATACAAATAAACATATAGACAAAAAAAAAGTCAACACAAACATATGTAAGCTAGTCAGGTTTGTCTTCTTATGGCTGCAGCTGTACTCTCGTGTCTGGTGCTGTACTCTTGAGGAGGACTGTAAATCGATTTGACCTAGATGACCTGGTTCAACTTATGATGGTAGTGAGTGTCATGTCTGTGTACATGTCAGTAGTTGTGGTGCAGGAAATGAAATATTCAAGTCGTATTTTCTTATAAATGTAGCTATGGAGAATTGATATATTTGGTCTAAATTGAAAATTGTTCGAGCTTAGTTTACTACACACCAGAATCTTTGATATCCGGCCTAATTTGGCGTGAAGGCATAGCGGAATGACTTACAATACGGATAAAAAGGAGTCTTTTTTATATCTTCCATATTACTGTTACTACTAAACATTAGATTTAAAAGTATATTGTTACCTACGTCTTAAATATATGTAGTTAGTGTATTATGCAGTTCCTATTTTTTTTATAAAACTTTATGAAATATATTAGTTAATTTACAATCTTCTGTTACTTTAGATCATATTGGCATGGCACTGTTCACTCGTCATTTGTTGTTTCAAAAATCAGCCTTTCAAATGTATTCCTAAGTTTATTTTTCTCGTAATTCCTTAGCTTTGCATAATTTATCATTTTTTAGAAATGTCCCCGTTTTGTCTGTCTGTCTGTCATCACCCTAGATCTCAACAACCATAAGTCCTAGACCCATGATGTATATATCATTTTGTAGGTCTTGGCCTGCCAAAAATGACTTTTGTCCGTTTCGCGATCTGACCTCTGAGGGCTGGACAGCAGTGTTTTTACCGTTTTTTACTATATAAGCTATATTAATAATTATGTCATTTTCATGGCCCCATTCTACACCTTATACGTTCAATAACCCATTCATTTGGTGCGAAATACTACAGCACGTAGTTTCACCAAGATTGACGTCACACGTGTTCTGCGCAGTAGAGTATTTTTTCTTCAGTCACAATAATTTTATTTTCGAAAAATACTTAAGAAACTCGTCAAATCATAATGAAATGGTAAGAATATTGCATTGTCATTGGGTTGTGAGCAATACTTTTCGGAAAGTGGTCTAAAATTGGTGCCGAATTCCGTTACTGTGTACTATATTTAGCACCAGTAATTTCCCTTGATTTGGACAAGATTGTGACCTATTCGCCATACATATTTAATTTTATTTATTAAGAAACTCATCAAATGAAATAGTAAGCTTGTGTTCTGAGTTTAATTGAAAGTATCAGAGCTATGCAACAATTGTCGGAGTTTTCGGACGATCAAATGACTACAATTTCGAATGTTTTCAATTATGAGTCCTATTTCAGTGACCACAAACCACTTGTAGTTAGATTTAAGAGAAAATAAACTATTTTCAAATATAAAGAAACGTCTTTGTAATATTTTTTTTACAGATATATGCATTACACAATTGAATTTATAAACATTTCCAAAATTTACAAATATTTACTCAAAGCTAACATACGTACTGATACATAACACGAAAATGCGCTAATACGTCCTGTGTCCAGATTGGAACAGGCTTAATTGCTTGTTTGTTTATGTCAGGAAAATATTCTGGTAAATTTGAAGAGTTTTGAGGGTTTTTTTTAAAAGTATCTGCATTTAACTTTATTTGTTACAACTAAAAGCATCGATTGTAAAAGAAAAAAAAATGATGCATACTGAGAATGTCATAATAACTGATTTCGTTTTCTAATACTCTACAGTCTACACCAGATATGGGTAAACTACAACCCGCGGCCAAATACGGCCCACTAGGCTGTTTTCTGCGGCCCGCACTCTGCTCTTCACATCGTTCAAAATTAACTACTTTTACATTTACTTTATATTACTTTGTATAAACACTTCGCCCATCTTATCTTGGTATTTAAAATTAAGGGCCCTTTAAGGCTTGCGTTTAAAAAATGTTGCCCGCCTCTGGTCTAAACTCTACATTATATGTCACGATTAGTCTTATTTATAAAATATAAAAGTATAATATATACTATAATCTCTATAAAGCAGCTTCTAAAAAAATTAAATCCAATATACTAATTAAAAAAATGAATTAATCATTTGACAAGCCATACAGTGGAACTTTGTTGTAATGAGAAATACTCTTTTACATAGCAAATTAAACGTAGCTAATGTCAAGTGAGACAAATTGTAAGATAATTGCAAGAAATCTTTCAAATGTTACCCAAAATAGAGTAGCCAGTTGCAGTTAAATTTGTATATAACATTTCCACATTGAGTTCCTGTACAAAAAAAGGATCAATTGTCTGTAGTTAGCTGTAATGAGGTCAATTGGTGCGCGTGAGTACTGATTCATCTCAATGAAATAAGACGTGCTCTGTTACCTCGCAGATATTGATATCAAGAGTAAAATAGAAACACGTCAAGCAGGGAAACCAGAGCGCGACACCCGAGTATGAATAAAACACAGAATACATAGAGGTTTCAACTTTTTTGCTTTCTTCATTATATTGTAAGACGTTTGCCACAAAGTCAAAGAATTGTATAGACTAAACAATATAGAATGGAATTCAGTACTTTGAAATGAAGTATGTGTGGTTGTGGGGGGTATAATCGGAGCTTACTGAACAGTCGAGTATGAAAAAGTTGAATGTTTTATTAAAACTATGATTTACTACATTCAATAATGAATGATAAACTACATTACGACTATCTTTTCAAAGTATTCTAATTCAGATTTCATTACCCCAAAAGAATTAATTATTACAACCTTTTACGGCAATGGACCACAGATTACACAACTTTATTCTGAGAAATTGGTGAAATATACCGTGTACTAGTTGTAGGGTGAATGTTGAGGAAATAGCGAAATGGTTATCTTACACTCTCGTCAACAGATGTTTAAATATTAATTTCGATGATTTTTGTTCAGTTAAAATATGATTCAAATGCTGAACGTTTCAAGTTCAAATTCTGTTGTTATCAAAGTTCAGTCTTGGATCGTATAAAATGTGTATTCAGATGCTCCACTTTTTATTTAAACATCAACAGTACATCGATGATCACTTAGATTGACACAATCAGTATAGTCAGTTATCAATAAAATCAGGTGTGTCTGGAATGTAGTTTCATTGACTGTACTAAAGACAAATACAATACTACCCACACAGTGTTTATTAGCTGACAGGGTCTACATCTGACAATACGCCCTGACAGAGATCTCACAATGACAGACGGAATACACGACAATAATCATTCTAACACTGATTAAATTATTCATGTTTGTGTTATAATCCTGTGACCTCCATGTACAGTAGAGATGTTAACTATTGATCCTGTAATGAACAACAAACACTAACAGGAAAATGTTCTGTAGAGCCCTTTCTAATCCTCAAAATCCCTGCAGTGGACATACAGGAGCCCATAGGAAATATGTCATAAAATTAATTCCTAATTTCATCTAAGGTCATAAATCTATTTAAGTACTTTTATTTATCTTCCTAGGTCATTTGTTATTATAGTTTCTTACATCAGTTTAGGTCATAAATAAAATTAGGTCCTACCATCATATTGGGCCAACTTTGTCATTATATTAGCTTACGTCTTTCACTACAAGTCTTTCGTTGACTCATGAAGATGTACACAGCTATTAAAATAAACAATGATCTAAATACCCAAGACACCATTATATGACGTTATCCATTGTGTAATTAAAGTATTATTTATCAACAAGCAGTAACGTTCTATCTACTTAGACCGTATGAATTTATGGTCTATCATTTAAGTGCAAAATAATAAGAACTTACAAGGAAAATAAGAAAATTAAAAGATGTAAAAAGAACACGCTGTCCTGGCCAACTCGTTAAGGATATTTGTTTAAAGATGAATTCATCAATATAACACAGCGAGTCCATCTGAGGATTTTCAATTTTTAGCACTAACTCCTCTACACATACACACACACATAACATACAGACATCCCCCACACATACATACAGACAACTAAACACACACACACATCAAGCCCCCCCCCTCCTTTCCCTTCCTCCCCCACCACCAGTTATAGCTCCTGGATATTTGCCGTCTTCAATTGGCTTGTATTGTCTGCCTACGATGATGTCTGCCGACCAGTTGGTCTGATTCCAGTCTATGGATTCCCCCAACCTACCCTCCCACCCACAGTAAGCCAGAGATTTAAGACACAAACAGTTCTGCCTGGTGTATCCAGTAACTATTTTTAACTTTTTTTTTTCTGTCTCTTATTGTTTCATTATCTTTTCTTACATTAAAAAAAACAAAAGCTTTAGTTGTGTCTTTTTCATTATTTGTATTCCTCAATATTGATCGTCTGTTATTGTAATAAGTGTTTCCATAACAAACGGGTGCGATGTAGTTTCTAGGCAGTAAACCAGTGGTCCTCAACTTTCTTGTGTGCTGCGAAACCTTCCTAGCAATTTGAAAACAAACAACAACAACAGAGGAATGGAGCCTTGATATACAATAATGGAAGGGGGCGGGGATCCAGGAATTAGTTATATTGGGGGGGGTGAATTTTCCGGAGTTTTTTTCATTATGTGAACGGTCCTTTAGTAGTAAAGTTATTGTATGCAAGTTATGACTATTGTATGAAAGTTATGACTATTGTATGAAAGTTATGACTATTGTATGCAAGTTATGACTATTGTATGAAAGTTATCACAATTGTTACATCGAACGTTTGTAGGTTACTAAATAAAAACAATTCAAATGACTGCAATCAAGAGATTCAGTCATAGAATCGCCATTTTGTTTTCAAGGGCAGGTTACTTAGTGTAATGTAAAGGAATGAAATGTATTTGTAGCCTCCCCTGACGCAATGTATTTAAAGAGAAACAAGAGATCAAGGCTTAGACAAACGTATTGAATGAAATGTTGTCTCTTGTAGATCTATCAGACATAAGGAAGTTTCATCCGATTCTATTGTGTGACATTTGTACAGACACAATAGCATATTAATCATTGTCTATTTTTTCTGAGACATTCTGTCTATTTTGGTCTAAATCTACCTATCTATATACATGCATCGACATGTCTAACAAATCATGTTTTTTTCTTTTATCAAGCTATCGATCAACCTGTATGTCTATCTATCTGTACCTATGTTTTTTTTTTCGTCTATTAGTATGTGTAAAGTCCCTGTAAGGATGAGATGAAATCCCTTAGATCCTATAAACCACTAATGGGACGGTTTTATGGTGCCCTTCTTTCATCCCCACCATAGCCGATAGTGCAATGGCCATGGAGGCACCACGGGAGATATATCGGGAACTTGAGCCAAGACCTGAAAAATTTCCTTGGTCCTCACCGGAGATCGAACCAGGTACCTTCAGGTCGACAGTCGAGCGCGTTACCGCACGACCATCCGTCTATTAGTATATCTATCTCCATTTACCACTCCATCAATTACGTATGCAAACATATCTCAGCATGTATATTTATATGTCTATCAGTTTATGTCAGCATGTATATGTATATGTCTATCAGTATATTTATGTTATCGTCTTATAATAATGTATGTTTATGTTTATTTACCCACCTATTGATCGAACTCTGTGTCTATCCATCAACATGAATTTTTTCGTTTTTTTTTCCCTTTTTGCGCGATACCTTTATCTTACTAGAATGTTGTAAAATAATATCAATCTGTGAGTATCTAAAGTTATGACCTGATACACAATTAGTATTCGAGAAGGGTATAATTTGTTGGGAGCTAAAAAAATTGAACTTTCATTTCATCCTGTCAGATGCCCTTCTACCCCCGCTGGCTTCAATTTTTAAATCTCCTAAATTTCCATTAAATGGGAACTCTAGATGTAATTAGGTTTTACTTTCAATACTTCTCGATGTAATTAGGTTTTACTTTCAATACTTCTTGATGTAATTAGGTTTTACTTTTAATACTTCTCGATGTAATTAGGTTTTACATTCAATACTTCTAGATGTAATTAGGTTTAACTTTCAATACTTCTCGATGTAATTAGGTTTTACTTTCAATACTTCTAGATATAATTAGGTTTTACTTTCAATACTTCTAGATGTAATTAGGTTTTACTTTCAATATTAACTATTTAAGCTTATTTTTTTAATGTGGAATTCTCGAACTGTAGAAAAAATAAATAAATTTAATAACGAAGGTGAAACTGTAACCAAAATTCTGTATTTCAAAGAGTGGATATTTTGGAAATAGGCCTACATAGATATGGAAATAATTTAAACATTTCTCAGTCAACTGATAATATTCAGTCGAACATAACTACTAACCCACGATACTTTGCGTGGATATATTCACATTACATATCCTATGTCGAGTTGATAGATACACATTACATATCCTATGTCGAGTTGATAGATACACATTACATATCCTATGTCGAGTTGATAGATACACATTACATATCCTATGTCGCGTGGATAGATACACATTACATATCCTTTGTCGAGTTGATAGATACACATTACATATCCTATGTCGAGTTGATAGATACACATTACATACCCTACGACGAGTTGATAGATACACATTACATATCCTATGTCGAGTTGATAGATACACATTACATATCCTATGTCGAGTTGATAGATACACATTACATACCCTACGTCGCGTGGATAGATCCAGCTGAGGACATTTTAATTACTTTATTTCACTAAACGGGGGGAATGAATTGATATTTTTTGTCCCCGAACTCTTTCCATTTTTTTTTATCAGGGGCAGTGAATTTGAATGTTCTATAAGTAAGTCAGATATCACTTTATTCCCATGGATCGTCCATTGGCCACAGTGATGGGTACATTTCGCCCGGACCTAATAACGTTTGACAGCCAAATAGACACGAGTCTCTAAGGATGAACTCTAAACTGGCAAATATCTTTAAACCACGTAATTGAATTATTGGTAATCTTGATTGATGAAATAAAAGAAGGCACAAGAAAATCTCGTTTAAATAGTTGAAAGGTGTGTTATATGTACGTGAGTTGTGTTTGTTACGTATTTAAATAGTTGAAAGATGTGTTATATGTACGTGAATTGTGTTTGTTACGTATTTAAATAGTTGAAAGATGTGTGAAATGTACGTGAATTGTCTTTGTTACGTATTTACATTTTTTTATGATTTAGATAGAATTGAAGTTTGTTTGTTTTTATTAAATTTGACTAAATTTTTGTTTCCATGCGATAAAATATAAAAAAGAAACTAAATGTATATTATCTTAAGCGAAGTGCAGATCAAGAATTTTAGACTTAGCGAAACAAGTGTCCAGTCTTAACTATAACGTCTCCGTGACCAATGCAGCCTTGGCCAGACCGAGACTTAAGTTACTCTACAAAACTACCTCAGTAGTAGGTATTGATTTGTTACGCTATCAAGATAGAAAATGATTCTTTCTTAATTGCAGATACATTTTTGATTCACAGAACGAACGGATTGCACTCAACAAAACGCGAGACACAGATAATTTTTTTTTTTAAATTTTGGTTCTATGAGTCTTCAGTAAATACACACACCATCATGTTGTGTTTTTCTTAGTTTGTTTTGTGTTACATTATTTGAGGACTTTTATTATTATTAAGATACAATTTCATCTCGTGGTAGACAAATGTTACGTATGACTGCAATATATTGACTTGTTTATGTTCATTGAAAAGTTACCCCCCCACCCTTCCTCCTCCTCCATAAAATGGAAAAAGTTTTGTTTCGCACAATGAACACTCCCACTGAATAGAACGAGTCGCTGAAACTGACTGCGTGTGTTGTTGGATGTTTGCGACTTAACTCATCTTAAAAATGTACACTGACTTGGTTGGCATTTAATTTCATGTCATAATATATTTTCACAGAATTTAAAATAACAGGTTTAACTTCTTGTTTCTACTAGGTTAAAGCACCAAAAAAAAAAAGAACTCAATGCTTTCATTGAATTAAAGTGTAGACAAATTCAGAATGAAGTAATATTTCTTTCCATCAAGATAATTTAATATTTTTATTTTTATTTCCATTACATTTTATTTATATAACGTTTCTTTTTCAAAGAATTTTTCAAAAAATTATGTATTTTTTTATTAGAAAATGTGTTTTTTTTCAGTTGTTATTCCACAATCCAATATTAAAATAATAATAAAGAATTAATGCTTTCTTCCAATAACAGAACATTTTATCAGGAATACTTCAATCCAGCGTACAGCATGAATCCATAATAAGTAAATCTTAACGTTCATTGTAGACGATCCATCGGTTTGCAAATCCGGACATACTGACCGAAGATAACTACATTGGTCAAAGATACATACTGTTGTCAAAGATACATTCCGTGGTCAAAGATACATACCGTGGTCAAAGATACATACCGTGGTCAAAGATACATACCGTTGTCAAAGATACATACCGTGGTCAAAGATACATAGCGTGGTCAAAGATACAGGCCGTTGTCAAAGATACATACCGTGGTCAAAGATACAAACCGAGGTCAAAGATACATGCCTTTGGTCAAAGATACATATCGTGGTCAAAGATACATGCCGTGGTCAAAGATACATACCTTGGTCAAAGATACATAGGCTACCGAGGTCAAAGAGACATACCGTGGTCAAAGATACATACCGCGGTCAAAGATACATACCTTGGTCAAAGATACATATTAAAGTGGTTTTATGCAATACATTGTAATAAATCAGGACTAAATTTCTATTTGGAAAGTCTTATTATCGTATGAAATCCTATTGTTTTTAAATTCAAATTTATGCACGACTTTCAAAGTTCCATCCAGTTTCTTTCCCATGATGTTTGATCAGTCAGTTTTATCAGAAACAGCCCGAGGGTACAGGTGGTCGTCCTGGGCGTCCCCCGGGTTTGATACGCAGTGAGAATCAAGGAATTTATCAATTGATGGAGAAAGTTTCCTCCATGTCTCCCGTGATGCCACAAAGGTCGTAAGCCTATTGGTAATAGTTCGGATGAAGAAAAAAACACAACAAAAACAGTCCCATATCGGTTTATATGATCTAAGATATAAACATGCTCCTCAGTACCTGCACATCACAGATTAGAAACTTCAGAATATACGCTCACTCATTCGTGTCTGTTGTAATTTTTTATAGTTTTCTTAGAAATAATAATAATTTTTTTTTAAATTTGTTCGGAAATTAAAATGTTGTTCTTATTTTAAAAACCAAGTAATTTTTGGTATTATAAACCATTTCATGGTTTGTAGCACTTTTCAATAATACTATCAAGCCCCAGGGTTTACTTCTGTCCTCAACAGAAAGTGGCTACAATATGACAAGTAGTGCAATATTTATATTGAGGGAACTGATAGCCGTGTGCTAGATGACCATCAAATAAATTATCCCTCCTTACCTACGTGACCAGAATGTCAGTCTATGGACCGGCACCACGCATCCACTTCAACAAATTACTGGTCCCAAGATTTCTTAACCTTTGACCTGCTTCATGTGTGATCTCAGACTGACCACTGCAGTGGTGGTCATTTCAATGTTCCGGCGTGCGTAATATGTATTGATCTCACCACTTGACCACTGCACTGTTGGTCGTTTCAATGTTATGACGGACGTTACAATACAAATGAGATTCGGTTAATAAATACATTTTGTAAACAAAAATTTTTGTATGTGTTATATGTGTTTATATATGTTGTATTGTTGTATGTGTTATATGTGTTCTAATTCAATTAAATATATATTTCAGGGGCTGACAAATTTTTGTAATCTGCACCACATTTTAAAAAAAAATAACTAGCTGTGCCTGTAAAACCTTTGCATGGAGTTATATTCCTTAGGGTTGATCGCTAGGCTAGGTTATTTTTGGTTTCGAGCAGATCCGATTTTTTTCAAGGTTGTATTTTAAACGGAATACTGTTGTATTAATTCTTTACTTTCAATTTAAAGCAGAACCCACACCGCTATAATTTATGTTATGGTATGACGATCAGTACGATCTACGATTTTAAGACAAATTAATTATTTTCATATATTTCAAAATTTAAGTTTTTTATTAGCATCTGTATGGGGGCAGTGACCACTCCATAATGGGTTAGGCCTTATCCCAAAAGTCTAGAGCCCTTGACAGACCATTTAAATTCTCCGAAATTTATGGAACGCGATATCAATTACCAGTCATTTTATATTGGAATAACGAAAATATTGGAGGCCCCAAATGCTAGGGACCCTTGCCCATTGCTCTAGCTGCCTCCCTCTTGCAGCATACATATGTATCGATTTGGATGTACTTCCTGACTTGAGATCCTTTAATAACTCTATAATTAACGTAATTATTTTTTAGAAACAATTTTGTGAGTAAATTTATAGACAAAGTGGATACAAATAAATTTGAAACTAAATTTTCATCTTTTTATGAATTAAATTCCTTAATTGCACCAGCAAGTTTATTTAGTAATTCGAATTTCTATAAATATAATATTTTTTTTAGATATAGTGTATCTTATTAAAAAGGTTAGCAGGAGTACAGGGCATTTAATGATCGTTTAAATTTTCCAAGAGGGTCGCCACCGGTCGCCAGTTTGGTGCGTGACTCCTTCACCGAACACCTGCCAAAGTATCGCATTAGAATCCTCAGCACATTTTATTAAGAAAAAAAAGTACATACACTCGCGAACTTACGTTAGAGGTGTACATACGTACATATTTTTACACCCCTTGATATACGGTGGCGGGAAGTTTGAGATCCGCTGATATATACAGAAATTGTTCATGTCAGTTGCCGGCAACCCACCAGTCAAGTTATTCAGCATTAATCATCTTACCACCACCATGTTTAAATTATGTGTACTTCTGGCTCACATACAGAAATCCAACATTATCATTTTTTTTACGCGTCGAATGTGGACCTCACCTAAATCACTCTTCACTATTACATTGAACTTCGTATTCAGTTTGTACTTCAACCATTTCACTTGCAAGATATTTCACCACAGCTACGTAATCCCAGATATTTCACCAGCGCTACATAATCTGGAATATTTCACCAGCGCTACATAATCCAGATATTTCACCAGCGCTACATAATCCAAGATATTTCACCAGCGCTACATAATCAAGATATTTCACCAAACTACATAATCCAAGTTATTTAACCAGAGCTATAATCCAAGATAATTA
>JAGDYQ010000012.1:3991220-4023732 GCA_021962125.1 Bulinus truncatus
ACCAATAATAAAAGAAAAGATGTTGAATTTTAAAATTTTATTTTTCATTATCAATTAGAAAGTGGAAAAGAACTACCAAAAAAAAAAACCAAGAAAGAATTTTAGACATTTAAATTCCTTTGGTTTACAAAATAGGGGCTTACAGTCAGGCCTTGTGGGACGCACGACTGGTTATTATCTATTAGTACTAATAGAACTTGACCAAGTCTTTTTTATAGTTGTTTGAAAGTTTCTTTAGTCAACACACTTCTAAATGGGTACCTGACATAATTTAGAGAGGGAACGGATGTTCGTGCGGTGAAGTGCTTGACTGTTGACCTGAGGATCCCAGGTTCGATCTCCAGTGAGGACCAGTAGATATTTCAGGTCATGGTGATAGTCCCCTAGCTAAATCTCCCGTGGTGCCTTCGTGGACATTGCACAAAAGGTTATGGTTGGTATAAAAGAAGGGCAACATAAAAACCGTCCCATCAATGGGTGTAAAAGATTTCATCTCATCCTCACAGGGACTTCACACACAAAAGTAGCAGATGAACTCAACACTTCATTCACCCCAGAGAGCACTTAAAGGTTGAGGGAACGTTTTGATTAACAACAATACTATATTCCTTTAATGCCTCGGTATTCTAATAATACTAATAACGGAAATTGTTTGATGAACTTCAATAGACGATATTCTAAGTGCATAACCACTATTTCTTGTATTGGCCTCTGGTCTGAAACAATCAAAACATATTGACCAATGACCAGTGCAAGTATTCTGACGTTGAGTGTTAAGGCCTAATCCGCCACAATATCAAACCGGAAGTTACTATCAGCGGGTCACTTCTTGCCAGTAATCGACTGGACGGTTGTCACCGCGTGAAAATAATGACCACTATAATGGACACCGTGGGAGTGAACTAGAAAAGGTGGACATTTTGAATGTCAAGTAACTGTTAGTTTTCACACAGTCGGTAAGTTAAAAATATTCCAAGATGACTTTCTAGACATTGTAGGTTTGGAGATCCTTAGAGAAAAAAACCTATAACTGAAATCTTCAGTCAGGAAGGACATTATTGTTACAAGGACATACAAGGACAGTATTGTGACAAGGACATCCTTGCGATAGGAGCACATTGAACATGGCCGTCGTGAGGTCATCAAAAGTACTCTCACCTGATTTATTTAAAATAATACTTAATACAGTATGATTTTTGGTTTCATTGAAAAAATATATTTCTATCAAAAAAAATTGAAGAAATAGTATTGCTTGAGATGTTGCCAACTTTATTTAGTATGAAGCTCGAAATATATTTTTCCATATCATAATTCTCTAGTAGTATTTAAAGTATGTATTACCATTTATAGATACAAAACATTTAATACTTACATTGTAATATGTAAGAGGTAGTATCCTATTCTTTTCTTAAACGATAAGTGTTAATCAAGTGACAATGATTAATCTTTGAAATGGTTTAAAATGAAATAGGCAAATTAAAATAAAACAAATGCACATCAATTAGCGTATCAAAAAAGCTCCAAACTGATTTACAATTTTCTTGCCAATGTTTTAAACTGCATAATGTTGAGGGATCTGTATACATTGGTAGTTCTAAAAGGTTAAATATCTGTGAAATACTTTAATGTGTCAATATGTGTCACACATTTTATTCAACTGTCGTACTTGATAGAAATTTCATTAACTAAATGAGAGAGATGGCCAAGATAAATGAGAGAGATGGCCAAGATAAATAAGAGGGATGGCCAAGATAAAGAGGGATGGCCAAGATAAATAAGAGAGATGTCCAAGATAAATAAGAGGGATGGCCAAGATAAATAAGAGGGATGGCCAAGATAAATAAGAGAGATGGCCAAGATAAATAAGAGAGGTGGCCAAGATAAATAAGAGAGGTGGCCAAGATAAATAATAAGAGAGATGGCCAAGATAAATACGAGAGGTGGCCAAGATAGATAAGAGAGGTGGCCAAGATAAATAAGAGAGATGGGGCCAAGATAAATAAGAGAGATGGCCGAGATAAATAAGAGGGATGGCCAAGATAAATAAGAGAGATGGGGCCCAGATAAATA
Source organism: Bulinus truncatus (assembly GCA_021962125.1). Taxonomy (NCBI): domain Eukaryota; kingdom Metazoa; phylum Mollusca; class Gastropoda; family Planorbidae; genus Bulinus; species Bulinus truncatus. The sequence continues at coordinate 3,993,291 of JAGDYQ010000012.1, forward strand.
AAAGGGATAGCCAAGATAAATAAGAGAGGCGGCCAAGATAAATAAGAGAGGTGGCCAAGATAAATAAGAGAGGTGGCCAAGATAAATAAGAGAGGTGGCCAAGATAAATTAGAGAGATGGCCAAGATAAATAAGAGAGATGGCCAAGATAAATAAGAGAGATGGCCAAGATAGATAAGAAAGATGCCCAAGATTGACTTCAGTGAGAGCAGCATTAAAATTTTATTTGGGAAATAAATAAATAATGAAATATTGAAAGTTGGGGAAGTAAAGACGGCTGAGCAAAGTGCTAACCACACAATCCCATTCTATCGCGAGGTTACAGTAAAAGCTGGATTCTACACTTCGTCTGCCCCTATGGCCCTTTTGAGTTGAGGGAACTATATTTACTTAATTACGTATTAAACTAATTAAATAAATGCACCCGTTTCGGTTTATAATTGATGAAACACACTCCATGTTGCTTTTGTGTCATCCTTATAATATTTGCACATCTCTTACCAAACTCAAATAATTTAGCTTTACAAGAAACAGCGTATAACTCTTGTCATCACAATATTTTGTTTCATTTCAGATGCTGGACTCATCAACTGACATTCAGGAAGTATAACATCACTACCCCTCAAGCTTAAAACATGACAGGGTGTAATAGAAAAAAAAACAAAACAAAGGGCACATTACTCTTTGACAATCTTACCTCCCTTCTAGCACCACACCCACCTCCACTCCACACACACACACACACACACACACACACACACACACACCACCACCACCCCCCTCACTTCATCTACATTCTCTCTAACCACTTTCGTTTTATGAAAAATGAAAAAAAAAAAAATTCCCCTGCCAGGTCCAAAATTGCACGTTGTCTGTTAGATTTCCCATATAAAAAGACATGAGCGTTCGGAACATCCGCTCAATATTGCCCGGAATGAAGCACAAATTACGGTTGCTCCATCGACACTCTAACGACTCTTGTAAAACTGAATGTCTTTGTGTGCGTGTATCTGTGTCTACGGAGTACTTAATACACCCCTTTATACCCCTCCTTTGGCTTTTTTTTAAATTTCTTTTGTTTATGTCTATAGGCAGCAAGACGGAAATATTTGACACAAACGGGTTGTCATAAATATTACCAGATTGGCCAGGACCAATAAACATCTTACTGCTGATGTTTTATTGCCTAGAAGACTTTAATGTATTTGTTGTTTGTGTGGGATCGTAAATTAACAAATGGATTCACATACAAATACCTAATATATTTAGTTTTTTTTTTCTTTCAATTTTTTATGTTTGTAGTGCAGATTTTAGTGTGATTAGATTGCATTCATTATACTAGTAAAATGTACTTATTTCTCCTGATGTATTTATCATTCTAAAGTCAGTAAATGAGAATAAATAAATTGTAAAAGCTTTACAAGTGTAAGATTTAACAGTGCTTTGAGTATGTTAAAATACGTCATTAAATTTTTTTTTATTTTATAGCATATTATCTTTAAAACTAAGAATATCGATTACATTGAATGATGCAAATGGTTTTACAAGGGTGGCCATAGATCACAAAGGACCAGAAGGTAAACTATTTGATGGCCTTTCATGTTGTTCATTTTTATTGTAAATAAATAAATATATATATATAAAAAATAATACTCGTTTCTTATGGACAAAAGAAAATAGAATGACACTGGGCTGAGAATGGACACAGGCTATCAAGGGCTTATGTATGACTATTGAATTATAAAAAAAAATAGTAGCAAATACACGTAATTTAGGTTATTAGATTATAATTACTAATGTAAACAATATAAGTCTATATTGTACTGAAGGACTCCATGGACTCGGTGAATGGATAACGAAAGAAGTGAAGGAAAAATAAAATTACACACAGCATAATGTCAACCAACTGACCATGTTCCTAATAAGTCAAATTTTCTTTGCTGTTCAGCTTATTAGTGACAGTTTCTTCTGGTAATTTGGATATTGAAGAACATGAGAGGGAGGGGGGTGGGGGTTAGGAGTAATGGGTCACCCACCTGTCAACGCCCACACACAAGAGTGACATGGTGGCTGTTGACGTAATTTCATTAACTCCCCTCTTCCCTTCACCTTACGCTCCTAATTTTCCTTGATTACCTCATCGTATTGTCTTAACGTTTTTTTTTTTTCGTATGAGTTACAACTTAAAATAGACCTGGGGGAATGTCGTTCCCCCACAGAGAGATATAGTTTTAATTAAACTCTGAATTTTTTTTGTTTGTTTTTAAATATAAAGAAAAAAAATGTTTCATTTTGTAAATTAACATTATAAAAAAGTATTTTTTGTTATATTTTTTTTTTTTTTTTAAATTCACTATGTTATGATTCATTGAATATTGAACACTGAGTGAGTCTATGTGCACATAATATATTTTGTGACTCGAGTTGAACCCAGTATATTGTGTGACTCAATTTGAACACAATGTATTATTTAACTCGATATTATTACAGTGTACTGGGTGACTTGATATGAACACAGTGCATTGACTCGATTTAAACACTCTTAATATTGTGACTCAATATGAACACAGTGTATTATGTAACTCGATATTAACACAGTGTATTGGGTGACTTTATATGAACACAGTGCATTGACTCGATTTAAACACTCTTTATTGTGTGACTCAATACGAGTGTTGAGTGACTAGATATGAACATGGTGTATTTGGAGACTCAATATGAGCACAGTGGCAGTTAGTCAGTTAACCCACCCTGAGTGGTGCACATTCAGAGTTCAATACATAAAGAGTAAGACAGGATAATACATTAAATGGTTGCTCTAACAGTGCTTACAAGATAGTTAAAATGTAATAAAATCCCATAATATACCTATAACGAACATGTTCATTGAAGAGTTGTAGATATGAACTCTGGTTTAAACAGACTTTTATTCAGAGATATTTTTTTTTTATTTCAAGCAATTTACCGACACTTATTTAGAAATGGGCGGAACACAGAATGATATTTGAAAGACTGAAATAAAAGTGAAAATAAACGTACTTTTTCCAGGGTCAATTTATTATAATTAATTTATTAGATAGAGCACCGACCTAGATAGCATTTTGTTGTATATTAAATCTGCAATATGTAGACACAAATAAACATATAAACAAACAAAATGTCAACACAAACATATGTAAGCTAGTCAGGTTTGTCTTCTTATGGCTGCAGCTGTACTCTCGTGGCTGGTGCTGTACTCTTGAGGAGGACTGTAAATCGATTTGACCTAGGTGACCTGGTTCAACTTAAGATGGTAGTGAGTGTCATGTCTGTGTAAGATGGTAGTGAGTGTCATGTCTGTGTAAGATGGTAGTGAGTGTCATGTCTGTGTACATGTCAGTTTTTGTGGTACAGGAAATGAAATATTCAAGTCATATTTTCTTATAGCCGTAGCTATGGAGAATTGATATATTTGGTCTAAATTGAAAATTATTCGAGCTGAGTTTACTACACACCAGAATCTTTGATATCCGGCCTAATTTGGCGTGAAGGCATGGCGGAATGACTTACAATACGGATAAGCAGGAGTCTTTTTTATATCTTCCATATTGTTGTTACTACAAAACATTAGATTAAAAAGTATATTGTTACCTACGTCTTAAATATATGGGACAACCAGTTAGTTATGCAGTTGCTATTTTTTTTATAAAACTTTATGAAATATATTAGTTTATTTACAATCTTCTGTTACTTTAGTATCATATTGGCATGGCACTGTTCACTCGCCATTTTTTTAAAAATCAGCCTTTCAAATGTATTCCTAAGTTTATTTTTCTCGTAATTCCTTAGCTTTGCATAATTTATCATTTTTTTTAATGTTAGGAAATCATTCTGGTAAAATTGAAGAGTTTTGAGTTGTTTATTTTTTTAAAGTATCTGCATTTAACTTTATTTGTTTCAACTAAAAGCATCGACTGTAAAATAAATAAAATGATGCATACTGAGAATGTCAAAATAACTGATTTCGTTTTCTCATACTCTACAGTCTACACCATATTTGGGTAAACCACAACCCACGGGCCAAATACGGCCCACCAGGCTGTTTTCTGCGGCCCGCACTCTGCTCTTTACATCGTTCAAAATTAACTACTCTTACATTTACTTTATATTACTTTGTATAAACACTTCGCCCATCTTATCTTGGTATTTAAAATTAAGGGCCCTTTAAGGTTTGCGGTTAAAAAATGTTGCCACCTCTGGTCTAAACTCTACATCATATGTCACGATTAGACTTATTTATAAAATATAAAAGTATAATATATACTATAATCTCTACAAAGCTGCTTCTGAAAAATTAAATCCGATATACTAATTAAAAAAAAATGAATTAATCATTTGACAAGCCATACAGTGAAACTTTGTTGTAATCATAAATACTCTTTTACTTTGCAAATTAAACGTAGCTAATGTCAAGTGAGACAAAATGTAATATAATTGCAAAGAAATCTGTCAAATGTTACCCAAAATAGAGTAGCCAGTTGCAGTTAAATTTGTATATAACATTCCCCATTGAGTTCCTGTACAAGAAAAGGTTGGGAGAAGTAAAAAAAAAAAGGATCAATTGTCTGTAGTTAGCTGTAATGAGGTCAATTGGTGCACGTGAGTACTGATTCATCTGAATGAAATAAGACGTGATCTGTTACCTCTCAGAGATTGATATCAAGAGTAAAATAGAAACACGTCAAGCAGGGAATCCAGAGGGCGACAACCGAGCATGAATAAAACACAGACTACATAGAGGTGTCAACTTTTTTTTGCTTTCTTCATCATATTGTGAGACGTTTGCCACAAAGTCAAAGAATTGTATAGACTAAACAATATAGAATGGAATTCAGTACTCTGAAATGAAGTATGTGTGGTTGTGGGGTGGGGGGGGGGGTTATAATGGGAGCTCACTGAACAGCCAAGTATAAAAAAGTTTAATGTTTTATTAAAACGATGATATACTACATTCATCAATGAATAAACTACATTACGACTATCTTTTTCATAATATTCCAATTCAGCATCCATTACCCCTAAAGAATTACACCTTTTCCGGCAATGGACCACAGATTACACAACTTTATTCTGAGAAATTGTTGAAATATACCGTGTACTAGTTGTACCGTGTACTAGTTGTAGGGTGAAGTTGAGGAAATAGCGAAATGGTTATCTTACACTCTCGTCAACAGATGTTTAAATATTAATTTCGATGAACTTGGTTCAGTTAAAATATGATTCAAATGCTGAACGGCTCAAGTTGAAATTCTGTTGTTTTCAAAGTTCAGTCTTGGATCGGATAAAAAGTGTCTGCCGATGCTCCACTTTTTACTTACACATCAACAGTACATCGATGATCACTTATATTGACACAATCAGTATAGTCAGTTATCAATAGAATCAGGTGTGTCTTGATGGTGGTTTCATTGACTGTACTAAAAACAAATACAATGCTACCCACACAGTGTTTACTATCTGACGGCCGGGTCTACATCTGACATTAAGCCCTGACAGAGACCTCACAATGACAGACGGAATACACGACAATAATCATTCTAACACTGATTAAATTATTCATGTTTGTAATTATAATCCTGTGACCTCCACGTACTGTTGAGATGTTAAGTATTGATCCTGTGATGAACAACAAACACTAACAGGAAAATGTTCTGTAGAGCCCTATCCAATCCTCAAAATCCCATCAGTGGACATACAGGAGCCCATAGGAAATATGTCATAAAATTAATTCCTAATTTCATCTAAGGTCATAGATCTATTTAAGTACTTTTATTTATCTTCCTAGGTCATTTGTTATTATAGTTTCTTACATCAGTTTAGGTCATAAATAAAATTAGGCCCTAACATCATATTGGGCCAACTTTGTCATTATATTAGCTTATGTCTTTCACTACAAATCTTTCATTGACTCTTGGAGATGTATACAGCTATTAAAATAAACAATGATCTAAATACCCAAGACACCATTATATGACGTTGTTCATTGTGTAATTAAAGTATTATTTATCAACAAGCAGTAACGTTCTATCTACTTACACGGTATGAATTTATAGTCTATCATTTCAGTGCAAAATAATACAAACTTACAAGGAAAATAAGAAAACTAAAAGATGTAAAAAGACCACGCTGTCCTGGCCAACTCGTTAAGGATATTTGTTTAAAGATGAATTCATCAATACAACACAGCGAGTCCATCTGAGGATTTTCAATTTTTAGCACTAACTCCTCTGCACACACACACACACACACACACATCACATACAGACATCCCCCACACATACATACAGACAACTAAACACACACACACAGACATACACACAGCACACACACACACACACGCACATCAAGCCCCACCCCTTCCTCCCCCACCACCAGTTATAGCTCCTGGATATTTGCCGTCTTCAATTGGCTTGTATTGTCTGCCTACGATGATGTCTGCCGACCAGTTGGTCTGATTCCAGTCTATGGATCCCCCATCCCACCCTCCCCCACAGTAAGCCAGAGATTTAAGGCAGAAACAGTTCTGCCTGGTGTATCCAGTACCTATTTTTAACTTTCTTTCTGTTTCTTATTGTTTCATTATTTTTTCTTACATTAAAAAAAAAAACAACAAAAGCTTTAGTTGTGTCTATTTCATTATTTGTATTCCTTAATATTGATCGTCTGTTATTGTAATAAGTGTTTCCATAACAAACGGGTTCGATATAGTTTCCAAGAAGTAAAACAGTGGTCCTCAACTTTCGTGGGTGCTGCGAAAGCTTCATAGCAATTTGAAAAAAGAAAAACCCGGAGGAGTGGACCCTTGTTATACAATAAGGGAGGGGTGCGGGGTCCAGGAATTAGCTCTCTAACGTTATATGGGGGGGGGGGGGGTTCCGGAGTTTTTTCATTATGTGAACGGTCCTTTAGTAGTAAAATATTTTATGAAAGTTATGACTATTGTATGAATGTTATGACCATTGTATGAAAACTATGACTATTGTATGAAAGTTATGACTATTGTATGACTCTGTAATTAAAACGTAAATATATACGCCTGGAATTCGATCAAATGGTGTAGCTATTTCTTCCCACCATCGAACGTCTGTAGGTTACTAATTAAAAACAATTCAAATTACTGCAATCAAGAGATTCAGTCATAAAATCGCCATTTTGTTTTCAAGGGCAGGTTACTTAGTGTAATGTAAAGGAATGAAATGTATTTGTAGCCTCCCCTGAGGCAAAGTATTTAAAGAGAAACAAGAGATCAAGGCTCAGACAAACGTATTAAATGAAATGTTGTCTCTTGTAGATCAATCAGACATAAGGAAGTTTCATCCGATTCTATTGTGTGACATTTGTATAGACACAATAGCATATTAATCATTGTCTATTTTTGTCTGAGATATTCTGTCTATTTTGGTCTAAATCTACCTATCTATATACATGCATCGACAAATCTAACAAACCATGTTTTTTTTCTTTATATTTATCAAGCTATCGATCAACCTGTATGTCTATCTATCTGTACCTATGTTTTTTTTTCATCTATTAGTATATATATATATATATCCATTTACCAATACATCAATTACGTACGCAAACATATCTCACCATATTTATATGTCTATCTGTTTATGTCATCAGCATGTATATGTATATGTCTATCAGTATATTTATGTTATCGTCTTATAAATAATGTATGTTTATTTACCCACCTATTGATCGAACTCTGTGTCTATCCATCAACATGAATTTTTTCGTTTTTTTTTTCTTTTTGCGCGATACCTTTATCTTACCTCAATGTTGTAAAATAATATCAATCTGTGAGTACCTAGAGATATGACCTGATACACAATTAGTATTCGAGAAGGGTATAATTTGTTGGGAGCTAAAAGATTAAACTTTCATTTCATCATGTCAGATGCCCTCCTACCCCCCCCCCCCGCTGGCTTCAATTTTTAAATCTCCCACCTTTCCATCAAATGGGAACTCTAGATGTAATTAGGTTTTACTTTCAATACTTCTCGATGTAATTAGGTTTTACTTTCAATACTTCTCGATGTAATTAGGTTTTACTTTCAATACTTCTCGATGTAATTAGGTTTTACTTTCAATACTTCTCGATGTAATTAGGTTTTACTTTCAATACTTCTCGATGTAATTAGGTTTTACTTTCAATACTTCTCGATGTAATTAGGTTTTACTTTCAATACTTCTCGATGTAATTAGGTTTTACTTTCAATACTTCTCGATGTAATTAGGTTTTACTTTCAATACTTCTCGATGTAATTAGGTTTTACTTTCAATACTTCTCGATGTAATTAGGTTTTACTTTCAATACTTCTCGATGTAATTAGGTTTTACTTTCAATACTTCTCGATGTAATTAGGTTTTACTTTCAATACTTCTCGATGTAATTAGGTTTTACTTTCAATACTTCTCGATGTAATTAGGTTTTACTTTCAATACTTCTCGATGTAATTAGGTTTTACTTTCAATACTTCTCGATGTAATTAGGTTTTACTTACAATACTTCTCGATGTAATTAGGTTTTACTTTCAATACTTCTCGATGTAATTAGGTTTTACTTTCAATACTTCTCGATGTAATAGGTTTTACTTACAATACTTCTCGATGTAATTAGGTTTTACTTTCAATACTTCTCGATGTAATTAGGTTTTACTTTTAATACTTCTCGATGTAATTAGGTTTTACATTCAATACTTCTAGATGCAATTAGGTTTTACTTTCAATACTTCTAGATATAATTAGGTTTTACTTTCAATACTTCTAGATGTAATTAGGTTTTACTTTCAATATTAACTATTTAATTAAGCTTATTTTTTTAATGTGGAATTCTCGAACTGTAGAAAAAATAAATATATTTAATAACGAAGGTGAAACTGTAACCAAAATTATGTATTTGAAAGAGTGGATATTTTGGAAATAGGCCAACATAGATATTGAAATAATTTAAAAATTTTTAAGTCAACTGATAACATTCAGTCGAACCTAACTACTAACCCACGATACTTTGCGTGGATAGATTCACATTACATATCCTATGTCGAGTTGATAGATCCAAATGAAATATCTTTAATTGAGTTTTTACATCCACATTACATATCTTATCTCAAGTTGAAAGATCCACTTTTCATATCATATGTCGTGTTGATGGACCTACATTACATATCCTTAATTGAGTTCTTAGATACACATTACATATCATATGTCGAGTTGATAGATACACATTACATATCATATGTCGAGTTGATAGATCCACATTACATATTCTATGTCGAGTTGATAGATACAAATTACAAATCCTCTGTCGAGTTGATAGATCCACATTAAATATCCTATGTCGAGTTGATAGATACACATTACATATCATATGTCGAGTTGATAGATCCACATTACATATCCTACGTCGAGTTGATAGATCCACATTACATTTCCTAGTCTTGTTCATAGATACACATTACATATCCTATGTCGAGTTGAAAGATACACATTACATATCATTTGTCGAGTTGATAGATACACATTACATATCCTACGTTGAGTTGATAGATCCACATTACATACCCTACGTCGCGTGGATAGATCTATCTGAAGACATTTTAATTACTTCATTTCACTAAACGGAGGAATGAATTGACATTTTTTGTCCCCGAACTCTTTCCATTTTTTTTTTATCCGGGGCAGTGAATTTTAATGTTCTATAAGTAACTCAGATATCACTTTATTCCCATGGATCGTCCACTGGCCACAGTGATGGGTACATTTCGCCCGGTCCTAATAAGGTTTGACAGCCAAATAGACACGAGTCTCCGAGGATGAAATCTAAACTGGCAAATATCTTTAAACCACGTAATTGAATGTGTGTCGCCCGACTGATGAAATAAAAAGAAGACACAAGAAAATCTCCGTTTAAATAGTTGCTTTCAATCATGAATTTTTTTTTTTTTTTGGTTAATGTTTTATTTTATGTGAATTTTGTTTGTTACTATTAAATTTTTTATGATTTAGATAGAAGTGTTGCTTTCTTTAAATTTGACTAAATTTTTGTTTACATGCGATAAAATATAAAAAAGAAATTAAATGTAGATTATCTTAAGCAAAGTACAGATCAGGAATTTTAGACTTAGTGAAACAAGTTTCCAGTCTTAACTATAACGTCTCCGTGACCAATGCAGTCTTGGCCAGACCGATGCTGAAGTTATACTACCAAAACTACCTAAGTAGTAGGTATTGATTTGTTAAGCCATCAAAATAAAAAAAATATGATTCTTTCTGAATTGTAGCTACTTTTTTGATTCGCAGAACGAACGGATTTCACTCAACAAAACGCGAGACACACGGAGATAAAAATATTTTTTAGAGCATTTTCGGAAAAAAATGCTCTATTGTCCCCGTTTTGTCTGTCTGTCTGTCTGTCCGTCATCACCCTAGATCTCAACAACCATAAGTCCTAGACCCATGATGTATATATCATTTTGTAGGTCTTGGCCTGCCATGTGTGCATCAAAAGTCCATTTCTCGATCTGATCTCTGAGAGCTGAAAAAGGGGGCTTATTAAGTACCGTTTTTTACTATATAAGCTATATTAACAAAGAAGCGCCCTATATCTCAGCAACCATAAGTCCTAGACCCATGATGTATATATCATTTTGTAGGTCTTGGCCTGCCATGTGTACATCAAAAGTTCATTTTGCGATAGGACCTCTCAGGGCCGGGCTTCATGGTTCCTAAGCGGCTTATATATTATATATAGATTATAAGCTAAACAAAGGGGCGTAATCATTATTTATTTTTGTAATAGTTATTAAACATGACTTACTTCCCTCTCTATTTATACATGAAAATGCTCTGAAACGTCCATGCTTAATTTTTGCTTGTTTTTTTTTTTTTAATTTCGGTTTTATGTGTCTTCGGTTACAAATACAAATCATCATGTTGTGTCTTTCTTAGTTTTTTTTTTTTTTTTTATTTTACATTATTTGAGGACTTTTAATATTTACTAAGATACAATTTCATCTATTTGTAGACAAATGTTACGTAAGACTGCAATATGTTGACTTTGTTTATGTTCATTGAAAAGTTACCCCCCCCCTCCTCCTCCTCCTTCATAAAAATGGAAAGTTTTGTTTCGCACAATGAACACTCCCGCAAAAAGAACGAGTCGCTGAAACAGACTGCGTGTGTATTGGAGGTTTGCGACTTAGCTCATCGTAAAAATGTACACTGACTTGGTTGGCATTTAATTTTAAGTCACAATATATTTTTACAGAATTTAAAATAACTGGTTTAACTTCTTGTTTCTACTAAGTTAAAGCACCAAAAAAATAGAGATAACTCAATGCTTTCATTGAATTAAAAATGTAGACAACTTCAGAATGAAGTCATATTTCTTTCCATCAAGAGAATTTAATTCAAGACACAACAGCTTTGGTTTATTTACAAAACTGATGTACACATATTTTTTTTCTATTTAAGTTAAAACAAAAAATGTAGTTTTTTTTTTGTTTTTTTAATTGCTATCTATGACCTAATGACGCTAAATTGTTTATTTTTTTATTTTAATTTCCATTACATTTATTTATATAACGTTTCTTTTTTTAAACATAATTTTTTTTTTAAATTATGTATTTTTATACTTAGAAAATGTATTTTTTTTTCAGTTGTAATTCCACAATCAATATTAAAATAATAAAGAATTAATGCTTTCTTCCAATAACAGAACATTTCATCAGGAATACTTCAATCCAGCGTACAGCAGGAATCCATAATAAGTAAATCTTAACATTCAATGTAGACATCTCCATCAGTTTACCGTCGGACATACTGACCGAAGATAGCTACTTTGGTCAAAGATACATACTGTGGTCAAAGATACATTCCGTGGTCAAAGATACATACCGTGGTCAAAGATACATGCCTTGGTCAAAGATACATACCGTTGTCAAAGATACATACCGTGGTCAAAGATACATACCGTGGTCAAAGATACATACCGTGGTCAAAGATACATACCGTGGTCAAAGATACATATCGTGGTCAAAGATACATACCGTGGTCAAAGATACATACCGTGGTCAAAGATACATACCGTGGTGAAAGATACATACCGTGGTCAAAGATACATACCTTGGTCAAAGATACATAATAAAGTGGTTTTATGCAATACATTGTAATAAATCAGGACTAAATTTCTATTTGGAAAGTCTTATTATCGTATGAAATCCTATTGTTTTTAAAATCAAATGTATGTACATTTTCAAAGTTCCATCCAGTTTTTTTCCCATGATGTTTGATTGGTCAGTTTTATCAGAAACAGCCCGAGGGTACACGTGGTCGTCCTGAGCGTCCCCAGGTTCGATGCGCAGTGAGAACCAAGGGAATTTATCAATTGATGGAGAAAGTTTCCTCCATGTCTCCCGTGATGCCACAAAGGTCATTGACCTATCGGTAATAGTTCGGATGAAAGAAAAACACAACAAAAACAGTCCCATATCGGTTTATATGATCTAAGATATAAACATCTCCTCAGTAGCTGCACAGCACAGATTAGAAACTTCCGAATATACACTCAGTCATTCGTGTCTGTTAAAATAATTTTTAATAGTTTTGTTAGAAATAAATAATTTTTTTTTTAATTTGTTCGGATATTAAAAATGTTGTTCTTATTAAAAAAAAAATCAAGTAATTTTTTGGTATTATAAACCATTTCAAGGTTTGTGGCACTTTTCAATAATACTATCAAGCCCCATTGTTTACTTCTGTCCTCAACGAAATGGCTACAATATGACAAGTAGTGCAATGTTTATATTGAGGAGACTGATAGCCGTTTGCCAGATGACCATCAAATAAATTATCTCCCCTTACCTACGTGACCAGAATGTCCAGTCTATGGACCGGTACCACGCATCCACTTCAACAAATTACTGGTCCCAAGATTTTTTAACCTTTGACCTGCTTCATGTATTGATCTCAGACTGACCACTGCAGTGGTGGTCATTTCAATGTTGCGGCGTGCGTAATATGTATTGATCTCACCATTGACCACTGCAGTGTTGGTTATTTCAATGTTATGACGGACGTTACAAGTGAGATTCGGTTAATAAATACATTTTGTAAACCAAAAATTGTTTGTTTGTGTTATATGTGTTGTATATGTTGTATTGTTGTATGTATTATATGTGTTGTATGTGTTCTAATTCAATTAAATATATATTTGAGGGGCTCACAATTTTTTGTAATCTGCACCACGTTTAAAAAAAAAAAACTAGCTGTACCCTGTAAAACCTTTGCATAGAGTTATATCCCCTTAGGCTTGATCGGTAGGCTAGGTTATTTTTTGGTTTCGGGCAGATCCGATTTTTTTTTTTCACGATTGTATTTTAAACTGGAATACTGTTGTATTAATTCTTTACTTTCAATTTAACGCAGAACCCACACCGCTATTATTTATGTTATATATTATCGTTTAAATTATACAAGAGGGTCGCCACCAGTCGCCAGTTTGGTGCGTTATTCATTCACCAAACACGTGCCAAAGTATCGCATTAGAGTTTTCACTCAGCACATTTTATTAAGAAAAAAAGTACATACACTCGCGAACTTACGTGTGAGGTGTACATACGGACACATTTTTACATCCCTTGATATACGGCTGCGAAAAGTTTGAGAGTCGCTGATATATATATAAATTGTTCATGTCAGTTGCCGGCAACCCACCAGTCAAATTATTCATCATTAATTATCTTACCACCACCATGTTTAAATTATGTGTACTTCACAAACACATACAGAAATCCAACATTATCATTTTTTTTTTACACGTCGAATGTGGACCTCACCTAAATCCTCTTCACTGTTATATTAAACTTCGTATTCATTTTGTACTACAATCATTTCACTTGAAAGATATTTGACCAGCGCTACATAATCCAAGATATTTCAGCAGCGCTACATAATCCAAGATATTTTACCAGCGCTACATAATCCAAGATATTTTACCAGCGTTACATAATCCAAGATATTTGACCAGCGCTACATAATCCAAAATATTTGACCAGCGCTACGGAATTTCTTTTTGTGTCCCTCCTTATTTAATCATTAACAAAAAAAAAATCATCAACTCAAAATTAAAAACAAAAATTAGATCATTGTCATCGAGAATACACAAGGGATCAAAATTTCAGATCGATTGAACCAGGAGAGTTTGAGTTATAAGTGACTTACATTTCCCCTAAATACAACATGACGACGTCCAGACAAAGCAAGTTAATTCAAATCGTATAAAAGTGATTTTTGTTGAACAAAAATATTTAATTATGAGAACATAATTGTGAATTGAATTCAATTATATAGACAAGACAGTACAAAGATTTCAGATAAAGATTATTTTTCTTAACTCATTCAAAAACAAATTACGAATTGATTTTATAAATCTTTTCAAAATTGTACATAAGCTGGACTGCATTTATGTTTGAAATAAATATTTTAATGTTAATGAATGACTAATTACACGATAATAGAATAATGAAGGTTACATAAAAGCAATTATTCATTATAATACATAAAATGAAACAAATTGTGGGTATTGAATGAAGTGATTTGATGGCTAGGTAGAGGTGAGGGGGTGGTAATGAAATGACCTTGACCATACTCTCACTTGACCGTACGACATATTTTGAGAAATGGACAGCGGCTGTTTTGTATTATTTTGAAGCTAGTTTATTGATTGAATATTGGAAGACATTTCAAGAAAACATTTATTTGAGGAGAGGAATATGTTCACATTAGATACATTAACTTAAGTAAATTAACTAGCTTATGTACAAGTGTATAACAATCAGTATTGACATGTCATTAACATTAGTCTATCACCATATTCTATGCTTACGTTGTGTCTACTTTATGTATAATATATATTATGTCTAGTGCTTCAAAGAAACCATCTCCCACAAATGCAGGCCATCTAAAGAGACCCACCCATATACAAGTTTAGTGTCTGATGTAACCCAACATATTAATGAATAAATATGACATTGTTTTGAAAAATAGTTTTGCACATAACAGATGGAGTTCGCCTAATTGTTTTCTGTTTGTTATTCTGCCCATAAGATTATTAATTTGTCCCGTCAGGTCTGCACCAAATATAGTTCAAACTGGTGTAATATATTTATACTATATTAAATATATCTATAATTTATATATTGCTCTGTGTTTGTGTGTGTTTGAGGGGAATATGCCACATTTTCACATGCTCCACCCACTTTTGATAATCAAATGATTTCTCTTACCTGCAGTGAGGCTCAAAAATAAAACATAGATTCTATGAGGCAAAATCATGGCGCCTTCAAATCTAGTCCGCATCCCTGCATCTGGAGAAATCTGCCTTCATTAGTCCACTGAGATGATGGCAAACTAGGACATTTATCAGAGCGAACTGCGTTAGAGAAATTTAAAAAAGGGAAAATCAGAGCAGTGTAAAAAATTGGAGTAAAGCTGAAATCAACATGAAAGTCAATTTATAATAACTCATTGACCATAACACAATCAAAGTGGGTCTCTTAATATAATCTTAACGCGCGGAATAATCTCTGTTGGTTTTTTATAAATAAAACTGTCCGATGAAAATCCATGAACCTAATAGCTTGTAGATATTCTTTGATGCAAATAACTTTTGGAATTTCTTTGATTCATATATAAATTTAACTTCCAATTATTGATGAACAGCCCTCATTAAATTATACCGCTTCGAAACATTTTTGAACATTTATTCATCTTATTAAATCGATATTAGTTTTTTTTTTTTCTTTTTAAGTTTTCTTTCAAATAATATTATTTATATCATTTTCGGAGCAGCAGTTTGCAATTTTGTTGGAGATTTCTATCTGGAGATATCAGATAGCTGCCTTTAGTTCCCTAACTTAATTCAGGTTCCCATTTAGAGCTGGGTGGACTAAACAGAAATCCTGCGGTTCTCACTGAGGTTTGAATCCGGGACATCCATGACCACCCGTTACATTTGATATAGTAATATAGGGTATGTTTATTTATAAATGGATTATTTAAAAAATCATAAATATTTTGACATGCACACGTGAAACAGAGAATGTTACAATCTGTACAAACAGTCCAACATTGACCACTAGAGGGCAGAACTCATACTCAGTGTCTTAAAAAAAATTTGTTTTAAGCAAATGATTTACCAAAGTAACGTTTTTACAATTTAATCTTTTATGATTCTATTTCCATTTATTTACGACTGATAATTTATACTTTACGGTAATAATATTATTGTTTTATTTAAAAAATTTAAAACATGCTATTCTAATTATCCTACGTTTCTGCTAATTTCTAGTAAAAGAGTTAACGCTCTTGAATACTAAAAAAAAATTACCGTATGAATGTGTTCAAAAAAATACTAGATCATAGGACTGTTCCCCCCCACCCTTTCACGTAAACATGTTTATTTAAGAATCCAAACAAAGTAAATTGAACAGAATTTTCTGCACCATATGTTGATATATGATCTGAATCACATTACTGTGGGACATATTCCTTAACGCTTACATTACCACAGTAACTGTAACGAAATGGTAATGCTTTAACTGTTGAGTGTCTAACTGGGCTAACTCATTGACATAAATACTTTCAGGAGATACACAATTATCTTTGCTTAACTTAAATTACAAAAATAAAAAGAATTCCATTTTTATATTTTATAATTCTCACCAATTACTTCACAGGTGTGTAAGTCCTAGCAAAAAAAATACAGAAAAAAATATTTACAGATTCGAGATAATTAATGGTGCATTAGAATAATACTGACTCATTTCATGAAACTTGCCTTTTTTTCAGGCCAGACAATGTCCGTCATTGGACTAGCATTTAAACAAGGAAACGCTCTCCATTGTTATGATCGGTCAATGAGAAACGAAAATATGTACATACTATGTAGTTGTGTATAAAGTTATTCTATGACATGAGGTCATGCTGACTTTGTTGTTCTAAATATAGATGCTCTCCAGGTTTTATGAAATGTTGGTGTTTCTTTTCATTGTTGCATACTTGATCTGCTAATGTTCGAGAGAGAAAGGTTGAGGGAGAGAGAGGTTGAGAGAGGGGGAGAGAGAGAGAGAGAGAGAGAGAGAGATAGAGAGAGAAAGGTGGAGAGTAAGGTTGAGAAAGAGAGGTGGGAAAAGGAAGAAAGAAAGGTGTGGATAAAGATAAAAGGTTGAGAGAGAGAAAGGTACAGAGATATAGAGAGGAGGGGTGGACAGAGATAAAGGTAGACAGAGGAGAGAGAGAGAGAAAGATGGACAGAGAGAGAGAGAGAGAGAGAGAAAGAGAGAGAGAAAGATGGACAGAGAGAGAAAGGTGGACGGAGAGACAGAAAGGTGGACCAAGAGAGAAAGGTGCACAGAAAGAGAAAGGTGGAAAGAGGGAAAAAGGTGGGGCGTGAGAAAAGTGGACGGAGAAAAGACTATTAAAAAGTATGAACAAAGAAAGGTATAGTTAAATAATTAGATATAGAAAGAATGCGGAGACAAGAGATGGATGGCAGAAGAATAACGATGAAGAGGCAGATAGAATGGATAAAATAAATAGAGAAGGGTTTTATGGGGGTGAGGGGGGGCAGGGGCTAGAGATTAAAATCAGAGATAGGGGATACAGTGAGAGAAGACACGTAAGGAGAGAAGGTGTGATATCAAGTGGAGAGGCAGCTGATATGCTTGTATGACTGACAGCTAATAAAAGATGTATCGTTGATATACATGTATACAGTATTTATCACATGACCTATATCTAATACAGAATTTATCAGTTGAAGTGCCTAAAATATGCAATATTTTTTAAATGACAATATCAATAATGAAAGAAGTATCTATCTATATATCTATCTATCTATCTATCTATCTATCTATCTATCTATATATATATATATATCTATGTATATATATATATATATATATATAGTATTTATCACATGACTGATATCTGTTCAACGTGTGGATGGAGTCAACATAAAACACACATATATCTCATAAAACATTTACCATTGGAATCTGCTGATACGTTCATTAAGTGGCCAGTTTCATCCTTGTTGGCTCAATATACGCCTTTGAAGTTTTTCTTCATCCGCTTCGCGGGCTTTCAAAATGAAGTTTGGCCTGCAGTTACAAGAAGGCCTGGTCTCTTTCTCGGAGATTGCTTGGCGTCTTCTTTAAACACACGTTTAAGTTTAGCCCCCCTGCCTGTTAAAGACAAGATGATTAAACATTTAATATAAAAAAAAAACACACACATACACACGAAGAGAAGAAGACTAGTGGTTCTAGATTTATTATTGATTTTTTTTCTTCTCAAACACAAGCTATTTTACAAATATTCATTTATCTAAAAATCTCTTAAGTCTATATGATGAAGAGGGCTTGCTTGTAGTAACAATATATAAAAAGAGGGCTTGCTTGTAGTAACAATATATAAGAAGAGGGCTTGCTTGTAGTAACAATATATAAGGAGAGGGCTTGCTTGTAGTAACAATATATAAGGAGAGGGTTTGCTTGAAGTAACAATATTTAAGAAGAGGGCTTGCTTGTAGTAACAATATATAAGGAGAGGGCTTGCTTATAGTAACAATATATAAGAAGAGGGCTTGCTTATAGTAACAATATATAAGAAGAAGGATTGCTTGTAGTAACAATATATAAGGAGAGGGCTTGCTTGTAGTAACAATATATAAGGAGAGGGCTTGCTTGCAGTAACAATATTTAAGAAGAGGGCTTGCTTGTAATAACAATATATAAGGAGAGGGCTTGCTTGTAGTAACATTATATAAGAAGAGGGCTTGCTTGTAGTAACAATATATAAGGAGAGGGCTTGCTTGCAGTAACAATATTTAAGAAGAGGGCTTGCTTGTAGTAACAATATATAAGGAGAGGGCTTGCTTGTAGTAACATTATATAAGAAGAGGGCTTGCTTATAGTAACAATATATAAGAAGAGGGCTTGCTTATAGTAACAATATATAAGAAGAAGGCTTGCTTGTAGTAACAATATATAAGAAGAGGGCTTCCTTGTAGTAACAATTTATAAGAAGAGGGCTTGCTTGTAGTAACAATATATAACAAGAGGGCTTGCTTGTAGTAACAAGTATTTTTAAGAGGGCTTGTTTGTAGTGACCACATATATAAAACAATGATCAAACGATTCACTATATCCAGAATATTATTACAAGAACATAGAAACTATAATGATGGTCAATGCGATTAATATAATGTTTCAACGGAAAGATTCTATGAGTAGTATTAAAATAAATTATTTTTTTTTAAGCTAGCGACCCAATTTTATGGCTAAAACTGCGATTGAACATCAAGTTAAAATTAGAAAAAAAAATTATAAGACAAATTTAATGTACTAATATATTTATAAACTAATGTAAAGACATATTTCGTTCACTACATTGCAATCACTCGGCTTTATTTAATTTTTTTTCATTTCAGTTTTAAAGAATTAAAATAGGTATTGGCTTTACGCAGTTAAATGTAATTGAATTTGTCTGGGAGTTTATTTGGGAGAAAAGAGAGAAAAAAACGTTCACTATTGCGCACTCTTCTGCACCGGTGCTATGCATGAATGTATCGTATTCATTTTGACATGATACATGTATGTTAGGTGAATTTTCTCCTATTATAAACATTACAAAAATATTGCTTCGTAATGCTACAAGATTTTAAGCTGAAAGAGCGCTCTTAAACGTTTTTGAACATTGAATTAGGACGTCAAAATATGTAACTTTCACAGGATGCAACAATACCTTGTGGCGGCTTTGGTGTATGGTTATATAGTATCTACATGTGTACCTTATGTGAGCCTTCGCATACAAAAAAAGTTCCAAAAGTGAGTAACAAGGCTTGATGACAAACTCACAGAAAGCTTACTAAATTATATTTTTATTTCACCAAATTTGATAAGGAAAAAAGATTTCAAAGAAACGATGTCAGAAAAAAAAACATCAGGTAACATTGATGTATTTTTTGATGTAAGGATTACCAGAGTTGTTAACTCATTACATCAGAAAGAACAAATATGTAAATCCATTTCACCAAAATATTTCCTATGAGCTATAAGTTCATTTAGTAATCGCCATTATGTATTTATAAATAAAAATGGTATCTATGTTGATTGAGTACACCTTACCTCAAAAATGTCACCATAAACCCATTTTTGACACTATTGGTTAACACCTGTTTTTATTCAAACCAACATAAGTTTACATTTCCCAAGCCATTATTAACTTCATTGTATAGTCATGAAAAACATAAGTATGTGATGTGCAAATATCCATATCATTTGTCCTTTTTTTTTCTATAAAATCTTTATCCCTTTTTATCCACTTTATTTCATCAAAAGATTTGCTTACCAATTTATCTTAATCAAAATATTTGTTTATCCATTTTAGTTTATTAAAAGATTTGTTGACAGTGTGAGAATCTACAACAATTATCTACCAGTCGATATGATACGAAAGATCTTTAAATGAAGAACCAGGCAAGGAAATTGAGCACAGGGTACTCCCCCCTTCCGCCCCACAAACTCCCGCTCCTAATCAGACACCTTATCTGTCTGTCTTTCATCAAACAATTCACATCTCATGCAACGCTGTTGAACTGTTTCTCTCCCTGCAATACTCACATAGATTAATGCATTGAATAAAGTTGATACAAAAAAAAAGATGGCGATGGAAGAACTGCCTAAGGGGCGATAATCAAAGTGAACCTAAATAAATAGGAAAAAGTGTGGGTCAGTGATAACACTGTACTGTACTAGCTCAACATCATTTCTTACATGGGTTGCTGCCAGATAATCTTGGGACCCTGTCAGTACCCAACTAATATCTGATCACTACCGGCAGTTGTTTAGGCATTTTTTTCAGGACAGTGCCCATAAATGTGAACCTTCTTCTTAACACACCTTCACCTGGGCGTAAGTTGGTATGTGTTTATGATTTTAACGAGTTACACAAATAAAGTCAGATATCTAATAATATAATAGCGATTTGGGTTCTGCGTTAAATCGAAAGTAAAGAATTAATAAAACAGTATTCCAGTGTAAAATTCAATCATGACAAAATCGGAGCTGTCCAAAACCAAAAATTACCTAGCCTGCCGATCAAGCCTAAAGGGATATAACTCTATGCAAAAGTTTTGCACGGTACAGCTAGTAAACAATAAAACATATTTCAACTTTGCAAACAAACTTTTTAAAAGAAAATGTTTCTCATTAAGGAAAAAAAATAAACATTCTGATATCTATAATTAAAAGTTTATTTAACATTTAGGTTTTGTTTCCACCTTAATAGAGTTTAAGATGCAATAAGCAATATCCGCCAAGTTACCTAGACCAGGGGTGGGCAAACTACTGCCCGCGGGCCGCATGCGGCCCGTCAGACTATTTTTGCGACCCATAGCCAAACATGTTCTGATCCTTTGTCGATGTTGAATTTTTTTTTGGAGTTTTTGCTATATTTTTCTTAAATTTTAATCCGACTATTTGATTCGAATCTAGGGATATTAAATTGGTTTTACGGCTCCACAATAATAGTTAGAGTTAGTTCATTCATCTTCATAATTATTATGAGAGGTAACAATAAACTTTTGTTGAAATAATTATGAATAATTATTAACAAATTAGATTTAGCTCGTATTTCAAAATGTAATGTGTGAGTGTGAAATAAAGTGACAAGTGCATGGTTATTATCATTAATTCACATTTTCATTCGATGTCAATTGTAATTGAAGTAGGCAATTTATATATATGTATATATATATATATATATATATATATATATATATATATGCGGCCCGCCGATAACAATCAAGTGTTCAATGTGACCCTCCGTTGAAAAAGTTTGCCAACCCCTGACCTAGACAGAGGACAGAATTGAGTTACATATTTTAAGTTTTATAAAATGATATTAGAATAAGTAGCGACTGCATTCATTTAGCCATATGTTTAGCCATACGTATAACCATACATATAGCTATACAAAGAGCCATATGTTTAGTCATAATATAGCTATACAAAGAGCCATATATTTAGTCATACATATAGCCATGCAGAGCCATCATACATATAGCTATACAAAGAGCCATATGTTTAGTCATACATATAGTCATGCAAAGAACCATATATTTAGTCATACATATAGCCATGCAAAGAGCCATATATCTAGTCATACATATAACCATACTTAAAGCCATACAATTATCTCTTTTTTTTTTTTGAGACGGACAAAAATACTACACAACTAATTGTCTGGACTTTTGCTTATCTCTCTTTCAGTGAGATTTGACATAAGTTTTAGAATGACAATAAATGTTTGTTGATATAATCAATGGTAAATTATATTTTTTTGAATGGTCTTAACTGAAATTAATGGGAATATAAAAACAGACAGAGAGAGAGAGAGAGAGAGAGAGAGAGAAAGAGAGAGAAAGAGAGAGAGCGAGAGAGAGAGAGAGAGACAGAGAGAGACAGACAGAAAAAGACAGAGAGAGAGAGACAGACAGACAGAGAGACTGAGAGAGAGAGACAGAGAGAGAGAGAGGGGGAGACAGACAGAAAAAGACAGAGAGAGAGACAGACAGAGAGAGAGACTGAGAGAGAGAGAGAGGCAGACAGAGAGAGACAGAGAGAGAAAGAGACAGAGAGAGAGACAGACAGAGACACAGAGAGAGAGACAGACAGAGAGAGTGGGTGTCAAAATTGGGGTGTGATCGTCTGTATTGCATTTTAAAATCCTCGGGCAAACGTTGGTTTTCTTAAATTTAAAAGACATGGCACAACCTATGTCTATATGAAATAGTCAAAATAAAATGTAATCGATATTGATCTGATCGAAAAGAGAGGAGCAGATCGCTGGCGGATCAAAAATTTTGACGGACCGTCAATTGTTCAAGGGGGTATTTTGCCCATGCATGGTATAGAGAGATGAGAGATTTAAATTAAATGTATTTTCAAGTTTTGAATTCATTATTTACAGCTTATCAACACAATAAAGTTTTCTAATTATTTTTCTAAGTTTTATTTTTAAAATGTTCAATTAAGTTATTGAACTTTGAGAAAGGTGAGTACTTCACTGTAATTATTGCGTCGAGTAAAGTCAGCCTCACAATGTTAAGTGGATATTTTAAGTATAATTTATAACATAGATTTTCACCATCATGAATTAATTACTGATTAGCCGTTCTAAAGTATGGGTGGCACAAGGCAAGAAAATACAACTGGTGGTAATCAATGACATCATGTTTTAAGTTATTAGGGTCATCATGTATTATGTCATATGGATCATCATGTGTTAGATCATTTGGGTCATCATGTGTTAGGTCATTTGGGTCATCATGTGTTAGATCATTTGGGTCATCATGTGTTAGATCATTTGGGTCATCATGTGTTATGTCATTTGGGTCATCGTGTGTTAAGTTATTTTGCGTCATCACGTGTTAGGTCATTTTCGGTCATCAGTGTTAGTTCATTTGGGCCATCATGTGTTAGGTCATTTTTGGTCATCACGTTTTAGGTCATTTTTGGTCATCACGTTTTAGGCCATTTTGAGTCATCTTGTGTTAGGTCATTTGGGTCATCATATGTTAGGTAATTTTCGTTCATCATGTGTAAAGTGATTTGGGTCATCATGTGTCAGGTCATTTTCGGTCATTTTACGTCATAGTAGAATAAAATACCAACACATGACTCATTTATTACTGAATTCTCTAGACAGCCACTTCCATTCCCCCAGTTTGCATTGGAGTCTTCATTCAGCGCCCTATGTATTGAAGCCTGTAGGCAGCGCCCTAGTTTGTATTGAAGTTTGTTGGAAAAGCTTTAGTTTGTATTGAAGTTTCTAGACAGCCGTCCCCCAGTTTGCATTGAAGTCTTCATTCAGCGCCCTAGTTTGTGCTGTAGTCTCTAGGCAGCACCATAATTGTACTGAAGTCTCTAGGCAGCACCCTAGTTTGTATTGAAGTCTCTAGTGAGCACCCTAGTTTGTATTGAAGTTTGTTGGAAAAGCTTTAGTTTGTATTGAAGTTTCTAGGCAGCGCCCTAGTTAGTATTGAAGTTTCTAGGCAGAGGCCTAATTTGTATTGAAGTTTCTAGACAGCCGTCCCCCAGTTTGCATTGAAGTCTTCATTCAGCGCCCTAGTTTGTGCTGTAGTCTTTAGACAGCGCCATAGTTTGTATTGAAGTCTCTAGGCAGCGCCCTAGTTTGTATTGAGGTCTCTAGGCAGCGCCCTAGTTTGTATTGAAGTCTCTAGGCAGCGCCCTAGTTTGTATTGAGGTCTCTAGGCAGCGCCCTAGTTTGTATTGAGGTCTCTAGGCAGCGCCATAGTTTGTGCTGTAGTCTCTAGACAGCGCCATAGTTTGTATTGAAGTTTCTAGGCAGCGCCCTAGTTAGTATTGAAGTTTCTAGGCAGAGGCCTAATTTGTATTGAAGTTTCTAGACAGCCGTTCCCCAGTTTGCATTGAAGTCTTCATTCAGCGCCCTAGTTTGTGCTGTAGTCTCTAGGCAGCGCCCTAGTTTGTATTGAAGTCTCTAGGCAGCGCCCTAGTTTGTATTGAGGTCTCTAGGCAGCGCCCTAGTTTGTATTGAGGTCTCTAGGCAGCGCCCTAGTTTGTATTGAGGTCTCTAGGCAGCGCCCTAGTTTGTATTGAGGTCTCTAGGCAGCGCCATAGTTTGTGCTGTAGTCTCTAGACAGCGCCATAGTTTGTATTGAAGTTTCTAGGCAGCGCCCTAGTTAGTATTGAAGTTTCTAGGCAGAGGCCTAATTTGTATGGAAGTTTCTAGACAGCCGTCCCCCAGTTTGCATTGAAGTCTTCATTCAGCGCCCTAGTTTGTGCTGTAGTCTCTAGGCAGCGGCCTAGTTTGTATCGAAGTCTCTAGGCAGCGCCCTAGATTGTATTGAGGTCTCTAGGCAGCGCCCTAGTTTGTATTGAGGTCTCTAGACAGCGCCCTAGTTTGTATTGAGGTCTCTAGGCAGCGCCATAGTTTGTGCTGTAATCTCTAGGCAGCGCCCTAGTTTGTATTGAGGTCTCTAGGCAGCGCCATAGTTTGTATTGAGGTCTCTAGGCAGACCTAATTTGTTTATCAATAAAAATTATTCTAGTTTTTTCTAACTAAAAACATTCGCGATGCATCGTGTGATAAATTCAAGTTGACTGACACTTCGATACGTCAGAATAATTCCTCTCTTTTGAGAAATAAAACATAAGACCATGCGATTTACCAATCTCAATAAATAAATAAAGACAATTAGTTGGTACTGCCATTTTAATTCAAACTGGGTATCCATATGAATACATCATGATGTAGAGACATTGTTTTACGTAGTCCTATAACTAACACTGAACATCAACAACCTTCTCTGTCATCAAACTGTCGGCCAAATTGGACCAAAATTCAATATACTGGAATCCGCAATTGTTTGGTGTCTATCGTAAAGTATTGTACTCATCACTTCACCTATTTTTACTTATGAAATGTTTTACATTCAAGTATGTCTAAACTATAAAATGTATTTTATCGATTTTTACTCACTCTGCCATGTTTTACATTGTACCGTACTAAGAATTGTTTCATACTGTATTGTACTGGTTCTGAAATGTTCCACTCATTCTACATTGCCCTCTCATGAAATGTAATCACTCTACAATGTCCTACATAATATGTAATAATATGTATGTAATACCAAAGAAAATAATGTACTCATTCTGGAATAGTATCGTACTAATATTGCAATTTACTAAATAGTATTGCTCTATTTCTGCAATTTATTAAATAGTGTTTTAACTCAATCAGCAAATTACTAAATAGTATTACAATCATTAGGCACTGCCCTACATAATATTGTACTCATTCTGCACTGCCCTACATAATATTGTACTCATTCTGCACTGCCCTACATAATATTGTACTCACTATTGTTTGATTTCACAAAAAGGAAAGAAGAAACCTCCAGTTCTTGGATTCTTCATTCATGGTAGGAATATGAGTCGTGCTGAACGAGAAATAATAGCCGGTGAGTCAATACAATACTACTGGTCAATAGTACTGACCAGTCCGTTCAAGTGGTCAGCGCGATGGATGGACACTGACTGCACACAAGTTACCACTTATCTGCCCTTATTTGCGATCGGGTTATTTTTTTTTTCGTCATTCACTTAATCTTTGTCTCCATCATTTGATTCTGTCTTCATTGAAAAATTGTCTTCTTTTTTACCCCCTTCACTCTGACACATAGTTCTTTGTTGTTTGTTTTTTAAGTTAACACCTAGTAAAGTAAGTAAGTAAAGTTCCCTTAACCCTAACAGGCCATTGGGGCAGATGAAGTGTAGAACCTCGGCACATGAGGGGACTGTGTGGTTAGCACAACGCCCAGCCGCCTTTACTTCCCCAGCTTAAAGTCAGGTACCCATTTAAAGCTGTGTGGACTTGTGGGACGACTTTGAACCAAATTCCCCTGGAAAAATTCCATGGGCCTCACCGAGGATCGAACCCAGGACTCTCAGGTCGACAGTCGAGTATCTACACTACTCGGCCATCCGTTAACATCTAGCCATTTGGTAACTTGTACTAATCACATATTGAGCGTATATTCTTTAAAGCTTGAAATAGATAAATACATAATTTGTATATTGAAATTAGCTTCAGTAAATTAAAGAAGTATACTCAAAGTATCAATGTCAAATATTTTTCACGGTGAAGAAAATTACGTTTGTTCAGCTCCGGGCGTACTAAAAATCTGCCCCGTTTTCAAAATCCGAATCCCTTAAAATTCCAACTATTTGAAACCTGAAAAAAAATATTACAATTTCTTAGAATACGAACATTCAGTGGAATTCGAACGCCCTGTTTGTTATTTTTGTTTGTTTGTACATCCTCAGTCATTTCATTTTTCGATCACGACATCTTTAAGCCATTAATTACAGTTCTCTCTGTGTAATGAAAGAGCCCGATTGTATTCGGACTTCTGTTTTCGATTCTAAGCATCAGCTTTATCTCGTGTTTAATTGTTTTAAATGCAAAAAAGAATTTTTTCCACTCAAATACGGAATGTCTTTAAAATATTTACCCCAGGGGTTGCATAAGTGAATATCAACTGTGGCGACAGCCCCGTGTTTTGGCGCCCCAGCTCTCTGAGTTATTATTATTGTCAGCTGTATGTATACATATATGTTGCTGTACTTAAGTATGAGTAATGTCGACCTCGACAGGCTGCAAAATCGTGTTTTTGTTTGAATTCATTCATTATATTGTATTTAAATAAAGGGGGAAATTATTAGAAACCTGAACATTCTCAACATTTTTTTATGGAGTAATTTCGTATTCTAAGATATGTGTGTGTGTGAAGTCCCTGTAAGAATGAGATGAAATCTCTTCGATCCTATAAACCACTAATGGGACGGTTTTTATGGTGCCCTTTTTTCATCCCCACCACAGCCAATAGTGCAATGGCCATGGAGGCACCACGGGAGATATATCGGGGACTTTGGCCATGACCTGAAATATCCATTTGTCCTCACCGAAGATCGAACCAGTGTCCCTCAGGTCGACAGTCGACCGCTTTACCACACGACCATCCGTTATTCTAAGATATCACGACACTCAATACTCCAAAGGTCACACTCCACTGGCACAAAATAAAGTGACGCCCGTAGCGGACCGCCCCAACGGCACCCTTTTCGACACCACTGGCAGTAGATGTATACATAGGATGTCAAGTAGATGTACACATAGGATGTCAAGTAGATGTACACATAGGATGTCCAGTAGATGTACATATAGGATGTCAAGTAGATGTACACATATGATGTCAAGTAGATGTACACATATGATGTCAAGTAGATGTACACATAGATGTCAAGTAGATGTACACATATGATGTCAAGTAGATGTACACATAGGATGTCAAGTAGATGTACACATGGGATGTCAAGTAGATGTACACATAGGATGTCAAGTAGATATACACATAGGATGTCAAGTAGATGTACACATGGGATGTCAAGTAGATGTACACATAGGATGTCAAGTAGATGTACACACAGGATGTCAAGTAGATGTACACATGGGATGTCAAGTAGATGTACACATAGGATGTCAAGTAGATGTACACATGGGATGTCAAGTAGATGTACACATAGGATGTCAAGTAGATGTACACATGGGATGTCAAGTAGATGTACACATAGGATGTCAATGTTAAAAAAAGTACTGAAAAACTCAAAGCTCTTATAATTTTAAAATATACCCACCAGTCAAAAAGACAAGGCCAGTATCATTGTCTGGTATTTAATTCTGAGTTGATTTCATAACACACCGTTGTTTTTTTTTTATTATTTAATCATTACTAAACATTTTTTTAAACTTCTACAAGATTTTAACACGCCAATTTATTTTTAGACATTTATTTCCAATTATAGAATATAAGGTGAACACAATATAATGTCAGACCTGTCCATTCGTCGAAATTGTTTCACGTCCGGGGATACAAACAATCGATCTAGGTGGAGGTCAGTGAACTAAATGGACCTTACAATACTATCCCGATGAACAACGGCGACCAGTTGATGAACATTTCATTCATGCCACTACTCCTCGTCTGATTACACAATTCATAATAAAACGTTATTATTGTCCTACACGTAGTTGAGCAACACACATGAAAAAAAGTTGAAAAAAGAATTCTTGCTAAATCTGAGACAAGAATAAAGTAGTCCATTCATTTGTTGCTGTTTTATATATCTTTTTAAACTGGCTTACATACTTGAATGTGTCTGCAGAAGAGTATAGCCTTGATAGAAGTATTTTCAATTACTTACAACCAACGTTGACAATACTGATGAATACGTTATTGTTTCGGAAACTTATTCTGTAGGAAAATAGTGTTACAATGAGATCATTTGAATCGCCAAAATAAATAACATCAAAGATCTTTGGATTACAGGAGATGAGACAAGTTTAAATAAATGTAGTTCTGTTATTGATTAGATAGGGACGGGTGGCCGAGTGGTGTAGATACTCGACTGTCGACCTGAGAGTCCTGGGTTCGATCCTCGGTGAGAACCTTGTGGAATTTTTCCAGGTGAAATGTGTTTCAAAGTCGTCCCACAAGTCCACCCAGCTTTAAATGGGTACCTGACTTTAAGTTGGGGAAGTAAAGGCGGCTGGGCGTTGTGCTAACCACATAACCCCTTCATATGCCGAATTCATCTGCCCCGATGGCCCGTTAGGGTTAAGGGAACTTTACTTTTTTTATTGATTAGATGAAAGATACAATTATTGTGTATGGCATTTCTGAAATGTTTTTGTGTAAATCAATCTGGTGATGAAATATTATTATGGGCAGATTACTCAATTAATTCATAACTAATATACTTAAAATTGTGACGCATGTTGACAGATATATTTGAGATATATGAAAGCAACAATGTTGTGAGTAGGTACTAACATGCGCGTGTGCCTGCGTGTTTGTCATTGAGTGTGTCTGTGTATTTGAATGTCTAAAAGTGTGTTGGACTCACAAAACCATGGCGTCTCTGTCACATGTAGAACGTCATAGTGACAATAACATGACTTGGTCGTGATAGTTCAGCCATTGGCACAGCTATATTTAGCTCTGAGGTATTGTATACAGAGGCTCGCTTGAGGATGGGGGGGGGGATGGGGAGAGTGTGAGGGAGAGGGACGGTTGGTTAGACTAGGGACCTCTATCAGATCAATACTAACATGTAGTGGTCTCCAGCGGTGGAAATGACCTTAGCGGTCAGTACAGTGGCCCAAAAGAGTCACAGCTCCAGAATACGTCCGCTGTCACACTCAGCAAATACAACATTATAGTAATGAACGACCCGAGCAGCGCTGACCGCTGATGATGTAATTGTATCACATGGTCCAAGGAGCACGCCAAGCCTGCTGACCGTAGTCAAACTTCGTAATACAATACAGACAGAATAATGGTGAAGATAGCAATAATATTACAGAAAAGTTAAGTTCTAGAATATACTTAATAGAAATAAGAAATACAGAATTGTTATTG
Source organism: Bulinus truncatus (assembly GCA_021962125.1). Lineage (NCBI taxonomy): Eukaryota > Metazoa > Mollusca > Gastropoda > Planorbidae > Bulinus > Bulinus truncatus. Next base: position 4,023,426 of record JAGDYQ010000012.1, read on the forward strand.
TATATATATATATATATATATATATATATATATATATATATATATATATATATATATATTCAAAAGAAAAATTTGTTTCAATAAGGTTTCTTTAGAAATGACGAAACAAAAAAATATTTGGTTTCTGTTTCTATAAATTGAGACTTAATTAAGTGATTAAAATCTAAAGGACCTGGAATAATCCATTATATATATATATATATATATATATATATATATATATATATATATATATATATAAAGGATTATGCAAAGTAAATTATTACTTAAAACATAAAATAATGAATTGGATATTTATATTTGAAAA
>JAGDYQ010000012.1:4024232-4100016 GCA_021962125.1 Bulinus truncatus
AAGATATTTGACCAGCGCTACATAATCCAAGATATTTCAGCAGCGCTACATAATCCAAGATATTTTACCAGCGCTACATAATCCAAGATATTTTACCAGCGTTACATAATCCAAGATATTTGACCAGCGCTACATATCCAAAATATTTGACCAGCGCTACGGAATTTCTTTTTGTGTCCTCCTTATTTAATCATTAACAAAAAATCATCAACCTAAAATTAAAAACAAATTAGATCATTGTCATCGAGAATACACAAGGGATCAAAATTTCAGATCGATTGAACCAGGAGAGTTTGAGTTATAAGTGACTTTACATTTCCCCCTAAATACAACATGACGACGTCCAGACAAAGCAAGTTAATTTAAATCGTATAAAAGTGATTTTTTGTTGAACAAAAATATTTAATTATGAGAACATAATTGTGGAATTGAATTCAATTATATAGACAAGACAGTACAAAGATTTCAGATAAAGATTATTTTTCTTAACTCATTCAAAAACAAATTACGAATTGATTTTATAAATCTTTTCAAAATTGTAAGATAAGCTGGACTGCATTTATGTTTGAAATAAATATTTTAATGTTAATGAATGACTAATTACACGATAATAGAATAATGAAGGTTACATAAAAGCAATTATTCATTATAATACATAAAATGAAACAAATTGTGGGTATTGAATGAAGTGATTTGATGGCTAGGTAGGTAGAGGTGAGGGGGTGGTGGTCGAAATGACCTTGACCATACTCTCACTTGACCGTACGACATATTTTGAGAAATGGACAGCGGCTGTTTTGTATTATTTTGAAGCTAGTTTATTGATTGAATATTGAAGACATTTCAAGAAAACATTTATTTGAGGAGAGGAATATGTTCACATTAGATACATTAACTTAAGTAAATTAACTAGCTTATGTACAAGTGTATAACAATCAGTATTGACATGTCATTAACATTAGTCTATCACCATATTCTATGCTTACGTTGTGTCTACTTTATGTATAATATATATGTATGTCTAGTGAGCTTCAAAGAAACCATCTCCACAAATGCAGGCCATCTAAAGAGACCCACCCATATACAAGTTTAGTGTCTGATGTAACCCAACATATTAATGAATAAATATGACATTGTTTTGAAAAATAGTTTTGCACATAACAGATGGAGTTCGCCTAATTGTTTTCTGTTTGTTATTCTGCCCATAAGATTATTAATTTGTCCCGTCAGGTCTGCACCAAATATAGTTCAAACTGGTGTAATATATTTATACTATATTAAATATATCTATAATTTATATATTGCTCTGTGTTTGTGTGTGTTTGAGGGGAATATGCCACATTTTCACATGCTCCACCCACTTTACAATCAAATGATTTCCTCTTACCTGCAGTGAGGCTCAAAAATAAAACATAGATTCTATGAGGCAAAAATCATGGCGCCTTCAAATCTAGTCCGCATCCCTGCATCTGGAGAAATCTGCCTTCATTAGTCCACTGAGATGATGGCAAACTAGGACATTTATCAGAGCGAACTGCGTTAGAGAAATTTAAAAAAGGGAAAATCAGAGCAGTGTAAAAAATTGGAGTAAAGTCTGAAAATCAACATGAAAGTCAATTTATAATAACTCATTGACCATAACACAATCAAAGTGGGTCTCTTAATATAATCTTAACGCGGAATAATCTCTGTTGGTTTTTTATAAATAAAACTGTCCGATGAAAATCCATGAACCTAATAGCTTGTAGATATTCTTTGATGCAAAATAACTTTTGGAATTTCTTTGATTCATATATAAATTTAACTTCCAATTATTGATGAACAGCCCTCATTAAATTATACCGCTTCGAAACATTTTTGAACATTTATTCATCTTATTAAATCGATATTAGTTTTTTTTTTTTCTTTTTAAGTTTTCTTTCAAATAATATTATTTATATCATTTTCGGAGCAGCAGTTTGCAATTTTGTTGGAGATTTCTATCTGGAGATATCAGATAGCTGCCTTTAGTTCCCTAACTTAATTCAGGTTCCCATTTAGAGCTGGGTGGACTAAACAGAAATCCTGCGGTTCTCACTGAGGTTTGAATCCGGGACATCCATGACCACCCGTTACATTTGATATAGTAATATAGGGTATGTTTATTTATAAATGGATTATTTAAAAAATCATAAATATTTTGACATGCACACGTGAAACAGAGAATGTTACAATCTGTACAAACAGTCCAACATTGACCACTAGAGGGCAGAACTCATACTCAGTGTCTTAAAAAAAATTTGTTTTAAGCAAATGATTTACCAAAGTAACGTTTTTACAATTTAATCTTTTATGATTCTATTTCCATTTATTTACGACTGATAATTTATACTTTACGGTAATAATATTATTGTTTTATTTAAAAAATTTAAAACATGCTATTCTAATTATCCTACGTTTCTGCTAATTTCTAGTAAAAGAGTTAACGCTCTTGAATACTAAAAAAAAATTACCGTATGAATGTGTTCAAAAAAATACTAGATCATAGGATCGTCTCCCACCCTTTCACGTAAACATGTTTATTTAAGAATCCAAACAAAGTAAATTGAACAGAATTTTCTGCACCATATGTTGATATATGATCTGAATCACATTACTGTGGGACATATTCCTTAACGCTTACATTACCACAGTAACTGTAACGAAATGGTAATGCTTTAACTGTTGAGTGTCTAACTGGGCTAACTCATTGACATAAATACTTTCAGGAGATACACAATTATCTTTGCTTAACTTAAATTACAAAAATAAAAAGAATTCCATTTTTATATTTTATAATTCTCACCAATTACTTCACAGGTGTGTAAAGTCCTAGCAAAAAAAATACAGAAAAAAAAAATATTTACAGATTCGAGATAATTAATGGTGCGTATAAATAATACTGACTCATTTCATGAAACTTGCCTTTTTTTCAAGGCCAGACAATGTCCGTCATTGGACTAGCATTTAAACTTAAGGAAACGCTCTCCATTGTTATGATCGGTCAATGAGAAACGAAAATATGTACATACTATGTAGTTGTGTATAAAGTTATTCTATGACATGAGGTCATGCTGACTTTGTTGTTCTAAATATAGATGCTCTCCAGGTTTTATGAAATGTTGGTGTTTCTTTTCATTGTTGCATACTTGATCTGCTAATGTTCGAGAGAGAAAGGTTGAGGGAGAGAGAGGTTGAGAGAGAGGTGGAGAGAGAGAGAGAGAGAGAGAGAGAGAGATAGAGAGAGAAAGGTGGAGAGTAAGGTTGAGAAAGAGAGGTGGGAAAAGGAAGAAAGAAAGGTGTGGATAAAGATAAAAGGTTGAGAGAGAGAAAGGTACAGAGATATAGAGAGGAGGGTGGACAGAGATAAAGGTAGACAGAGAGAGAGAGAGAGAAAGATGGACAGAGAGAGAGAGAGAGAGAGAGAAAGAGAGAGAGAAAGATGGACAGAGAGAGAAAGGTGGACGGAGAGACAGAAAGGTGGACCAAGAGAGAAAGGTGCACAGAAAGAGAAAGGTGGAAAGAGGGAAAAAGGTGGGGCGTGAGAAAAGTGGACGGAGAAAAGACTATTAAAAAGTATGAACAAAGAAAGGTATAGTTAAATAATTAGTTTATAGAAAGACGGCGGAGACAAGAGATGGATGGCAGAAGAATAACGATGAAGAGGCAGATAGAATGGATAAAATAAATAGAGACGGGTTTTATGGGGGTGCGGGGGGGCAGGGGCTAGAGATTAAAATCAGAGATAGGGGATACAGTGAGAGAAGACACGTAAGGAGAGAAGGTGTGATATCAAGTGGAGAGGCAGCTGATATGCTTGTATGACTGACAGCTAATAAAAGATGTATCGTTGATATACATGTATACAGTATTTATCACATGACCTATATCTAATACAGAATTTATCAGTTGAAGTGCCTAAAATATGCAATATTTTTTAAATGACAATATCAATAATGAAAGAAGTATCTATCTATATATCTATCTATCTATCTATCTATCTATCTATCTATCTATATATATATATATATCTATGTATATATATATATATATATATATAGTATTTATCACATGACTGATATCTGTTTAACGTGTGGATGGAGTCAACATAAAACACACACATATATATCTCAAAAAACATTTACCATTGGAATCTCTTGATACGTTCATTAAGTGGCCAGTTTCCTCCTTGTTGGCTCAATATACGCCTTTGAAGTTTTTCTTCATCCGCTTCGCGGGCTTTCAAAATGAAGTTTGGCCTGCAGTTACAAGAAGGCCTGGTCTCTTTCTAGGAGATTGCTTGGCGTCTTCTTTAAACATACGTTTAAGTTTAGCCCCCCTGCCTGTTAAAGACAAGATGATTAAACATTTAATATAAAAAAACACACATACACACGAAGAGAAGAAGACTAGTGGTTCTAGATTTATTATTGATTTTTTTTCTTCTCAAACCCAAGCTATTTTACAAATATTTATTTATCTAAAGATCTCTTAAGTCTATATGATGAAGAGGGCTTGCTTGTAGTAACAATATATAAAAAGAGGGCTTGCTTGTAGCAACAATATATAAGAAGAGGGCTTGCTTGTAGTAACAATATATAAGGAGAGGGCTTACTTGTGCTCAACTCACCTATAAGGAGAGGGTTTTGCTTGAAGTAACAATATTTAAGAAGAGGGCTTGCTTGTAGTAACAATATATAAGGAGAGGGCTTGCTTATAGTGTAACAATATATAAGAAGAGGGCTTGCTTATAGTAACAATATATAAGAAGAAGGATTGCTTGTAGTAACAATATATAAGGAGAGGGCTTGCTTGTAGTAACAATATAAGGAGAGGGCTTGCTTGCAGTAACAATATTTAAGAAGAGGGCTTGCTTGTAATAACAATATAAGGAGAGGCTTTGTTTGTAGTAACATTATATAAGAAGAGGGCTTGCTTGTAGTAACAATATATAAGGAGAGGGCTTGCTTGCAGTAACAATATTTAAGAAGAGGGCTTGCTTGTAGTAACAATATATAAGGAGAGGGCTTGCTTGTAGTAACATTATATAAGAAGAGGGCTTGCTTATAGTAACAATATATAAGAAGAGGGCTTGCTTATAGTAACAATATATAAGAAGAAGGCTTGCTTGTAGTAACAATATATAAGAAGAGGGCTTCCTTGTAGTAACAATTTATAAGAAGAGGGCTTGCTTGTAGTAACAATATATAACAAGAGGGCTTGCTTGTAGTAACAATATTTAAGAAGAGGGCTTGTTTGTAGTGACCACATATATAAAACAATGATCAAACGATTCACTATATCCAGAATATTATTACAAGAACATAGAAACTATAATGATGGTCAATGCGATTAATATAATGTTTCAACGGAAAGATTCTATGAGTAGTATTAAAATAAATTATTTTTTTTTAAGCTAGCGACCCAATTTTATGCATAAAACTGCGATTGAACATCAAGTTAAAATTAGAAAAAAAAATTATAAGACAAATTTAATGTACTAATATATTTATAAACTAATGTAAAGACATATTTCGTTCACTATATTGCAATCACTCAAGCTTTATTTAATTTTTTTTTCATTTCAGTTTTAAAGAATTAAAATAGGTATTGGCTTTACGCAGTTAAATGTAATTGAATTTGTCTGGGAGTTTATTTGGGAGAAAAGAGAGAAAAAAACGTTCACTATTGCGCACTCTTCTGCACCGGTGCTATGCATGAATGTATCGTATTCATTTTGACATGATACATGTATGTTAGGTGAATTTTCTCCTATTATAAACATTACAAAAATATTGCTTCGTAATGCTACAAGATTTTAAGCTGAAAGAGCGCTCTTAAACGTTTTTGAACATTGAATTAGGACGTCAAAATATGTAACTTTCACAGGATGCAACAATACCTTGTGGCGGCTTTGGTGTATGGTTATATAGTATCTACATGTGTACCTTATGTGAGCCTTCGCATACAAAAAAAGTTCCAAAAGTGAGTAACAAGGCTTGATGACAAACTCACAGAAAGCTTACTAAATTATATTTTTATTTCACCAAATTTGATAAGGAAAAAAGATTTCAAAGAAACGATGTCAGAAAAAAAAACATCAGGTAACATTGATGTATTTTTTGATGTAAGGATTACCAGAGTTGTTAACTCATTACATCAGAAAGAACAAATATGTAAATCCATTTCACCAAAATATTTCCTATGAGCTATAAGTTCATTTAGTAATCGCCATTATGTATTTATAAATAAAAATGGTATCTATGTTATCAAAGACACCTTACCTCAAAAATGTCACCATAAACCCATTTTTGACACTATTGGTTAACACCTGTTTTTATTCAAACCAACATAAGTTTACATTTCCCAAGCCATTATTAACTTCATTGTATAGTCATGAAAAACATAAGTATGTGATGTGCAAATATCCATATCATTTGTCCTTTTTTTTTCTATAAAATCTTTATCCCTTTTTATCCACTTTATTTCATCAAAAGATTTGCTTACCAATTTATCTTAATCAAAATATTTGTTTATCCATTTTAGTTTATCAAAAGATTTGTTGACAGTGTGAGAATCTACAACAATTGTCTACCAGTCGATATGATACGACAGATCTTTAAATGAAGAACCAGGCAAGGAAATTGAACACAAGGTACTCCCCCCTCTCCGCCCCACAAACTCCCGCTCCTAATCAGACACCTTATCTGTCTGTCTTTCATCAAACAATTTACATCTCATGCAACGCTGTTGAACTGTTTCTCTCCCTGCAATACTCTCATAGATTAATGCGTTGAATAAAGTTGATACAAAAAAAAAGATGGCGATGGAAGAACTGCCTAAGGGGCGATAATCAAAGTGAACCTAAATAAATAGGAAAAAGTGTGGGTCAGTGATAACACTGTACTGTACTAGCTCAACATCATTTCTTACATGGGTTGCTGCCAGATAATCTTGGGACCCTGTCAGTACCCAACTAATATCTGATCACTACCGGCAGTTGTTTAGGCATTTTTTTCAGGACAGTGACCAAAAAATGTGACCCTTCTTCTTAACACACCTCCACCTGGGCGTAAGTTGGTATGTGTTTATGATTTTAACGAGTTACACAAATAAAGTCAGATATCTAATAATATAATAGCGATTTGGGTTCTGCGTTAAATCGAAAGTAAAGAATTAATAAAACAGTATTCCAGTGTAAAATTCAATCATGAAAAAATCGGAGCTGTCCAAAACCAAAAATAACATAGCCTACCGATCAAGCCTAAAGGGATATAACTCTATGCAAAAGTTTTGCAGGGTACAGCTGGTAAACAATAATACATATTTCAACTTTGCAAACAAACTCTTTAAAAGAAAATGTTTCTCATTAAGGAAAAAAAAATAAACCTTCTGATATCTATAATTAAAAGTTTATTTAACATTTAGGTTTTGTTTCCACCTTAATAGAGTTTAAGATGCAATAAGCAATATCCGCCAAGTTACCTAGACCAGGGGTGGGCAAACTACTGTTCGCGGCCGCATGCGGCCCGTCAGACTATTTTTGCGACCCATAGCCAAACATGTTCTGATCCTTTGTCGATGTTGAATTTTTTTTTGGAGTTTTTGCTATATTTTTCTTAAATTTTAGTCTGACTATTTGATTCGAATCTAGGGATATTAAATTGGTTTTACGGCTCCACAATAATAGTTAGAGTTAGTTCATTCATCTTCATAATTATTATGAGAGGTAACAATAAACTTTTGTTGAAATAATTATGAATAATTATTAACAAATTAGATTTAGCTCGTATTTCAAAAAGTAATGTGAGTGTGAAATAAAGTGACAAGTGTATAATTATTATCATTAATTCACATTTTCATGTAATGTAAATTGTAATTGAAGTAGGCAATTTATATATATATATATATATATATATATATATATATATATATATATATATTTATATATATATATATATATATATATATATATATATATATATATATATGCGGCCCGCCGATAACAATCAAGTGTTTAATGTGGCACTCCGTTGAAAAAAGTTTGCCAACTCCTGACCTAGACAGAGAACAGAATTGAGTCACATATTTTAAGTTTTATAAAAATGATATTAGAATAAGTAGCGACTGCATTCATTTAGCCATGTTGTTTAGTCATACATATAGCTATACAAAGAGCCATATGTTTAGTCATACATATAGCTATACAAAGAGCCATATATTTAGTCATACATATATTTACGCAGAGCCATCATACATATAGCTATACAAAGAGCCATATGTTTAGTCATACATATAGTCATGCAAAGAACCATATATTTAGTCATACATATAGCCATGCAAAGAGCCATATATCTAGTCATACATATAACCATACTTAAAGCCATATACAATTATCTCTTTTTTTTTTTTGAGACGGACAAAAATACTTACACAACTAATTGTCTGGACTTTGCTTATCTCTCTTTCAGTGAGATTTGACATAAGTTTTAGAATGACAATAAATGTTTGTTGATATAACTAAACGGTAAATTGATGATTTTTTTTGAATGGTCTTAACCAGCAAAATTAATGGGGACATAAGGCAGACAGAGAGAGAGAGGGAGAGAGAGAAATAGATAAGAGAGAGAGAAAGAGAGAGAGCGAGAGAGAGAGAGAGAGAGAGAGAGACAGACAGAAAAAGACAGAGAGAGGGAGAGACAGACAGACAGAGAGACTGAGAGAGAGAGACAGAGAGAGAGAGAGGGGGAGACAGGTAGAAAAAAAAGTCAGAGAGAGAGCCTTAGACAGAGAGAGAGAACTGAGAGAGAGAGAGAGGGCAGATAGAGAGAGACAGAGAGAGAAAGAGAGATGAGAGAGAGACAGATAGAGACACAGAGAGAGAGACAGACAGAGAGAGTGGAAGTCAAAATCGGGGTGAGATCGTCTGTATTGCATTTTAAAACCCTCGGGTAAACGTTGTTTTTCTTGTAATTTAAAAGTTATATGGTCACAACCTATGTGTGTCTATATGAAATAGGTCTAAAATAAAAATGTAATCGATATTGATCTGATCGGAAAGAGAGGATCAGATCTCTAATAGGATCGAAAATTTTGACGGACCGTCAATTGTTCGAGGGGGTATTTTGCCCATGGCATGGCATAGGAGATGAGATTTAAATTAAATGTATTTTCAAGTTTTGAACTCATTATTTAGAGCTTATCAACACAATAAAGTTTTCTAATTATTTTTCTAGTTTTATTTTTTGAAAGGTTCAATTAAGTTATTGAACTTTAGAGTAAGCAGAAGTACTTCACTGTAAGATTATTGCGTCGAGCAAAGTCAGCCTGTCAATGTTAAGTGGATATTTTAAGTATAATTTATAACATAGATTTTCACCATCATGAATTAATTACTGAATTTAGCCGTACTAAAGTATGGGTGGCCAAGGCAAGAAAATACAACTGGAATCCAGGTAATCAATGACATCTATGTTTTAAGATATTAGGGATCTTCATGTATTAGTCATAGGATCATCATGTGTTAGACCATTTGGGTCATCATGTGTTAGGTCATTTGGGTCATCATTTGTTAGATCATTTGGGTCATCATGTGTTAGATCATTTGGGTCATCATGTGTTATGTCATTTGGGTCATCGGGTTAAGTTATTTTGCGTCATCACGTGTTAGGGTCATCTTCGGTCATCAGTGTTAGTTCATTTGGTCCATCATGTGTTAGGTCATTTTTTGGTCATCACGTTTTAGGTCATTTTTGGTCATCACGTTTTAGGCCATTTTGAGTCATCTTGTGTTAGGTCATTTGGGTCATCATATGTTAGGTATTCGTTCATCATGTGTAAAGTGATTTGGGTCATCATGTGTCAGGTCATTTTTGGTCATTTTACGTCATAGTAGAATAAAGTACGAACATATGACTCATTTATTACTGAATTCTCTAGATAGCCACTTCCATTCCCCCAGCTTGCATTTGAGTCTTCATTTTCAGCGCCCTATGTGTTGAAGCCTGTAGGTAGGGCCCTAGTTTGTATTGAAGTTTGTTGGAAAAGCTCAGTTTGCATTGAAGTTTTAGCAGCTGTCCCCCAGTTTGCATTTGAAGTCTTGATTCAGTACCCAGTTGAGGCTATAGTCTCTAGGCTGCACCGATAACAGTACTGAAGTCTCTAGGGCAGCACCCTAGCTTGTGCTGAAGTCTCCTAGTGAGCACCCCAGTTGTTGTATTGAAGTTTGTTGGAAAAGCTTTAGGTTTGTATTGAGCTCTAGGCAGCGCCCGAGTTAGTATTGAAGTTTCTAGACAGAGGCCTCACCTAGTACTGAAGTTTCTAGATAGCCGTCCCCCAGTTTGTACTGAAGTCTTCATCCAGCGTCCTAGTTTGTGCTGTAGTCCTTAGACAGCGCCATAGTTTGTATTGAAGCCTCTAAGCAGCTCCCTAGTTTGCATTGAGGCTTCTGGGAGGCCCTAGAGACTTAGTTATCGAAGTCTCTAGGCAGCGCCCCAGTTTGGTATTGGAGGTCTCTAGGCAGGCCCTAGTTTGTATTGAGGTCTCTAGGCAGCGCCTTAGTTTGTGCTGTAGTCTCTAGGACAGCGCCTTAGTTTGTATTGAAGCTCCCTAGGCAGCGCCCTAGTTAGTATTGAAGTTTCTAGGCAGAGGCCCACCTTGTATTGAAGTTTCTAGACAGCTGTTCCCCAGGTCTTTGCATTGAAGCCTTCATTCAGCGTCCTAGTTTATGCTGTAGTCTCTAGGCAGCGCCCCTAGTTTGTATTGGAAGTCTCTAGGTAGAGCCCTCTGGGGTTTGAATTGAGGTCTGTAGGCAGGGCCCTAGTTTGTATTGAGGTCTCTAGGCAGCGCCCTAATTAGTATCGAGGTCTCTAGGCAGCGCCCTAGTTTGTATTGAGGTCCCTAGGCAGCGCCATAGTTTGAGCTGTAGTCTCCAGATCAGCGCCATAGTTCGTATTGAAGTTTCTAGGCAGCGCCCAAGTTAGGGTTTTGAAGTTTCTAGGTCAGAGGCCTAATTTGTATGGAAGTTTCTAGACAGCCGTCCCCCAGTTTGCATTGAAGTCCTCATTCAGCGCCCTAGTTTGAGTTGTGTCTCTAGGCAGCGCCCTAGCTTGTATCGAAGTCTCTCTAGGCAACGCCCTAGATTGTATTGAGGTCTCTAGTGCAGTGTTCCAATTTAGGTGTATTGAGCTCTCTAAGATTAGCGCCCTAGTTTGTATTGAGGTCTCTAGGTAGTACTATAGTTTTGTACTGCACTCTCTAGGCAGGCCCTAGTTTGTATTGGAGGTCTCTAGGCGAAAGCCATAGTTTTGTATTAGAGGTCTCTGAGGCAGACCTAATTTGTTTGGATCAATAAAAATTATTCTAGTTTTTCTCTAACTAAAAACATTCGCGATGCATCGTGTGATAAATTCAAGTTGACTGACACTTCGATACGTCAGAATAATTCCTCTCTTTTGAGAAATAAAACATAAGACCATGCGATTTACCAATCTCAATAAATAAATAAAGACAATTAGTTGGTACCGACATTTTAATTCAACCTTGCATTCCATATGAATTACATCATGATGTAGAGACATTGATTTTACGTGTACCATAACTAAGACTGCATCAACAACCTTCTCTGTCATCAAACTGTCGGCCAAACTGGACCAAAATTCAATATATTGGAATCCGCAATTGTTTGGTGTCTATCGTAAAGTATTGTACTCATCACTTCATCTATTTTTACTTATGAAATGTTTTACATTCAAGTATGTCTAAACTATAATATGTATTTTATCGATTTTTACTCACTCTGCCATGTTTTACATTGCACCGTACTAATATTTGTTTCATACTGTATTGTACTGGTTCTGAAATGTTCCACTCATTCTACATTGCCCTCTCATGAAATGTAATCATTCTACAATGTCCTACATAATATATAGTAATATGTATGTAATACCAAAGAAAATAATGTACTCATTCTGAAATAGTATCGTACTAATATTGCAATTTACTAAATAGTATTGCTCTATTTATGCAATGTATTAAATAGTGTTTTACTCAATCAGCAAATTACTAAATAGTATTCCAATCATTAGCACTGCCCTACATAATATTGTACTCATTCTGCACTGCCTTACATAATATTGTACTCACTATTGTTTGATTTCACAAAAAGGAAAGAAGAAACCTCCAGTTCTGGGATTCTTCATTCATGGTAGGAATATGAGTCGTGCTGAACGAGAAATAATAGCTGGTGAGTCAATACTATACTACTGGTCAATAGTACTGACCAGTCCGTTCAAGTGGTCAGCGCGATGGATGGACACTGACTGCACACAAGTTACCACTCATCTGTCTTTATTTGCGATCGGGTTATTTTTTTTTTCGTCATTCACTTAATCATCGTCTCCATCATTTGATTCTGTCTTCATTGAAAAATTTTCTTCTTTTTTACCCCCTTTCCTCTGACACATAGTTCTTTGTTATTTTTAAGTTAACACCTGGTAGGTAAGTAAAGTTCCCTAACTAACAGGCCATTGGGGTGGGATGAAGGAAACCTTGGCATGAGGGGATTGTGTGGTTGCAACGCAGCGCTTACTCCCAGCCAAAGTAGGAACCTATTAAAAGCTGTGTGGACTTGAGGGAGACTTTGGAACCAAATTCTGAAAGTGGGGCTCGGAGGATCAACCAGACCTCTTTAGGTGAAGCGAGATCACACTTGGCCATCGAAGATCTAGCCATTTGGTAACTTTTACTAACCACATATTGAGCGTATATTCTTTAAAGCTTGAAATATATACCTACATATTGTATATATTGAAAATAGCTTCAGTTAATTAAAGAAGTATACTCAAAGTATCAACGTCAAATATTTTACACGGTGAAGAAAATTACGTTTGTTCAGTTCCGGGCGTACTAAAAATCCACCTGTTTTCAAAATCCGAATCCGTTAGAATTCCAACTATTTGAAAAACTGAAATAAAATATTACAATTTCTTAGAATACAAACATCCAGTGGAATTCGAACGCCCTGTGTGTTATTTTTGTTTTTTTGTACATCCTCAGTCATTTCATTTTTCGATCACGGCATCTTTAAGCCATTAATTACAGTTCTCTCTGTGTAATGAAAGTGCCCGATTGTATTCGGACTTCTGTTTACGATTCTAAGCACCAGCTTTATCTTGTGTTTTATTGTTTTAAATGCAAAAAGAATTTTTTTCCACTCAAATACGGAATGTCTTTAAAATATTTTCCCCAGTGGTTGCATAAGTGTATATCAACTGTGGCGACAGTTATTATTATTTTCATCTGTATGTATACATATATATTGCTGTACCTAAGTATGAGTAATGTCGACCTCGACAGGCTGCAAAATCGTGTTTTTGTTTGAATTCATTCATTATATTGTATTTAAATATAGGGAGAGGGGAATTATTAGAAACCTGAACGGTCTCAACATTTTTATGGAGTAATTTTGTATTCTAAGATATGTGTGTGTGTGTGTGTGTGTGAACTCCCTGTAAGAATGAGATGAAATCTCTTCGATACTATAAACCACTAATGGGACGGTTTTTATGGTGCCTTTCTTTCATCCCCCCCATAGCCGATAGTGCAATGGCCATGGAGGCACCACGGGAGATATATCGGGGACTTTGGCCATGACCTGAAATATTCATTGGTCCTCACCGAAGATCGAACCAGTGACCCTCAGGTCGACAGTCGAGCGCTTTACCACACGACCATCCGTTATTCTAAGATATCACGACACTCAATACTCCAAAGGTCACACTCCACCGGCACAAAATAAAGTGACGCCCGTAGCAGACCGCCCCAACGACACCCTTATTGACACCACTGGCAGTAGATGTACACATAAGATGTCAAGTAGATGTACACATTAGATGTCAAGTAGATGTACACATTGGATGTCAAGTAGATGTACACATTGGATGTCAAGTAGATGTACACATAGGATGTCAAGTAGATGTACACATAGGATGTCAAGTAGATGTACACATTGGATGTCAAGTAGATGTACACATAGGATGTCAAGTAGATGTACACATAGGATGTCAAGTAGATGTACACATAGGATGTCAAGTAGATGTACACATAGGATGTCAAGTAGATGTACACATAGGATGTCTAGTAGATGTACACATAGGATGTCAAGTAGATGTACACCTAGGATGCCAAGTAGATGTGCACATGGGATGTCAAGTAGATGTACACATAGGATGTCAATGTTAAAGGAAGTACTGAAAAACTCAAAGCTCTTATATTTTTAAAATATACCCACCAGTCAAAAAGACAAGGTCAGTATTATAGTCTGGTATTTAATTCTGAGTTGATTTCATAACACACAGTTGTCTTTTTATATTATTATTTAATCATTACTAAACATTTTTTAAACTTCTACAAGATTTTAGCAGGCCAATATATTTTTACACTTTTGTTTCCACTTATAGAAGATAAGGTGAACACATTATAATGTTAGACCCGTCCATTCGTCGAAATTGTTTCATGTCCGGGGATTCAAACAATCAATCTAGGTGGAGGTCAGTGAACTAAATGGACCTTACAATACTATCCCGATGAACAACGGCGACCAGTTGATGAACATTTCATTCATGCCACTACTCCTCGTCTGATTACACAATTCATAATAAACCGTTATTATTGTCCTACACGTAGTTGAGCAATGCACATGAAAAAAAGTTCAAAATAAAAGAATTCTCGCTAAATCTGAGACAAGAACAAAATAGTACATTCATTTGTTGATGTTTTTATATATATATATATATATCTTTTTATATTGGCTTACATACTTGAATGTGTCTGCAGAAGAGTATAGCCTTGATTGAAGTATTTTCAATTACTTACAACTAACGTTGACAATACTGATGAATACGTTATTGTTTCGGAAACTTATTATGTAGGAAAATAGTGTTACGATGAGATCATTTAAATCCCCAAAATAAATAACATCAAAGATCTTTGGATTACAGGAGATGAGACAAGTTTAAATAAATGTAGTTCTGTTATTGATTAGATGAAAGATACAATTATTGTGTATGGAATTACTGAAATTTTTATGTGTAAATCAATCTGGTAATGAAATATTATTATGGGCAGATTACTCAATTAATTCATCACTAGTTAGCTTAAAATTGTGATGCATGTTGACAGATATATTTGAGATATACGAAAGCAACATTGTTGTGAGTAGGTACTAACATGTGCGTGTGCCTGAGTGTTTGTCATTGGTTGTGTCTGTGTATTTGAATGTCTAAAAGTGTGTTGGACTCACAAAACCATGGCGTCTCTGTCACATGTAGAACGTCATAGTGACAATAACATGACTTGGACGTGATAGTTCAGCCATTGGCACAGCTATATTTAGCTCTGAGGTATTGTATACAGAGGCTCGCATGAGGATGGAGGGGGAGGGGGGGTGGGGAGAGTGTGAGGGAGAGGGACGGTTGGTTAGACTAGGGACCTCTATCAGATCAATACTAACATGTAGTGGTCTCCAGCGGTGGAAATGACCTTAGAGGTCAGTACAGTGGCCCAAAAGAGTCACAGCTCCAGAATACGTCCGCTGTCACACTCAGCAAATACAACATTATAGTAATGAACGACCCGAGCAGCGCTGACCGCTGATGACGTAATTGTATCACACGGTCCGAGGAGCACGCCAAGCTTGCTGACCGTGGTCAAACTTCGTAATACAATACAGACACAATAATGGTGAAGATAGCAATAATATTACAGAAAAGTTAAGTTCTAGAATATACTTACTAGAAGTAAGAAATACAGAATTGTTATTGTATATATATATATATATATATATATATATATATATATATATATATATATATATATATATTCAAAAGAAAAGTTTTGTTTCAATAAGGTTTCTTTTTAGAAATGACGAAACAATAAAATATTTGGTTTCGTTTCTATAAATTGAGACTTACTTAAGTGATTAAAATCTAAAGGACCTGGAATATCCATTATATATATATATATATAAAGGATTATGCAAAGTAAATTATTACTTAAAACATAAAGTAATGAATTGGATATTTATATTTAAAAACCGTGCCTTTAGCAGGGAATGATTCAAGCTACGTTAGGCCTAAAACTTACTACCTAATAACATCATTATTAAAAAAACCTGAGAGTAGTGTTGTGTCCTTCAACATTTTATACAATTATGTCTGGGTTCCTAAAGATGTTGATTTTTTTTAGCGTTTTCTCATATCCGCGGTCTTGCAGTGATAAATGACGTCATACTCACATTCTGATAAACAATGGCAGATTTAAATTTTTCAGGTCCTAACACTAGGTTGTTTTTTTAGTTTAACAGTTAACCCTCCCCTGAAAATGACACGTCACCGGGGTTGTCATTCTGAATGAACTTACTTGTCTTGCGTCCACTATTATGACATGGCGTACATGACTGGTATCAGTCACTAAGACTGTCGATAAATGACTAGTATATTTCCAACAGTTCGTCCAAACTAGAATAGAGGTAATCGAATTCCAGTCTAATAAAAAAAAAAAAAGAAAATAATTTACTTGCCAATAACAGTATCGATTCTGACAATTTTTACTGTGTCAGAGATTCACAGGAACTACGGATTATTGAACATTCGCAGATTGTTATGGCACTCGATGTTCACTGACGGTGTTTTACGGCACCATTCTCTCGTTAACTTACGGTGTTTTACGACAGCCTTCTCTCATTAACTAACGTTATTTACAACTGTAGCGGGTACCTTGTCGGTGCACTTGGGTGAATAACGCCCCCCCCCTTCCTCCTCTCCTCCAGAGTAGTTTGTAGACTATTGATCCTTTATTACACGTTTCCTATTGTATAGTGGAATACACGGGCATCCCCTAGTGATGTTCTATTTGTGTCTATATAAGTAACTAGTGGGACGGATGGCTGAGGGGTGTAGATATGTGACTGTTGACCTCAGAGTCCTCGGTTCGAACCTTGGTTAAAATCATGGGAATTTTTCCAGGTGAAATTTGTTTCCAAGTCGTCCCACAAGTCCACCCAGCTTTAAATGGGTACTTTACTTTAAGTTGGGGAAGTAAAGGCGATTGGGCGTTGTGCTAACCACACATCCCCTTGATATGTCAAGGTTATAGAAACAGATGAATTCTACACTTCATCTTCACCGATGGCCCGTTTGGGCTAAGCGAAATTTACTATTTAAGTACCCCTTAATCATTTAATTAAATGGGGCATTAAAATATAAAAGAAATAACTAAATATGGTATATTTTTTGTTACATAGAAATAATATAATTTATTTTTTTGAAATAGTGTATAGTCATATTTTTTTAAAAGAGTGTCTAGTCATATTTTTTTGAAAGAGTGTCTAGTCATATTTTTTTGAAAGAGTGTCTAGTCATATTTTTTTGAAAGAGTGCATATTTCACCCTTTATCTTTGCACGTTTATTTATTAACTCTCAACAGATTGTACGTTTTTCGAACATTTTCAGTTTGCCGTGATATTTTTCAATTAAAGTAAAATAACTTTTTTTTTTTTATTTTAATAGTTATGTGATTAAAACATATATCAAACTGTAGTAAAATGAAGGGGCTTTTTTAACAATATATGTTTTAAAGTAATATTATTATGCAACCTTTTTATAATTTTTTAAATAGTTTAGATGAAAAGTAAAAAAAATAAATAAATTAATTAAACAATCCACAAACACAAAGAAGAAGAAAAATTCATCATAATTCGTGTAAATAAAAGTTATGAACTTATTAAAATACTCAAAATATATAGACTAATATACAATTGTATTAAAAATAATAATAATTCATTTTTACAACTAAATAATTTTGTTTTCATTGCTGTTTAAAAAAAAAAAATTCAAGTAAAGCCAGAAATACAAATACAAATACATGTATTAGGTAATTTAAGGTTGATCGATTTCTTGTTTATTTTTCAATCGTTCTTTCCAGCTTGACATTAAACATGACATCCCTCCCCCCCCCCCACACACACACACAACCCCACGATCTATTTTCCCCATCAACTCAGACAGTTAACAGATTTCTGTAAGCAAGACACAGATAACATGAAGGTATGACTGCACAATCTCATGAACAATTCATGACACTATCTTGCACATGCGACGCAATCCCGCTGACAAAGACCTGTCGTTATATTCAGCGTCAAATCAGTTGCGCAAGCTATCGATTCGCCCCGGCGTTTCAGGGAATTGAATTTTAGATGATTCCATGCGGTAATTCCCGATTTCTAGACCGCAACAATTATTTCGTCTCGAAGAGTTATTTATTTATTTGTTTATTGCGAGGTGAATTTTTAATTAAATCTGTAGTATATAGCTGTAAACATGAGTTTGATTTATCGTCTTTAAATTTTGTGTATGTGTTAAGTTATAAATAATAATTATACGTAATGGAGCAAATTTCTTTGAAAAAAAAATCAATATCTTTGTTTTCATTTCGTGAAATAACACTAGTAGTGCAGAATAGTAGCTCTTGGAGCCCAATGTGGCTCTTAGTTACACTAATTTGAGGCTTATGGTAAATCAGTTTTTTTTTATTAATAATTAAAAAAATTAAGATTTATAAACTTTGGTGATGGTCTTGGCTCTTGCTGATATTTTTCTACTTGGCCTTAATGAAATACAGCCCATATGCCGCCCATATAGGCCTAAAAATCGACAACCCCTGACCTTGTCTTCACTATCTATGGCCGTCAACATTGTCAGTGTTATGTTGGGGGGGGGGCACCACCAACAGATCTCCAGTATCCTTCTGTCAGGGTATATGTTAACCTCGACAACAGATCTCCAGTGTCCTTCTGTCAGGGTATATGCTAACCTCAACAACAGATCTCCATTGTCCTTCTGTCAGGGTATATGACACTCAAGCAGATCTCCAGAGTGATCCATCAGGGTATATGCTACTTAATACAGATCTCAAGAGTGCTCAGTTAGGGTATATGCCACTCACAACATCTCTCCAGAGTCATCTATCAGGGTATATGCCACTCACAGCATATCTCCAGAGTCATCTATCAGGGTATATGCCACTCACAGCATATCTCCAGAGGCATCTAACAGGGTATATGCCACTCACAACATTTCTCCAGAGTCATCTATCAGGGTGTATGCCACTCACAGCATATCTCCAGAGTCATCTATCAGGGTATATGCCACTCACAGCATATCTCCAGAGTCATCTATCAGGGTATATGCCACTCACAGCATATCTCCAGAGTCATCTATCAGGGTATATGCCACTCACAGCATATCTCCAGAGTCATCTATCAGGGTATATGCCACTCACAGCATATCTCCAGAGTCATCTATCAGGGTATATACTTAATATCTAAAGAATTAATTTTTTTTTTTTAATTTTTTGGTATTTGTTAATACAAGCCAATTTCGTCATCTGTAAGTTATCTGTAATTTATCTGTAAGTTGTATGTACGTTATCTAAATGGTTTACTCGTCATATCCAATTACCCTTATATCTCTCCCCCTTTCTCTCTTCTTCTCTAACTTCTTTCTCTCACCATCAATCTCCGTCTCGCTCTCTATCTCCTGCTTTCTTTCCCTCCCTCACTTCATCCTCTCTCTCTCTCTACCTTTCCGAGACCCCCCCTCCCCATTGTCTTCCTGTCTTTTACTCATCTACCTTGTTTGTATTTCACAACAGCTAACCCCATCCTCATATTGAACTAATTCTATATTGAAATAATTCACCAATCTACTTTCATAATTATCACACTGTGATACAAAAAGTTCCTTAAAAACAAACATAGTGACTAGTATATACTTGACCAACATTCGTACATCATTGAATGGTATATACTTGAACAACATTCGAACATCATTGACTAGTATATACTTGAACAACATTCGAACATCATTGACTAGTTGTAAATGATCTTTATTAGATGAACTGGTTAATAATGAAAACTCAATTCATGTCCATGGTTCATATGATTTATTGACGACACAATAATATAAATAAACAGAATAAATCTAATGAATAATGCTTGTTAACAATGAACTTAACTGATCAACTAAAACTTCTGATATGTACTCAAATACTCTCTTAATACTCAACTGAACTTCTGAACTCTAAAGACTTCACTGACTCGATTGACTCAACTCTCTTTTCAATCCCCTTTCTCAACTGAACATCGTCTTTATATAATTTCCTTACATCCATCTCGAACATTCCACATCGCTTTGTCTCTCACTCATTTAGTCAATACAATTTACAAATAAACAACATATTTATTTTCTATAAATATCTAGAATAATAAACAACACATTTATTTTCTATAAACATCTCGAATCATGACCCCGTGACTACATGTTGACCTGGTTGGCCAAGCTCCAAAGACACACACACACCTGTGTGCGTAGTACTCATAACTATACCATGACACTAGTACATACTTGAACAACATTCGAACATCATTGACTAGTATATACTTGACCAACATTCGAACATCACTGACTAGTATATACTTGAACAACATTCGAACATCATTGGCTAGTATATACTTGAACAACATTCGAACATCATTGACTAGTATATACTTGAACAACATTCGAACATCAATGTATTTACTTTCAACATTCAAGTTATCAGTCGTTTGGTAAATTGATTGTAAAATCTTTTAAGTTTTCTTGATTTTTTTCTTCATTTCCCAACCAACTTTCAGTTCTGGTCCTAATCTCCCACCATACTCGTTATTGCTTTTTTTTAAGGGGAAGACAACTCCCGTAGTTTTGAGAAACTTTCCCATGTGTTAATGTTCCCACATTTAAAATGTAGTTTACTGCTTGGTCCGGGAACCAATCAACAAATTGCAGTAATTCCAGGATTTTGTTATTCTTTGAAAGCAATTTTTACTTCCTTTATAGTTCTAGCTTTTTTCATTTGGGCTGTTTATATAGGCCAGTTGATTGTAGTTTAATCTTCAAACAAAAATGTTGTATATTGGCCAGATAACTAATCTCTAGTTCATATTCGTGACCTATTTTATAATGGCAGTTCAATATATTTAATACTGTGTAGTTTGAAAATAAAAACTAACTACAAACAATAAAACTCAAAAAGAAGAAAGTTGCAGAGATATAATACAGTTTGTTTACAAGAATAAAGAACATTTGTATAAATAATAGTTCTCAAACTAATATTTTAAAATATAACGTCGCAATATTTATATAAGAAGTATAGGCCCTATACATTGTATCTCCATCAGTTTGCCTTTCTAGTCAATTCCTAGTTATTCATACCGAAGTACTTCCAAAGTCTAAAAATAGGTTTTCATTTAATAAATATGGTTGGCAGGCCCGTAGCCAGGTCAAAGTAAGCAGGGGGGGGGGGCACCAATACCAAGCAAGGGGGTACCTTCTCATTTTAGTTACTTTTTCTTTATTTTTTCCTCTTTTCTTCTTTTTAAGCGGACGGGCACTCCACACCTGGCGGGGGGCACGGCCCCCAGTGCCCGCCCCCATTGGCTACGGGCCTGATGGTTGGACAGATGGCCGAGTGGTGTAAACGATTGACTGTTGATCTAAGAGTCCTGGGTTCGATCCTCGTTGAGAACCAGGGCGATTTTCCCCAGGTAGAATTTGATGTAACTCTACCACCAATCTTCAAATATGAACTTGACCTTAACTAGGGAAGTAAAGGTAGCTGGGCGATGTGCTAACCAAGTAATCCCTTAAACAAGGTGGTTCCAGAAACATATGAATTCTACCCTTTACCTGCCCCTGTGGCCTATTAGTGACATTCACTTTTAAACAAACTTGGTTAGTTTCATTGATTGATCGGATGAAATAACAAGATTAAGTCAAGAATGCACTAACTGATACATTTGAATTGTTCTTTTTGGTATACAAATAAATAAGGAAACAATTAAATACTTTAATATTGGTTTTATGTTTAAATTGGAGGCTACCTGTCCGATGTTTACCTGTAGGTCATGTCAGGTGACCTATACATGGTAAACTGTTTGTATCATGACCTATAGACAGACTACTTGTCTGTTATAAACAGTTATGCACTGGTGGAACCATATAGCGAGGGCTGAGGGGTGGATGAGTTTTACCAAGAGTCTCATGTTTCAATGTAGTTTTACACATTCATATTTCATGATCTTTACAAGCTGTGTTCCAACTAGTGATGGGAAGATTATAAAATGAATTATTTATTTGTTTCGATATATTTACTGACTAGCTGTACCCTGCAAAACTTTTGTGTAGAGTTATATCCCCTTAGGCTTGATCGGTAGGATAGGTTATTTTTTGGTTTCGGGCAGATCCGATTTTTCCATGATTGTATTTTAAACTGGAATACTATTGTATTAATTCTTTACTTTCAATTTAACGCAGAACCCAAAGTCGCTAATATAGTATTATATTATTCTCTAAACTAAAGATCCCGATATGGCCAAGCAACCAACAGATTTTTATGAACACAGGATGCAAGTTTAGATTGGGGGATGAGTTATGTAATTCCAATTTCTGATTCAGAAAACTAATTTCAAATATTTTCACATATATTGAAAAAAAATATACTCTATGTCTTAAATTGATTAGTTTATAAGTACATTAATTATATTGATAGCAGGTTAAATTAGCTGATTAAAAAAAAAACTTTTCAAGGTTTTTATAAACCTAGTAAAGTTTTATTATGACGCTAATCCATATATCTCCCTAATGGTTCATTATTGTCAATCTAAAAATGTTTCAATCTTTAAGAAATATTTATTTTTCACATTAAATTAATTTAAATTTACTTCGGGAAGGCGGACTGTTTAAAATGCCTGCGATAAAATGACCGGAAGTGGCTAGATCAACAAGATAAAGAAATAATTACTCCGCCAATTTACCGCTAACAATGCTGACATCTCTTCAGTTTTATCCCAGTCGCCTGTGGTACACTAAGTACAAGATAAAAAAAAATGGCGGTTGACAAATGGAGGGCAGCAATCAAAGACCATCAAACGAAGACTACGTCTTTATACGTGGTCTACCCGGCCCATTCACGTTTCAGCACGCGACGAGGTTATTAATGGCATCAGAGTCAGGGGACACAACTGCCAACGCGATAACACAAATTGAATATTTCGCCTAATGAAAGGGGCAGACACTTACCTATATAGTGTTTTATGTGCCACTATCAGTACATTTCTATCTATCTATCTATCTATCTATCTATCTATCTATCTATCTATCTATCTATCTATCTATCTATCTATCTATCTATCTATCTATCTATCTATCTATCTATCTATCTATCTATCTATCTATCTATCTATCTATACATATATCTATACATCTATCTATCTATATATCTATCTATCTATACATCTATCTATACATCTATACATGTATCTATACATCTATCTATACATCTATCTATACATCTATCTATCTATATATCTATACATCTATCTATACATCTATCTATCCACAGGCCCGTAGCCAGAGGGCGGCTAGGGGGGGCTGAGCCCCCCGTACATGACATGAGCCCCCCGTGCGTGATTTGAGTTTTTTTGACAAAATTTTAATAATAACGGCTATAAAACATCAATTATTTTGTTTAATAAATCAATAATAATAAAAACTTTAAAGTTTATATTTTGGCAATCATTCAGGCTATTTATATATACTTACATATATAGCTTATTTAATTTTTGGGCATAAAAGATTAAATCTTATTGAAGTTCACTTCTGGGTATTTTGGGCAGCATTGGCATTTGGTGCTTCAACAGCAGTGTGTGAGAGCAGTTTCTCAACCCTCACATGAATGCTCACCCAATAGAGCAGATCAACGTTACAAAAGCGTCTAAGCAATCTTTTCCTGCTTGCATTTGAAAAAGATTTAACAGACAATCTGAATGCTGAAGCATTTTTAGGTAAATTCAGTGCTAAACCCAGGCCCGTAGCCAGGTCAAAGTAAGCAGGGAGGCACCAATACCCAGCAAGGGGGCACCTTTACTTTTTCTTTATTTTTTCCTATTTTCCCTTTTTTTTTTTAAGTGGGGGGGGCACTCCACACCTAGCGGAGGGCACGCCCCCCCCCCAGTGCTCCCCTTGGCTACGGGGCTGGCTAAACCACGAAGTTTGCAAATTTGAAACGTATAATAATATAAGTTCGCAACAAGTGCCGACGAGTGGGGGGGCAATGCCCAGGGGCCCGGCGAGTTCTAGGGACCCGGACTGAGCTGGCCAATCAACTTTTAAAAATATTAATATCAGCCCAGGGGCCCAAAATTTCTGTCGATGGACCTGTTCGCAACCTTGTAATAGTTTTATATATTGATATCTTCTGAGGACAACTAGAAACTTAAATAAGTTAATACAATAACATTGGCTACTGACTTCAGTTTTATACATATGTATAATAAAATAATAAAGTACAAACTCCGTGATTTCTGAGTGATGTTATTTAATTTGCAAATTTACTTTTTAGCAGAATTAATTTTATTTTAAATTGAATAATTGCGACTGTTTTTGTTGATAGATCTGTTCTTTGTTTTCAATATTTTATAAGAAATATCACACAAATAGCTAAGCTTTATTCATGCATCTTTGTCGTTCCCGGGTTGTACGTTAAACAAACAGTATAATAATATAAATCAGGTATCTATTATGTAACAATTGTGTAGCAGAACTATTGGTCAATATATTTATAACAGGAATCAGAAATTGCTCAGCCTCAATAAATTTGTATCATTAAAACTCTTTACAATTTAAATTATTTTTAACAAAACTGCAACATGCCATGCATTATTGAAACGTAGTTAAAATTATATATTTCTAATTAATAGCTAAACAATCGGTACTAAAATGCACCATACCAGATATGGAACTGCAAAAAAATTCTTGGGGAGGGGACTCACTGAGATCCCCTCCCCAAACCCCTCCTCTCCGTTAGCAAGCTTTCGGCGCTTCGCGCCTCCATTTTTGCCCTCCCCCCGAACATTTCTTCTACCCCACCAGGGGCGGATTTAGGGCGAGGGGCCAGGAGGCCCATGCCCCCCCCCCGTTATCGCAAGTTTAGCTAATACATCATTAGATTGTCGAAATATTTTTTGTTCTAAGACCAATTTTCAACTATGAAAACAGTTTTGCCCCTCCCCCCCCCCCCGGAGTCAATGTTTTGCCCCCTCCCCCCCGTCAAAGTTGTCTAGATCCGCCCCGATCATTTCTTCGCCCCCCCCCAATCCAATATTCCTGGCTACGGGCCTGTCTATACATCTATCTATACATCTATATATACATCTATATAGCTATCCATCTATCTGTCTGTCTGTCTATCTATCTATTTATCTGTCTATCTCTCAGTCTGTCTGTGTGACTGTCTTTCTTTCTATATATCTATATAACAATAGAATACAATACCTTTACCAATTAATATCACTGTCATTAACAACAAAAAAAAAAAATAACGTTCAATAATGTAACAATAAAATTCGTCGTGTGGTCAGTGGGAGCTGGACTGGCCAAAGAAAACTGCTTCATACCTAACAGATTGTTTTTCTATTATGACTTCATTCTTAAACAATATCTAGTCGAGCATTTGCGCCACGGAGTGGTCACTGCACACACACACACACACACATACACACACACACACACAAACATATATATATATATATATATATATATATAGGTCTGAGATAATTCTGTTACGGTGGACTTACTGGCAACTAGATGACCTAAATCATAATTCATATTGACGACTGCAACATTTTGTAGCCATTGCGTTTTCTATGACACAGGACATACAGCTGTTATGACATTCTACAGCAAGTTGACGTCACATGTTTATATCTATACACATATATACGTCTATGTATATACAATATAAATATATAAGTATTCATATATACATAGACACGTCTAAGGTACGTTTAATTCACTTTCAAGACTTGCCAAAAAAAAAATTTAGTATGGACAGTTGAATATTTTATACCTATTGAATGTTTAGTTGGTTTAGTTGTTCGATCGACTAGGTAAAAACTAACACCAGACATATCTGCAACCAACAAAATCTCATCCAACAAAACAACACCAACAGCAGCCCACACTATATGTATGTGTATATGTATATATAGGTGAGTGAATTCTCTACACCCAGGGCTTCTTAAATTCTAGGGTCGCGAGAGATAAAAGTACAATTTAACAGAAAATGTTTTTTAACTTGTAAAATATTAATTTATTTTTCTTTTATATTTGTATGGGGTCGTCAAGAAACTCGCAATCAGAAATGGGGTCGTGAATTACAAAAGTTTAAGAAGCTCTGGTCTACACAATGGCCACACATATTGAAAACAATGAAATCTTGAGGTCATACATAGAACGTCATTGAATAATTTAATTTGTCTTCTATTTTTATATTTTCTCTGGATGGTATTGAATGACAACATTGAAAATGATCTATTTCTCTTTCTCTCTCTCTCTCTCTCTCTCTCCCTCTCTCTCTCTCTCTCCCTCTCTCTCTCTCTCTCTCTCTCTCTCTCTCTCTTATGTTTCTAATTTAAGATTTGAGACTTAGGAAAAAATAGCTTTTGTTAGTTTTAGGTTTGAAATCCGCAGAGTTAACTCGGTCAAAGTGTAACCCGGTGGACGGACTTAGGTAAAACTGTTAGTCGATCCTTGTAAGATGATCCGTGTACCATCCTGTACTAATGGCCGACTCCGCGGAGCACAGCTCCGGGCGGTTTCTCCCGCTCTGAAGATATCGGTAATAAATATATCCCGAGTATCCAGCTGTTTTATTTGCTCGAGACATTGGCCCGAGGGTATTAAATAATGAGGTGATGAGAGAGTTAACTGAGGTAGACAGGAACTGTCACTCTTGCCTTACACAGGATTAACTAAAGGGAGATAAAGAATAAAAGGGGGTGGGGGGTGATTTAAAAAATGAAGTCATTATAAAGTTAATTTTTGGTTTACTGTGCTATTAATACTTCACAGAATCGTGCTTTGTTCATTTCTAAAACATAATAAGAATTTATGTTCTGTTTTATAGGAATCGAATGTTGGAAATAGCTTTCTACGATATGTAAATCTGCTAAAGAATCGGATATGTTTCTCCAGATTTTTGATTACTTACATAATTCATGGACCAAGATTCCAATGTTTCTAATCTTCAATAAAGGCAGATTGATTGTTATGCGGGAACTGGATGTTAAATCGAGCTAGTTAGGATAAAGCATATGAGTTATTTCTATCGGATTTGACGAAACCGTTAAAGGAAATTGGCACCATTTTATTACTTGTAATATATAGATATCAGCTCTGGTACACACAGCAAGCAAAAAGAAAAACAAAACTTGTCATGAACTGCATGGGCGTCGCTAGGAATTTTTCCAGGGGGGGCAAAATTTTTCCAGGGGGGGGGGGGCAAATAACAACTTTATGACATTTTTTTTTAATGTAAGGGGGGGGGAGCAAATGCCCCCCTATTATATGACATTTTTTTCAAAATGTAGGGGGGGGGCAAATGCCCCCCCTTGCCCCCCCCCCCCCATGAATACGCCCATGATTAACTGCAAGTCACATTCTGGTGAAGGAGTAGAAATGACAGCCTTCATTGGATAATTAGTGTAAAAGATAGCTGGCCACTTATTGAGTGCTTTGTGTTTAAAGATTTCTAGCCAGTCGGTATTAAGGAGAAAAAAATCAAAACAAAATTCAATACTGTATATGAATGCACCTTATATATATCGGAAATCAGTGTAATGTACAAGAATGCACCTCATAGATCGGAAATCAGTGTAATGCACAAGAATGTATCGCATAGATCGGAAATCAGTGTAATGCACAAGGATGCACCGCATAGATCGGAAATCAGTGTAATGCACAAGAATGTATCGCATAGATCGGAAATCAGTGTAATGTACAAGAATGCACCTCATAGATCGGAAATCAGTGTAATGCACAAGAATGTATCGCATAGATCGGAAATCAGTGTAATGCACAAGAATGCACCTTATATATATCGGAAATCAGCGTAATGTACAAGAATGCATCGCATAGATCGGAAATCAGTGTAATGCACAAGAATGCATATCATATATCGTATACTCTTCACCGAATGATCCTTGCCACATTCGACATTAAATGTCCATTTGTTACAGTTTAAGGACAAAAAAAACATAAAACCCATTAAGTATTTTATTATCACCAAATAATAAATACAGAATCAATTGACCCAACATTTTCACACATTGTGACGTACTAGAGACGTCACGACACTTTGGGACAATAAAAAATCAATCAATAAATGGTAGGCCTACCTGATGAGAGGGAGGGGGGGTGAAAAATAAAACAACAACAGCGGTTGGCTGGCCTTTGAAAGACTGTCATTGGCTAATGAGAGAAAAATGGGGTTACACTGAAGCAGCATTTACGTTACACGGGGTCACCCTAACCGTTAGGTGGAAAACATCAAACTGAAATTAGCAATTTAGATCGATTCAAAGCGTTGTTCATCAGTCCATGAGGACTAATGTGGTTGGAGGGTTGGAGGGGGGGGGGGAAGCGGCAGTTATGTTGGATAAAAGAAATGCTTGAAACTTAAAGGCATTGATTGCTATGGCTTGAGCCACCTGAAGATAAAGTCATTTCAAATTGACATATCAACTTTAACTCTATGGGGATTAGATATTTACAATTTGAACACATTTCAAATATTGATGGGATGGAATATCGGACCTGGTTCTAAGAAATTTTGGAAGCTTTTAGAAAATCAGAATTGACCTTTTGGGTTCTGAAAATAATGGGTCTAACATTATTTTTTTTTAAATGCAATCTTTCATTGTCCACATTGTGTGTTAGATCAGTGCTCACCAACCTTTTTCTCACTGCGGACCGGTCAACTTTTTATAACTTTGATAATTTCACCGCGGTCCTCTGTGGGGGAGAAGGAAACGTTTGTTATTTAAGTTTTAGATTGTTTTGATTTACAATTCCACTGCCACTCACAGTCACTTGGCTGCCGGTTAACCTCTCGTCCATGGAAAGTTGCACAGTTCTGAGAGAAATACACCAAAGTAAATAGAAAGGGATAAATGTGATGTTTCATTGGCGGTACCGGTACCGGTCCATGGCCCGGTGGCTGGGAACCACTGTGTTAGATCTATCTAGTAATATCGGGAATCATATCGGAATGGGATGTGAGAGTTGGAAATTGTTACCAAAATGTGCTTTAGAACATTACAAGTTCTAAGTTTTACTTTCTAACAACATAGCACGAAATATTTATTTGGGTCAACTTGGATGGAATAAAACAAAACTCAATAACCATCGCTACCACAACTATCTTTGTTTTCTAATTTTTTTTTTATAAATTTATTATTTCTCCATTTCTTTTCTTTTTAGTTGATTTAAAAATGGACGAAACTAATTAAGAAAATTTAAAGAAAATGTCAACAAATTAATATTCTTTCAATTACATAATGAATATTGTATGCATATTATAGTAAAGAACAGTTTATAAAACTTGTCTACTGTAGACAACATCGTTAAAATAAAACGATGCGCACACTTATATACACACAATGCGTACACTACATGTGGTGAGATGTTCAATAGTTATTTAGATATACACACAATGCGTACACTATATGTGGTGAGATGTTCAATAGTTATTTAGATATTTCATAAAAGTTCATATAAAATAGTTTTATTTCCAACCATTGGAGATTAAAAAATGCAAAAGGTAAAAAAAAAAATGAAAATAGAAAAAAAAATTGTTTGAAAATAAAAACTGAAATAATATGAGCAAAAAAAAAATGGAAAAAAGAAAATACTCTTTTTTTATGTATCTAGCTGGAATGCATTATTTTTAGCAAGAAAAACAGCGGAAATCCCCGCAGGGTTTCAGCAAGTACGGGAAACAACTCAATACAAATGTATTCATTAACCCTGTTTAAGACATTTCTTTCTGTTTATTTTCAAAGGGTGCCAAAAAGAACATGCGGCCAAGTAATTTTTTTTTAGCATAAATTATTGGACAGATTTATCACTAATGCAAGAAAATGGATGGCGAAAGATTACAGCGGATAGACTTTGTACACAATACTTTTCAATCTCAGACATGGGCAATCTACGGCTCTCATGACTAATCCGGCTCGACAGATTCCTCGATCTTGACCTGCCAATCGTTTCAGAGAAAACCATAGATCTGGTCTCTTATATTATGGCTTTTACATTTCATTTATATTTAGTTCAACTCTCCGTCGATCAGTTGTTGGTCCAGCTCGACCGTCAAATGTACGAACCCAATGCGGCGTGGGGGGAGGTACCATGTCCCGGGCACTACTCACAAAGGGGCACCAAATGGTATATTTTACATATAATATTATATTATTATCATATTTATAGTGAAGTTCTCTTAGCTTACAGTGTCATCGAGGTAGATGAAGTGTATAATTCATCTGTTTCTCTAATCACGACACACAAAGGGATTGTTTGGTTAATACAAAGCCCAGCTTCATCAACTCAAGTCAAGTACCCAGTTAAATTTGACTTGATGGGCTTTTGAACCCGGGACTCAGATGTCGACATGCAATCGCTCTACATGCTTAGCCACCCGTCCCTCTGATACCATTACACTGCCAACTAATTTCAATCTACCCTGTAGTTTACGAGAGCATTGTGGGTCTTCTGTATCTAATTCTGTTTGACCAATAATATTATACAGCCAACCTTATTAAACAATTGAGTGCAGACGTCACAAGTTACGTCGACTGGTCCACCGCCACTTCATTAAGATTATTTCGTTAAAACTTTAATTATCTCCGGGAATTGAATTAACGCACTAATTACTTCCCATGTCAAAGCAAACCGTAAAAGCAGAACAGCGGGAAATAAAGTCGAAGTTGATTGGTTAAAAAAAAATATAACGCCAATGAGTAAATTGATTTTAAGGGGCAAGCGAAGCTGTCAAAAATATTGTCTAATTTTTTTTTTCATGTTTGCTTATTAATTTTTTAGGGTTCTTTGTTTTTTAAGCGTTAGGAATGTCTCTTGACAGAGTTTGACCTTTGTGACATGCGCAGTGGCTAAAACAGACTACGTGCTTCTTGTCGTCCCCAGGGGATAAATGAAATTTTCTTGGCCAGTTTTTTTGCTTGTGTTTCTACCCCAGGGACGGGAAACAGTAGTTCATTATCCTGTAACGTTCACCTCTGTAACAATTGAATAGAGATTGGTTATTCGGTAAACTCTTAACGACAAAGCAGAATAAATTAAATAAGTATCAGTTGAAAGATTAGAGTGGCAGAGTGTTATAGCGCTCGAATGTCCATGGGGAGATCCTGGGTTCGATCCCCCCGGGACCTTTTTTTTTCTGATTCGATCGATCTACCCAAGGTCCACTCAACTCTAGAATAACAATTTGACTACTATTGGTGGGGGACTGTAAAGTCAGTGGACCAGTAACATAGTCAGCTAATTTATAAAGAAACAGTTGAAATCTACCCCTTCTACCCTCTTTACACCTTGCCCTTTTATTATTTTTTATGTTTTTAAATTCAGATAACCTATCTGTTATTTTCGTATCACGTTGATTAAGTACATCTACTATCGATAGCCATTTTTTTTTCTTTTATTGTATTTGATAGACCATATTTAAAAAAAAAATAATAGTATGTGTACATATACTAAAATTATTTGTTTCAAAAAAAGTCACACAACGATTTACAGCCACATGCCATGAATTTGAAATCAACACTTAGACGACCCTCAACATTCCATTTTTTGTACTTTTCACTTCTATTTGATAACTAATGGCGTCGTTACAGACACGCCCCTGGGACCTTGGAGTAAATAACCACCAACAGGGAGTTCTACAAGCTCCCTCCTTTTCCCCACCACATTACAATTTGTGAGATGATCTCCGCTTTCTTCCCCCCCCCCCCCAAAAAAAAAATGTTTAAGAAATCTAACGAATACTGTAAATGTACGAAAAAAAAAGGCTAAATGAAGGTTACGAGGCCATACATAGGTGTGAACCACTAAGTATTTGAAGTTAAAGACATATTGAAACATTCAACAATTACCCCAACCCGGTCATTACGTAGCAGTCGTTCATTGGGTTCAACCGTTGCATCATGGGATCAAAAAACAAGGGGAAGCCACTTAGGAGGGAAAAAAAAACCTCGTATAGAGTTACTGGAGTAGGCGGGGCAGATAGTCTAACGCACCGGCCTCACCCCAGGTGTATGTATCCTCCCTCGTGGATTAAATAGATTCGTGAAAACATAAGCTGGGTCTGTCGTCCATCAAATGCATTTTAAATACCAACTTCAATACATTTCAGCGTTTATACTAACCATTCGCTCAGGGCACTAAAGATGATATATTAAAGGCCGTACTATAATTAGTTGTTAGCCTTTGATATATTTATCTATATATATCCCATAAAAGAAGAGTAATAAATTAATAAATTGCGATCTTTATTGATCAGTTTTTAGAAAATGAAATGAAAGTTGTACGCGATGACAAGGCCCGGCATTAAAATGTTCGTGTCCGGATGGTGAGCTACGTGGGTTGATCCAAGTTCCCGGTACTGGCCGTAAAGGTGTCTAATCATAATTTCACAAAATCCATAAATGTTAGTCTTTTAACCCTACAGTTTCCCATGATTCATATATGAATTAACCTTATTTTCTCATTATTATAATCGTATTATTAACTTTGGCCTAAAAAGGTGAATGTATTTATTCATGTTAACTCAGAGGGATGTACAATTACCGGAAAAGCATGCAAAGTCAACTTTCGCTTTAAAAAATCGATGTGTAAAACAAGAAATCTATTATTCCATACTCAAGGAATGGGGGAGGGGGGGGTCCTCAAACTTTGGCTACTATTGACCCTCTCAGAAAAATGTAAGTTTTATTGTTACCAGTATTTATTTTTAGTGATTAAAGTTAATTACAAATAGTTTTGAGGGCCGACTTATATTCAGCTCACGTTCCACTGTTGGGTCACGAACAACACTTTAAGAACCACTGCTCTAGTATACTCAATACAGTGGGTGGGGGGGAACTATCTGAGACTAGAGTACAATGAGACTTGTCGATCATCTCAAGTTCGTTACTGGTCGACACATAGTGTTCTGAAAGATCAGAACTGTTCTTACCAAAAGCCCAACTAGACTGTTGGCTAAGAACTCCCCACAGCTAAGGGTTCCCTCCTTTATAGAGCTGTAACCCACTAAAAGCTTATTACGTTTTTTATCTACAAGTACCAATTTTCTGAGACCATCTTGATTGTCAAGTGGTGATCTAAAATCACTGGCTTAAAAAATATCAATTATATTAAACACGAAATAAAAATTTACATCAAAAAGGAAAAAAAAAATAACACATACAGAAATGTAAAAAATACACCATCTGATTATTTTCGGAAACTCCAGTTTAATGCACAGTTTAATGTGAACAATACATTTAGAATTTAGTGTACTGTGTTATTTTAGTTAAATTTCTTGAATAACAATGTGATACATCTACCGTAATTTTTAAGCTATTTTTTTTTAAAATCTTATTGGTTGTTGTGTTTGTTATTCTATTTATTTATTTATGTGGTACAAACAACTAAGAAGTTTGGAGCAGGACCTGGAGAATATTCGGTAGAAAACCGATGCGAAATTCCGTGATCAAAATCACAAAGACTGACCGAAAACATGATCGTTGCAGTTGGGAGCCTATTGTACCACATTATTTAAATTATATTTTTGTAAAGTATTGCTTCTAAATTAATAATTAAAGAACATGAAACTCACATTTTACTTCTCTATTTCATATATAATAAATCCAATGTTTACTTTGTCTTAAAAAGAAACCTAGGACTAAAATAAAAACATTGATATTTATAGACAATTAAGGCATAATACGATGGACATCCTTGTTATATCAAGATCTTAACTAGGTCAAATACAACAGGATAAAAGACACCTAGCTAACTGACAACCGAATCCTCAATACTGTAATCGCAAGTTTATTTCATCACACGGGAAGGCTCAAATTAATCTGCTAATTTAAAAAAAGATATAATGTCATTATCTCTCCCATAATTAACTCAAACGTTAATTAGTGGCCCACTCAGAAGCAGTTTTGACTTTCGCAATCCAAGATAAAATTAATAAAAGTTAAAATTAAGTGTATATATATTTTAGACCACTTAATTATTCAAATTTTTGGCTACTCGTTGCGAATCAAATTACTACCTGCACTTTGAGAACCTATCAGGCAGTAGGGAAAAAATCACACACACATGGGCGTATTCATGGGGGGGGGCAAGATGGGCCTTTGCCCCTCCCCCTATATTTTGAAAAAATGTCATATAAGAGGGGGGCATTTTCTCTTCCCCCCCCCTTACATTTAAAAAAAAATGTCATAAAGTTGTTATTTGCCCCCCACCCCATCTTGGAAAATGTTTGCCCCCCCCCTGGAAAAATTCCTAGCGACGCCCATGCACACACATTCATGGTTTACACTTTTCACACCCCAGGTCATTTTTAGGAGTGAAACAAAAATGTTAGACTAAATAAACATAGTTAGAGTTTTCAAAATACATTTACATTTAAAACTAACAACTAAGTACTTCGAATTTCTTTAAACTTCATCATGTTTAGCAAATTAACAACACAATACACATACTACACAATGGAGTAGCAAGCATAACTTGCGCCCGGGACACAAAACCTTCTCAGCGCCCTGCCCCCCCCCATTCAAAAACCATAAAATTTTATCTAAAATATACCATTTGGCGCCCCTTTGTGAGTAGCGCCTGGGGCATGATGACCCACTTGCCCCCCCCCCCCCACTACGCCACTGATACTACACACACTACACATACTTATACAGTGTAGATGATTTTTATTCATTTGAAATTTAAACATCGTACCTTAAAAATACTTCCCACCATCCTGTAAAAAAAAAACACCTAAAATTTCTAGTCAGTAAACATACAGATCGACAATAAATGGATCAAACAAAACGTTATATATCATTGTTTATACGAGTTTTATTGAAGTCATGAAAGATAAGTATATTCCCATATCACCCAATGTTGTAGTCAGCTAACAAACAATGGAACACACAAATGAGTTAGTTACAAGTTAGTTAACTACAACGGCAGACCCAGCCTGAGTAACTATACTCCCGATAACAGATCACTGTCTGTGTACCAATGATACACATTCTACGTCACAGTAAGCTAATGAACAGGTAACTCCAGAGTTTCTACACCTGCTACCAGCTGTAACAATGACACCTTATGACTGTTTGCCGTTTCAGAGCTGCTGAAACCTTCTACCTCATTTTATATAATTAGCTCTGGACGAAATGGTTTTAATCAAATGTAAAACAACGGTTGACAGCTAATTCTACGGAAGTCGAATACATATTGTAGAATATTAGTGTAGTAGTTATATCTTTTTTATTCATTATGTTTTATTTCATTGTGCAAGTTTTCTAAATGTGTAATCTAGTTCTTCACTATGTATTATGTTTTACATTAAATGACATAGAAGGTAGCAGGTACATTGTGATATATTAACTAGATCTCATAATAAGGTTTAATTTTAGGTAGGCCTATATTTACTTGTTTACCAAATACGTTGTAATATGCATTGATTTTAAAAAACCCCACTATACAATTTTTCTAAGTTATGATTTTTAGTCCTCATCAAACGAGTACCTATTATATAATGGCTGAACCTCCAACACAGCAGATTAAAATAGTAAAGAAATAGATCAAAACGAACTATAACGAAGAACGAAAATAGTTCAATTGAAGTCAATAAGATTAAGAGCTAACTATAAGACACAGAACAATAAAGCCAAAAAAAACACAATCACCAGCCCTATGCATTAAAGACTGTCAAAAAGTATTTGATTTGATCAACAATTGTAAAAGTAATATTATGTCCGCCGATATAGCCTCGAATAATTTCATTGTTGTATTCACATTCAGTCGACGTCAACATAAACGCGGATCTTTTAATATCGTTGATTGCTGATGAATGAATGTCCGTATTTTTTTAGAGCATTTTTGATAAAAAAAATGCTCTATTGTCCCCGTTTTGTCTGTCTGTCTGTCATCACCCTAGATCTCAACAACCATAAGTCCTAGACCCATGATGTATATATCATTTTGTAGGTCTTGGCCTGCCATGTGTGCAGCAAAAGTTCATTTTGCGATCTGACCTCTGAGGGCTGGACATCAGTTTTTTACCGTTTTTTACTATATAAGCTACATTAATAATTATGCCATTTTCATGGCCCCATTCTACACCTTATACGTTCAATAACCCATTCATTTGGTGCGAAATACTGCAGCACGTAGTTTCACCAAGATTGACGTCACACGTGTTCTGCGCAGTAGAGTATTTATTCTTCAGCCACAATAATTTTATTTTCGAAAAACATCCTTTACAATTACACAATTGAATTCATAAACATTTCCAAAATTTACAAATATTTACTGAAAGCTAAAATACGTACTGATGCATAACACAAAAATGCGCTAACACGTCCTGTGTCCAGAATGGAACAGGCTTAATTGCTTGTTTAAGATAGTAGAGTTTCTATATAAATTATATATTTTGTTATTATATTTTTATTTCACAGAAGAATCTGTCCTTCTATTTATTGAAAGGTTTTACGGTACGCGATGACCAATATATGGTACTTACCGTTAAGACAGATTTACAGGAAGTTGATTGGGCGTTATGTAAATATGATATCTACTGGTTTACAAATGATTGTCTTGATATTTACTGGTTTACAAATGATTGTTTTTACATTTACTGGTTTTCATAAAAGGTTTAGCATGTACTGATAATTTATTGTATACGGAGGTCGCAAAGAAGTTACATTTTAAGACCACGTGACCAAACAATTTGGACTGATGGAGGGAACAAAAACCAAAAAAATAAAACCTGAAACAATGAGAGTAAATTGACTGGTACGTGGAACTAATCTGTAAATGTGTGTGTGACAGAGTGAATTGTGCGTGGAACTAGCCTGTACGTATGTGTGTGTATGATTGACTGGTACGTGGAACTAGTATGTCCATGTGTGTGTGTGAGAGAGAGTGAATTGTGCATGGAACTATTCTGTACGTGTCTGTGTATGATTGACTGGTATGTGGAACTAGTATGTCCATGTGTGTGAGAGAGAGAGAGTGAATTGTGTGTGGAACTAGTCTGTACGTGTGTGTGTATGTTTGACTGGTACGTGGAACTAGTATGTCCATGTGTGTGTGTGTGTGTGTGAGTGCGAGTCTGTGTGCGAGCCTTTTGTTTTCCTATCTCCCGCTGATGTCATTAGATATCACCTAACGTCTCAGTCCCCATCAGTCATTTAACACCGGCGGTACACGGCACACAGAAACACTAATTGGAAAAGAGAGACACTGTTTCCTGACAGAGGCCGGTCATGACATGAAGGGGAGGGGGCAGGATTTTGTTGTTTTTTTTTTGTTACTTTTTGTGGTTGTGGAGTTATTGAAGACATTAAAATGGAAAATGGAAGCGCACACATTTTAATTTCATGTCATATTGTATTTTTTAAATATTATGTTGATGTATTTTAAATGTTTCACAACTCATCAGTATTTGACAACTCACTAGTATTTGACAACTCACCAGTATTTGTTAACTCACCAGTATTTGTCAACTCACCAGTATTTGACAACTCACCAGTATCTGTCAACTCACCAGTATTTGTCAACTCACCAGTATTTCTCAACTCACCAGTATTTGACAACTCACCAGTATTTGACAACTCACCAGTATCTGTCAACTCACCAGTATTTGACAACTCACCAGTATCTGAAAACTCACCAGTATTTGTCAACTCACCAGTATCTGACAACTCACCAGTATTTGTTAACTCAACAGTATCTGACAACTCACCAGTATCTGACAACTCACCAGTATCTGACAACTCACCAGTATTTGTTAACTCACCAGTATTTGTAAACTCACCAGTATTTGATAACTCACCAGTATTTGACAACTCACCAGTATCTGTCAACTCACCAGTATATGACAACTCACCAGTATCTGACAACTCACCAGTATCTGTCAACTCACCAGTATCTGACAACTCACCAGTATTTGTCAACTCACCAGTACCTGTCAACTCACCAGTATCTGACAACTCACCAGTATTTGACAACTCACCAGTATCTGACAACTCAGCAGTATTTGTCAACTCACCAGTATCCGACAACTCACCAGTATCTGACAACTCACCAGTATTTGTTAACTCACCAGTATTTGTTAACTCACCAGTATTTGACAACTCACCAGTATCTGTCAACTCACCAGTATCTGTCAACTCACCAGTATTTGACAACTCACCAGTATTTGACAACTTACCAGTATCTGACAACTCACCAGTATTTGACAACTCACCAGTATCTGACAACTCACCAGTATTTGACAACTCACCAGTATTTGTCAACTCACCAGTATTTGACAACTCACCAGTATTTGTCAACTCACCGGTATCTGACAACTCACCAGTATTTGACAACTCACCATTATCTGACAACTCACCGGTATTTGACAACTCACCGGTATCTGACAACTCACCAGTATTTGACAACTCACCAGTATTTGACAACTCACCAGTATTTGTCAACTCACCAGTATCTGTCAACTCACCAGTATCTGTCAACTCACCAGTATCTGACAACTCACCAGTATCTGACAACTCACCAGTATCTGACAACTCACCAGTATCTGTCAACTCACCAGTATCTGACAACTCACCAGTATTTGTCAACTCACCAGTATCTGTCAACTCACCAGTATCTGACAACTCACGAGTATCTGTCAACTCACCAGTATCTGTCAACTCACCAGTATCTGTCAACTCACCAGTATCTGACAACTCACCAGTATTTGTCAACTCACCAGTATCTGTCAACTCACCAGTATCTGACAACTCACGAGTATCTGTCAACTCACCAGTATCTGTCAACTCACCAGTATCTGTCAACTCACCAGTATCTGACAACTCACCAGTATCTGACAACTCACCAGTATCTGTCAACTCACCAGTATCTGACAACTCACCAGTATTTGTCAACTCACCAGTACCGGTCAACTCACCAGTATCTGACAACTCACCAGTATTTGTCAACTCACCAGTATCCGACAACTCACCAGTATCTGACAACTCACCAGTATTTGTTAACTCACCAGTATTTGTTAACTCACCAGTATTTGTTAACTCACCAGTATTTGACAACTCACCAGTATCTGTCAACTCACCAGTATCTGTCAACTCACCAGTATTTGACAACTCACCAGTATTTGACAACTTACCAGTATCTGACAACTCACCAGTATTTAACAACTCACCAGTATCTGACAACTCACCAGTATTTGTCAACTCACCAGTATTTGACAACTCACCAGTATTTGACAACTCACCGGTATCTGACAACTCACCAGTATTTGACAACTCACCATTATCTGACAACTCACCGGTATTTGACAACTCACCGGTATCTGACAACTCACCAGTGTTTGACAACTCACCAGTATTTGACAACTCACCAGTATTTGTCAACTCACCAGTATTTGTCAACTCACCAGTATCTGTCAACTCACCAGTATCTGACAACTCACCAGTATCTGACAACTCACCAGTATCTGTCAACTCACCAGTATCTGACAACTCACCAGTATCTGTCAACTCACCAGTATCTGTCAACTCACCAGTATCTGACAACTCACGAGTATCTGTCAACTCACCAGTATCTGTCAACTCACCAGTATCTGACAACTCACCAGTATCTGTCAACTCACCAGTATTTGTCAACTCACCAGTATCTGTCAACTCACCAGTATCTGTCAACTCACCAGTATTTGTCAACTCACCAGTATTCAACAACTCACCAGTATCTGACAACTCACCAGTATTTGTCAACTCACCAATATCCGACAACTCACCAGTATCTGACAACTCACCAGTATTTGTTAACTCACCAGTATCTGTCAACTCACCAGTATTTGACAACTCACCGGTATCTGACAACTCACCAGTATTTGACAACTCACCAGTATCTGACAGCTCACCAGTATTTCACAACTCACCGGTATCTGACAACTCACCAGTATTTGTCAACTCACCAGTATTTGTCAACTCACCAGTATTTGTCAACTCACCAGTATTTGTCAACTCACCGGTATCTGACAACTCACCAGTATCTGACAACTCACCAGTATTTGACAACTCACCAGTATTTGACAAATTACCAGTATTTGACAACTCACCAGTAACTGACAACTCACCAGTATTTGACAACTCACCAGTATTTGTCAACTCACCAGTATCTGACAACTCACCAGTATTTGACAACTCACCAGTATCTGACAACTCACCAGTATTTGACAACTCACCGGTATCTGACAACTCACCAGTATTTGACAACTCACCAGTATTTGACAACTCACCAGTATTTGACAACTCACCGGT
The DNA here is from genome assembly GCA_021962125.1 of Bulinus truncatus. Classification (NCBI taxonomy): domain Eukaryota; kingdom Metazoa; phylum Mollusca; class Gastropoda; family Planorbidae; genus Bulinus; species Bulinus truncatus. The sequence goes on from JAGDYQ010000012.1 coordinate 4,064,792, forward strand.
ATCTGACAACTCACCAGTATTTGACCACTCACCAGTATCTGACAACTCACCAGTATTTGACAACTCACCGGTATCTGACAACTCACCAGTATCTGACAACTCACCGGTATTTGACAACTCACCGGTATCTGACAACTCATCAGTATTTGACAACTCACCAGTATTTGACAACTCACCAGTATTTGTCAACTCACCAGTATTTGTCAACTCACCAGTATTTGTCAACTCACCAGTATCTGTCAACTCACCAGTATCTGACAACTCACCAGTATCTGACAACTCACCAGTATCTGACAACTCATCAGTATCTGTCAACTCACCAGTATCTGACAACTCACCAGTATCTGTCAACTCACCAGTATCTGTCAACTCACCAGTATCTGACAACTCACGAGTATCTGTCAACTCACCAGTATCTGTTAACTCACCAGTATCTGTCAACTCACCAGTATCTGACAACTCACCAGTATCTGTCAACTCACCAGTATTTGTCAACTCACCAGTATCTGTCAACTCACCAGTATCTGTCAACTCACCAGTATTTGTCAACTCACCAGTATTCAACAACTCACCAGTATCTGACAACTCACCAGTATTTGTCAACTCACCAGTATCCGACAACTCACCAGTATCTGACAACTCACCAGTATTTGTTAACTCACCAGTATCTGTCAACTCACCAGTATTTGACAACTCACCGGTATCTGACAACTCACCAGTATTTGACAACTCACCAGTATCTGACAACTCACCAGTATTTCACAACTCACCGGTATCTGACAACTCACCAGTATTTGTCAACTCACCAGTATTTGTCAACTCACCAGTATTTGTCAACTCACCAGTATTTGTCAACTCACCAGTATTTGTCAACTCACCGGTATCTGACAACTCACCAGTATCTGACAACTCACCAGTATTTGACAATTCACCAGTATTTGACAACTTACCAGTATTTGACAACTCACCAGTATCTGACAACTCACCAGTATTTGACAACTCACCAGTATTTGTCAACTCACCAGTATCTGACAACTCACCAGTATTTGACAACTCACCAGTATCTGACAACTCACCAGTATTTGACAACTCACCGGTATCTGACAACTCACCAGTATCTGACAACTCACCAGTATTTGACAACTCACCGGTATCTGACAACTCACCAGTATTTGACCACTCACCAGTATCTGACAACTCACCAGTATTTCACAACTCACCGGTATCTGACAACTCACCAGTATTTGACAACTCACCTGTATTTGTCAACTCACCGGTATCTGACAACTCACCAGTATTTGCAGACGGGCACACCGGGCACTGGGCCAGGGGGAGGGCGTCTCTTAAGGTACCACATGGAGCCCAACGTTAAACCCTATCATATGTTCATATTTTAAGTAGCCCAATATTCTTTTCTGCTCCCGGGGTCTCAACTAACTTAAGCCCGGATCTGAGAATTTGACAGACTGACCCGTTCGTTGGTGCATATGTTGCGATAACCTCGTGTCAAGTGTACAGTATAGTCCAAGATCATATTGATTCTCGAATTAAGCTATGATCACGAAATGTTTCAAAGTCGCCACGCGTCGTATTTGACAGTTTTATCTCTAGAAAGTGTCCATTGATTGAGTACTAGTACATGAGCTACTCTAGTCACACCGCAACATTCGCTAAACACTGAAGACGTCAAAAGTGCCTGGCAAAGTGTGGGTGATTTTAGGTTGGTCGCCTAAAAGTTTTATGATTTCTTTATTGACAAAAATACAATTATCTTTAGCTTTTCTTTCCTAACTGCGAGGCGGTGAAATCCAAAAAAACAAAATGTCAATTAAGTTAATCTTGATTCTTAAAACTTTGATAACCACTGATGTAGAGCAGTGCTTCTCAAACTTTTTGAAGTCACGGCCCCCTTGGAACGCCAATCAATATGTCGCGGCCCCCCTATTTTTTTGGTTTAGATTGCTTAAATTTATAATTTTTCGAAATTCCACGGCCCCCCTCCGGACAGTCCACGGCCCCCTAGGGGGCCGTGGCCCACCACTTTGAGAAGCACTGATGTAGAGCATAATTTATATACGAGAAAAATACTCTCCATAGGGTATATATTAAATAATTATTTTTTACAAATTGTCCAACCAAGCTTTAACTGGTTGCTTACCCCGATCTATCCACTAATACATACCATTACATATATATATATATATATATATATATATATATATATATATATATATATATATATACATACATTTCATAATAGCTATATAGATGCTGAGTATAAGATTGCGAAATGACGAATCTATTGGATGTCTTATATAAGTATATAACGTCCTGACATCACAGGAATATACAATCATAACATTATATTGATGTTGTCCTACAAAAACGATCATTTTGTCACCTATTATGTACAGTCTTGTCATCACATTGATGTTCTCCGACAGACAGATCATTTTGACGCCTGTGATGTCACGTGATGTTGACCCAGTGATAGAGATTTAGGTAGGAACAGTCATGATGGGCTCAGTCCACCTGGACAGTATCGAGCTGGGCTCAGCTTCCGCAGCACGCGATCCCCCACACAGCTTAATACGAAGAACTCACGATATCAGTATCGAATTAGGTGGTATCGGATCATACATTGTGATAGTATCGCGCAGTAATCACGTGATAAGATGGGGTGTGTGGTGAAGACGACTGTGGACTGGATGTATTAGTACATTAACGTTAATTTAAACGTTTAAGTTAATTGTATACCAGAATGATTTAACATTGCATGTAAAAAAAATAGCCAGAAATAAATATCAGAGTGTCATTGTATAATCTTGAAACCAAAAACTTGAATAGTCTATTAATAAATAGTTTTTATTTTAAAAAAATATGTAATTATTTTTTTTTTCATTTTGAAATCGAAAAATCAATTTGATTCATGAATCTAACCATAAAAATTAAGAAAAGTTACGAAATTAATTTACAAAATAAAAATGTATTACTAAATAAAATTCGCAAAAACAGAAAAAGGGTAATAGTTAATAAAAATGTAACATAAAAAATACGCATTTCGTTATTTGTGCCAGATTTAATGACGGGTTGAAAATGTAAAACAAACCCACTCATTTAGCAATTTAATCTAGTAATATATATATTACTGATAGGACAATCAGACATATCCAGAGGAATAACATTTAGAGTGACCAGGTTTAGTTAGATAACTGGTTCACAAGCTATATTGACAGGGTGCAGACGAGAGATCTCCCACATACGTGACAACATCCGGTCCTCATCGGTGTATTTTGTAATACAATGTATGTATTCTTGATAGATGAGATCGACAAAGCTAAACTACAGAACATGATACAATTTCGCGTTGGCGCAACTGGCAATCGTATTATATAATATCGATATTGAAATCTTTGAAGTTCTTTGACATATTTTATTTAAAACGATGGATATTTACATGCTTTAGATGACCAAATGACCTGCACATGTTTTTGCCAATAAACTAAGGAGTTAAAATTAAAAACAAAATGATTAAAAATTCAAATATAAAAATCTCTGTAACCAGATATCTCCTTATGAACTGAACTAATTTTATTTCTTGTCATATATTTACTTCAATGAATTTTGAAATAAAAAAGTTCTTAAAAAAATAATTGCCAGAAGTTGTTATTATTATATTTTATTTAATCCACACTAGTTTCAAGATGTTTTAAGCTGTGTCACTCCAACCCAGACCATCTCAACATTAGGCCAACGCCTTCTTTGATGAATATGTAAACTACGTAGCAGTTTCCTGTTTAGTTTTATTTTATTTTTTACTTAAACGATTTTGTGAAAACTAATTAAGTCAGAAAAACGGCAATTATTTTTTTAAGTGAACAATTAAAAATTTAAACCTTACAAAAAGTGTAACCAAAACTTAAACATTTCAACACATTATTTGTAAAAAAAAAAACAACAAAAAAAAAACGTATATATATATATATATTTATCTCTAGTAAAACAAATTAAAGATTTATTTATATTTTGTAATCACCACAGTTTAAATAAAGTTAAACACAATCTTTTTTTTTTTAATTTTTATCACTTAAAACACATGAATGAGTAAACGAACTTTTCTTATATTTTTTAAATTTACTGCAATAAATGAAAAGCAGGCTTCAGTGTTACAAGTTTTGTTTCATCTGTTAATTTTACAATAATAAGTTTGCGTAATTTTAAAAGAAACAGAAAAACAAAGTTAGGAAGACAGAAATACAGTTATACTCAGTGGAAAGTTTCTTGTTCAGATAGTGTAATAATCATTATGTGAATCTAGATTGCTTTTTTTTCTGTATCGTAGATTATAATTACTAGGGAGAGACCGATAATCGGATCGCTATCGGTATCGGACCGATATTGGCACTATCGGTTAATATCGGATCGGCCGATTGTTCTAGGGAGCGACCGATAGTCGTACCGATATTGGCACTATGGGTTAACTGTCGGACCGGCCGTTATTTGGCTGCCGATACATTGTTTTTTTTTTCACAACAGAGTTGCAGAAAAATAACCCAATTCTATAACTAGATCAGACAAGATTTTTAAAAAAAAAGGAAAAAAAAAACCCGTACACAGAAATTGTCACGTATACATCAGAGATACGACCTTGAAACAATAAGATTGGCATTTCTTAATTCTAATGTATGACCTTGAATGATACAATTAGTGAACATCTGTGCGTATTTTTTGTTGGGATGGGAAGTTGGGGGGGGGGGGAGGGGAAACAAGACTTATGTGTGGGCGAAGCGTCATGAAATATGACAGGGAAGGGGTATGCATGGGTTGACATATGTCATTAGCTGTATTATAGCACGAGAGAAACACGTGTTTGGCAATTGGCATTGTTGTTGCTTAAGGGGCTGTCCATTAATTACGTCAACAAAATAGGGGGAGGGGGGGGGGGGTCAGAAAATTTTTGACAATTGTTGACATGGGGGAGGGGGAGGGAGGTCAAGAAAAGTTGACGTCAACAATGTTACTTTTTTTAAATTTAATATAATTACTTAATAAATAGGAAAATTAAGCAGCGTTTGTAGTTCTGTGTTACACACTCGCTTAACATTCAGTATTTTAATTAAACTAACTATATTCCTACTAATTTTGCCACATAAACATTTTGGAAGGCACCTTTATAGGGGGGGGGGGTAATCAAATGTTGACGTAATTTTATAGGGGGGGTCTCGGAAAGTTTGACAATTTGTTGACAGGGGGGGGGAGGTAAATATCGCCAAAAATATGTTGACATAAATAATGGACAGCCCCTAAAAATAAAATATCGGTATCGGTATTGGTAAAAATGCTGGGGGAAAATATCGGTATCGGACTATCGGTAAAAAGGCATATCGGTCGCTCCCTAATAATTATTGGCCAACAGACAGACCTTCTGTTTGAATAACATACAATTTAATGTTATTGATGATGAATATGTAATACTATATACACTGGATACCATAATGAGATGTAGCCCAAAATGCTAATATCTGTAAAAATAATTTTACCATTGCCCTGCTTCTAAATAGTAAAATACTATAGTAGATCGTATTAAGTACATCTAGCTACTCAATTTATGTAAATGAAAAAAAAAATATTTTCACAATAGATTTATTAAACTGTGGCTTAAAAACAATAAAAATGAAATTTACAAACTTATAGTACTCGTTGATATCATAATCTTCTACAATGTAAGCCCTATAGCACACAACACACACGCATGAACACATACACACATATTTATATACATACATAATATATAGGTTCACAATCAAATTTCTTATTGCTAATGTAATGCTCTTTATGAGCGTCCAAGCAATAAAAATGATGAGATCTAGCTTTACATTTCTCAGAAAAGTAACATAGTAAAAACTTTATAAACTGCTGTAACACCTAAATAAATAACAAACGATATCAATCTCAACTGCGTCATGTTATTATTAAAGAATCTTTCACAATGTATAATTTGGGAATGTTTTTATGGCGCTGCAATGTGCTAGTCATATAGACGGTGTCCGTTATAATTATTCATTATTTAGATAAAAAAATTAAAGTGGAAAAAATAAATAATTATTTTTTTCTTACATACATTTACATTTCAACGGTAATCAAAACTGGAATGATAATTTAAAAATTAAACATAAGAAAACAACTGAATATAAATTTATTTCAATATTTTCTGATTGAATATGAAGAAGTCAACAACCTGAATGAAAAGATGGCTGTTTAATTCTAAAACAAATAAGCTAACTAATTGTTTGTTTAATAACTTGAAATAAAAAGTACGAACTTTTTTTCGGTACTTTTTTGTTGATTTATCTATTTACGATGTGTGAAGTCCCAGTAAGTATGAGATGACATCTCTTAGATCCTATAAACCACTAATGGGACGGTTTTTATGGTGCCCTTTTTTTCATCCCCACCATAGCCGATAGTGCAATGGCCATGGAGGCACCACGGGAGATATACCGGGAACTTGAGCCAAGACCTCAAAAATTTCCTTGGTCCTCATCGGAGATCGAACCATGTACCTTCAGGTCGACAGTCGAGCGCTTCAACGCACGACCATCCGTCCCCTTATCTACTCATAAAAGAAAATTCTAAGTTTTCTATGTCAGAAAAAAAATAAAATTAATTTATAGCAACTAAATTTAATTCAAGATGGTGTAGAGAAAAACGTAATACAATTAGACATTCATGTGGGATTAGAAACAAATAGTTTTTTGTTCCATAATTCTTTTGAAGAAAATTGAAACCAACCGAATTTGACGATACACAGGGACAACCTGAGGAAAAAAATAATTTCTTTTGAAACAATCCATTTTATCCCCATTTTAAATGTCTTTGTTCTACTATTGGATGAACTGACCATAAAGTCTCACAAAGTGGAACGAAGATAAAACTGAGGCACTGGTTATTAAAATTCCATTAATATCTCCATTTTGAAGAGTTGACATACAACAAAGACCCAGCGAAAGAAACAGCTGAAAATAGGTGAACAATGTCTTGACCATATACAGACAGCCTAGAGTAATGTAAGACTTTGTTATTACGAAATCTGTGGAAATACCAAATTTTTTCATACTTTTTTTTTCTTAAGAAAGCGTCTTAGACAAATGTCCCATGGTAATCAATTTCCAATGACGTCATTTCATTAATTAAAGAGCGCTCATTAATGTGTCTACTAGAAGTACGGTTAAGATTTTGTTTTTAAGTACTGCAAAATTATTGACGTATGGACCAAACGTCGTTCTTTACATTGACTAACATATTAACAAGCCCAGCATAGTGCAATAACTTCTTTTTATTAACAGTTATCATTTCCTAATAATATCTGTAAAGTCGCATCAAAACAAAAAACTTTCAGCGACAAATCAAATAACAAAATAAAATGTATTAACAGTTTCATGTAAGATGATATATGAAAAGAGGCATTATTTTTAGTTTAATAATTATAATTCACACACAATCCTGTTATATATTAGGTTTTACACAATCATAAATAAAAGTTGCATGTACTTAGACAAGACATGATTGTCAGTCCTGCAGTAAATTACAATCAATTATTAAAGCCTGTGTTTCCATTATGAAGGGAGACCACTAAGAGGATGCAAAGCTATTGGAAAAGATGCTGTGTGGATGATTATTTGCCCTTAGCTATCTTTTAGATTTTTGTGTGTGAGTGTGTAGGGGGTAGGGGGTGTGATGATGGCATTTTTTTTTTGTCATAAGTGCCTATGAAAAGATTTTTATTCGCCCATGGCATTACAATTGTGAATTAAAAAAAAAAATCTTTTGGGCACACGGAAGTGGAAAATGTCATAGACTTGTGAAATAAACCCTTCAGTTATGACGTGTACATATGCACATATTCCATACGTTATGTGCCAGGAGGGTGTGAAATATAAGGGTGTCCATTAGACGAGGTGTTAACATTCTCAATTAAGTATGCGGTTGGTTTATATATATATATATATATATATATATATATATATATATATATATATATATATTTAGAATTAGATATTTACAAGCAGTAGCATATGGATCATTAGTGGCCCGAGGGCCGGGCGGTTAAAAAATATCGTTCCCATTCTTAAAAAAAAAGGAGTACAAAAGTGATGAATATTATGTCCATTGCTGATGGGAAGTAAGTTTCACCAGGAGGCGGATCGCCTATCTATATCCTCCACAATTACGTCTCTGATTGCAATTTCAAGTGAGACTGGGTCGGAAATTCACAAACAATAAAGCTTAAAATGTAATTTTAAAGTAGATATAACAGCTTGCAGTTAACTAAAGTAATTAATCAACTTTATCCCTAGCTATTGATTGTTTTAATCAATATAAGCAATGGATCAACACAGTCATCAACAGACTGCATAATTAAATGCTATTTAAAAAAAAAAAAGAGTTTTTACACGATCTAAAGAAAAAATAGAATATATAAAGTATCATAAGAATTGCAAGCCATATTTCTACTAATCTAAGTTATTGGGGGGGGGGGGGTCTTTATGTGGAGAATAGGGAAACACACCCATTACCAATGCAGGATTTACGTAAAACCTATACAAGCCCCCATTTCTTGGGTACCCAAAACAATTGTCCTAGTGAGCAAGTGTCATTATATTCTAAAATATTTGGCACTGACATATAATATCTGGACTTAAAAAAATGCCACATATTTTAATAAATGTAGATTTATCAAGTCTAAATCCTGGCCTTCAAATGCAGCCAACAATAAACACAATGCAATATTTCAAGGCAGTTGCCACGATAGCATCAAGCGGGACTCCGTATTTTTTTCCAGGTACCGGCAATAGATATTGTTCCACACCCTAACCCTATCCCTAACCCTAACCCTATCCCTAACCCTAACCCTAATCCTAACCCTATTCCTAACCCTAATATAATGGCGCTTGATGGTATCGTAGCCTCTTCGATATTTTAAATTGATAGAAACGTTCATGTAGATTATATACTGACTGGTCGGGTAATAGACAGTGCAATATGCGTATGATGTGCTTTGAAGATACAAATTTAAATCAAGTAAAACAAAAAAAAAAAACACCTAAAATCAAACAAACACGTATAATTAATACTGTAATACAAATATATCAGACAGCTATACAAACAAACTGTATAGATAATAACCAGTTTTTTTTATCAGTAATGCCTTTGTTTTTTCCATTTCCAAATAATACACGTAAAGCGAGGTATGAGTGTAATGTCAGAGGAAATTATTCTGGAAAATGAAAAACCTATTCCATAAAATCAATTGTATTTTAAAATTTTCCTTAACTAGTCGATATCTAAGTGGCGCTTATATTAAAGGTTCTGGTTAGTCGCAAGCTGATATAAATTGGTTCGCCTATGTTACTTCAACTATCGACGAAGAGCCTGGGTTCGAACCTCAGTGAGAACTAGGGAATTTTTTTCGGGTGCTGGTGAATGTCCCGAAGCCCGCCCAGCTTTAAATGGGTACCTGACTTTAAGTTGGGAAAGTAAAGGCGGCGGGGCATTGTGCTAACCACAAAATTCATTGATATTTCGAGTTTACTGATACAGATGAACATTACACTTCATAGGCCCCGATGAGCCCTTAATGGACACTTAACTTATTATATTAATATCAACTATTCCTTTCTTCGAAATGGTTGTATAATTTAATTATTTAAAAGTGAGTCCCAAAACAAAACATACTAGTCGTCCCGCGGCGTACCATACTCCGCAAAGAAAGGGGGAAAGATACTGACACAATCTTTGATAAGGACACAATGACAAAGCAAAGTATGTTTTCTCTAAAGCGAAATTTATTTTGAAACATTTTAAACATCTATAGCTGACGAGTGAAGACTTCCTGAGTGATCCATCTTGACCCACTTTAAACAAAACGCTTGCTGTGATCCAGCCCTCCCGTCTCCACACTATAGCGTTTGTTTTTTCCGCTGTCGCGAGTTGTCGACGTATTCGGAAATTCCACAATCTAAAAATAGTCCTGCGTCTTGAAGTTGTGAATTATATATATATATATATTATATTGCGTCTTGAGAGCTACTGAGAAAAACTAGCCAACTTCTTAAGGCGCTCTTCCCACCCATTTGACACTCTCCCTCTTCCAGTATACGTTTTAATAATCTATGACAAGTTTTACTCTAATAGATGAAGGAACTATAAACATGAATATAAACGATATTATGAGGACGACATATTAAAGCCCCAAGATGATCTACTGCCCCAGTCCCCCCCCACACAAACACATGAACACCTAAAAAAAGATCCTAACCACCTGCTCAGTGTAACCGGTACAGCGATTCTAACAATCTGCTCAATGTAACCAGTACAGTAATTCTAACAATCTGCTCAATGTAACCAGTACAGTGATTCTAACAATCTGCTCAATGTAACCAGTACAGTGATTCTAACAATCTGCTCAATGTAACCAGTACAGTGATTCTAACAATCTGCTCAATGTAACCAGTACAGTGATTCTAACAATCTGCTCAATGTAACCAGTACAGTGATTCTAACAGCCTGCTCAGTGTAACCAGTACAGTGATTCTAACAATCTGCTCAATGTAACCAGTACAGTGATTCTAACAATCTGCTCAATGTAACCAGTACAGTGATTCTAACAATCTGCTCAATGTAACCAGTACAGTGATTCTAACAATCTGCTCAATGTATCCAGTACAGTGATTCTAACAACCTGCTCAGTGTAACCAGTACAGTGATTCTAACAGCCTGCTCAGTGTAACCAGTACAGTGATATTAACAACCTGCTAAGTATAACTAGAACAGTAGTGAGACTCATGTTACCACTATTTTGATGCTCGCGTAGTCTCAACAAACAAGAGGCAAACGGTCACTCGCTTTCGATTCGCATCATTAATCGCAGACGACCAGAGCGCGGGTTCTGCAAGAGATATCAATGACGTCACAATTCTTTAGAAACTATAAACAACAAAAAAAAAATACAGGAAGTTGTTTTCTTCCATGTTTTTTTTTTCGTTGTATGCAATTTTTAAAACATTAACTAGGCCATCTCAATAAATATTTGTATAACTGCTCTGTATCTGTCTGTATTAAATAAATGTTTTTGGAATATGCTTAAATTTATATGTTGATGCTTCATAAATTGCCGATCACCGTTAATATGTAGTATAGGAGGGGGGTATAAAAAATCGTATGCAAGTAAGAAATAACTAAAACCACTTCCTATCTTTTTAAAATAAACAGATAGGACATTTTTTTTCCTTCTGATTGCAGGAAATAAGTTTCAGAATTTTTTTTTTGTTTTTAAGTGTGACATCAAGAAAAGATAACTCTTAGCAGGTGTGACCTCATTTTTTTGTACTGTCTTCTTGTACTAAACTAACAAATATTAACCGAGCGTCTTTGAAGAGCTTGCATTGAAATATTTTGAGAAACTGTATAGCAAGCAAGGTGAGTTGCAGGTTTATGTAGACTTGTGAGACTTTGTTCATTGATAGTTTAGAGAAAGAAAATAATTTCCATAAAGCGAAAAAAGAAAAAAAAATATGCAAAAGTCGAACCCCATAAATGTAGCTCAAACTTAATGACATGTGATGTGTAAGCAAAATTAGTGCTGACGAATGAAATCGGTTTAAAAATTATAATTTTTTATTTTCTAAGATTGTGTTATTTTATTCCTTTAATAGATACATATAATGAGTAATTGAAATTAATTGCTACTCATTTAAAACGCTGTCTGTGATGTGGGTGGACCATGTGGGGATTTGGTTGAAAAATCATTTTCACGTCGTGCAGGCAGAGCCGTTCCATGGTCACTGCACTATCGGCTATGGTGGGGATGAAAGAAGGGCACCATATAAACCGTTCCATTATTGGGTTATAGGATCCACGAGATTTCATTTCATCCTTAAAGGGGCTTCACACAAACACTTATCTAGGGAAGTGTGAGGCAGAGACACCATTGAAAGGCGGGGGGGGGGGGGGGAATAGGGTCCAAATTTGAAAGTCCCATAGGCCCCAGCTTGAGGGGGGCCCAAACATTTTTTACATTAAATATGAAGTACATTATCTCATGTCATGGTATCGAATGTCAAAATGCAGGGGCTCCAAAAGAGGCCAAGCCTCCCGGGCCTCCAAATTCCTAGGTTCGGCACTGGTCTTAGGAGAGACTTTTAATGGCACGGACGGTTATTGGGCAAAAGAACTTTTCGAAACCCTCATTGATCTGATTTAATAGAAATGTAGATTTGTTTTGGAGGCGTTTGGTAGTGAGATTTCTCTGTGGAAGGATTGTTTGCACATCTTTAAGAGAAGCACAATCCTGAATCGTCATTGTGATAATTTCTTGGTAAACTTCACTCTCAACCCCCAACTAAGCTGAAGCTGTCATGGTCGTAACCACATCAGGGTTAAAAAGAGATGGATAGGAGAATTGTATTGTTATCTCACTTTGCCTGGATTTAAGCCTGTAGCTTACACTTGTACTGAACAAACTCAGAGTAAACCGCGCACAATGAACAAAACTAAACAAGTTATTACACCATAAAACAGCGTACAACTATTACACCACAAAACAGCGTACAACTACTACATCACAAAACAGCGTACAACTACTATACTTCAAAACAGCGTACAACTAATATACTTTAAATCAGCGTACAACTACTACATCACAAAACAGCGTACAACTACTACACATCAAAACAGCGTACAACTACTATACTTCAAAACAGCGTACAACTACTACACCACAAAACAATGTTCAACTACTACACCACAAAACAGCGTAAAATTACTACACCACAAAACAGCGAACAAACTTTAAAATCGCATACGTTCTATATTGTCTAGTCAGCAGAACAAAATTGACCTCACTCTGATGTATCGGACGGGCATTGTCTATACTGACTGTGTCGTAGGTCGGACATTTCTATACTGTGTCGTGGGTCGCTGCCTTTGTCCGACTCAAGACATTTGTCTGGTGTTGTTAATGACCAACCAGAATACAGTAATTTGCTGGTCACGTGTCAGGGAGAAATTGATTCTGTCTAATAAGAGCCTCGATTATCTTCCATTGACAAAATTCGGCTCCCTATGTATCCATTTGTATATCTTTCAATTCTTCTATTGCTTCTATTTCTCAATATTACAAATCTATTTCTCAATATGTTTCAAAAGAAAATAGCACAACAAAAATTGTACCATTTCGCGAAGTGAAAGGAGGGACTCTATAAGATAAATGATGCTTTTAATATCTGAAATCTTTGTTCTTCTATGCAAAGAGGTCACGAAAACAAAATGGTTTTTCATGGATGGTCGCACGATATATATATATATATATATATATATATATATATATATATATCGTTCTGATCAGACAATTCTACACATTGTGGTATTATTACAGATATCAACCTTTTATGTCTTTGTAAATACGGTTTGCCAGTATGTGTATACACTGTACACCAAAATGATAAGAATTCATTGTTTACTACGGAACACGGCAGGTTGAAATTGACTAAAACTCAGATACTAATGAAATGAATGTAAGTTATTGTTATGAATCATTTCTATATTACAAACACATATCATATTGTATACGCATATAAACAAACAACCACGCTAATTTCTAATGTAAACTATTTGAAACCCAATGAAAACAAATAACACCATGCTGCATACTACCTAGTTGGTCACACTGACTTTTAGCTCTACCTGGAGCTGTTAGTTTACCGAGACCCTAAAAGATTGTGTTTACTACCTGAATTGACTGTTATTTCCCCACCGCTGTCAGTTTATTGTTGCATTGTTTGCCCAGTCGATGGGTGGAGCGACGGATGCCCCATAACGAATGCCGGGCACAAACACAGACTGGTATAGAACATCCTGTAACATAATACCAGACTTATGTGGGGGTCTCGTGAAGGTTTATTGTATGTTGTATCCACAAGTGATAGTCTCAGCCCCACTGAAATATCTGTGAAGAACAATGTAACCGATGTAGCCACCTTTATCAAACGGAAAGTTTATATCGGCAAAGACTACTAGAATTGTATGAGGTATATAATATAATAATAGCGATTTGGGCGCTGCGTTAAATCGAAAGTAAAGAATTAATATAACAGTATTCCAGTTTAAAATACAATCATGGAAAAAAAATCGGATCTGCCCGAAACCAAAAAATAACCTCGCCTGCCGATCAAGCCTAAGGGGATATAGCTCTATGCAAATGTTTTGCAGGGTACAGCTAGTGTTTAAGACTGCTGTGTTAATATTGATGTCTGTTTTGAACGGCATTTATGGAACACTTTAATATAGAATATTTTTTAAGTGTTTTGATTGTGCACTTCTTTTATCTCGATCGTTACCGTAAGTGCGTTGCCAATGGAGGCACTAAGGGTGATATAGCGGGGGACTTGACCTTGACCTGAAATGTCCACTGGTCCACACCGGGGGTAAAAAAAGTGCACTTCAAAACACCGCCCCCCGTAGTTGTTTACAGTGACTTAACACACAAGCACACACAGTAGTCTTAAAAGAACACGTTACAAAAACTTAACAGTACGCCTCTGTATTGAACACATCTTAGCCAGCCCTTTACTGACCTCATTCTAGGCCTCCCATCAGTTGCCTCATTCTAGGTCATCCCTTCACTAACGTACATTATTGGCTAACCCTAGCATACGCATAGAAATCATCGAAGGAAATCATGGTTGTCGATAAGATTCGAACTCAAGACAATCACCATACCGCTTAAGCTCACAGAATCACATCCACTGGACCTCATCATTTATTAGAATCAATATGCTTGTAATATGCAAGCCAGATACGTTTATATTTAACGAATAAACGAGATGTTTCTTTAAGCTCGGGAGAAATAATTTCAGGCGAAGATCCGGAAGTATTCTTTCTACGTTTTGTAAGATAACTTTTATGTGTTTTTCTTCAAAGTTAAACGACTTAAGCTTTATATGATATTTCAAATTAATAATTATATTTCTTGCCGTATACACTATTTATTACAGTAAAAAATACAATTTGTTTCGACGGTGGTGGTACTGCTGTCAATTAGGATAATCCGAGGTCATTATATTCATGGGTCGCGGTGGTAACAGATGTGGTCGGCACACAACACCCAGGGCGGCCTTACGAATGGCGGGGCTCAATTTAACGGGTGCTTGCGAAGACCCCCCTCTTCTAGCTTGTAACAATAGCCATGTCTGGTAGTGATATGCTAAATGCAAATTGCAGGGCCCCTGCTAGGCGCGAAGCCCTATTTGGAGTAATCGGTCCAATCGGCCTATGGCCGACCTGACAACATCCTTCCACTGTGTCCCACTCTATCACACTGTCATAGCCTGCTATTTCTAGCAGAGGTGTTAGGCACACAACACCCCCAGCCCTCTCTGTCCAAGTGGCAGGAAAAACCTTTGCTTTGATATTTTCACCGGAAGGTAGTACACGCACCCTACTGGTCTGGCCATTCTGAGCAAGTGTTAAAAAGCATTTTTATTTTGTCATTCCGGAAGATGTAGTGAACACACTCGACCCGCCGCTTTGTATGCATGACAGGCTTGCATCAGTGCCGCCAAAGAGGCTGGTATGGCAGGCACATGTCACCCTGTCATGCTTGCAATGGCGGTGCAAAAAAATATTTTTTTTAAAATTAAAAACAAAACAAAACAGATTACCATGGAGACAGCTAACTGTTATTTTCTAATACTTTTGTAATAAAAACAAAAATAAATCAAACTAAGAACTCAAAAATGTTTAGTTGATATTACTGTGGTAATAGTGAGGGCGAACTAAAATAATTTTTATACCCGGGCGTCACATAGACTAGGCGCGGCTCTGTATGCATGTATGGTCATCATTTGAAGTGACCGGATCGGATCCAATTTTTTTTTTCATCAAAATAAAACAATAAAAAAAATGTGGCAAAACGTGCTTTTCATTTTCCCTCATATTTGAAGTCAGAGTTTTGAAATGTACAATGTGGGTACACCTAGAAATATAACGGAAGTTTGCCTTCGACAAAAAAAGTCACTTTCCATCGTCTTCTGTCTCACCCCATCAATCACAGAACCTTCATTGCAACATATGTTATTTATTTGAGCGATATGTGAGTGTATGTGTGTGTGTGTGAGTGTGTTCAGAGTGAGGCTGGTGTAACTCTCCAGGTAAAACTGCTGACTACCTCGACGTGAACCTGAGGTGAACCATCGTGTAAATATATTCAAACTGATTTGACTTTAAAGACATTGAGTTGAAGTAGATGGTAACGTTAGGTCATGTCTGGCTGAGATGTTCTTTTATTCTTCACCCATGGTTAAATGAGATTGCTCTTGTAACTTAAAAATATTAAATAAAAAAGGTAAAAAAATGTGTGAAAGTTCAAGCAGCTACTAACGTCAACACAATGTATTATTATTGATATTATTTAGTATTTTGATCGATAGTATATTGGCCATTATTTTGATTTATACCTGATACCATGTTTCACTTAATAAATGGTGTCCCTGTAAGATGATATCTCTTAGATCAGTGCTTCTCAAAGTGGTGGACCGCGGCCACCTAGGGGGCCGTGGACTGTCCGGAGGGGGGCCTTGGAATTTCGAAAAATTATAAATTAAGCAATCTAAAACAAACAAAAAAAATAGGGGGGGGGCCGCGACATATTGATTGGCGTTCCAAGGGGGCCGTGACTTCAAAAAGTTTGAGAAGCACTGTCTTAGATTATATAAACTACTCATGGGACTGTGTTTGTGATTCCCTTCATTTAACGGGGACTCTCCATGACCGGAAATATCCATTGGTCCTCACCTAGCGCTTTACCACAGGACCATCCGTCCACCTTTAATAAATGGTAGTAGAGATTGTCTTATGGACATTTGAACTAGAAAGCTATCTACGCCCTTCGGTACCTTTCCGACTCATTGAAGGAACTTGTTGTATACATAAACATAAATAAAATGGCTTACAAATTTGGGCTCAGATAGGCCAAATATGGAGTCGAAGATTTGCTGGCTGAGCTCAATTGCCGTCGGTATTGCCTAGGGCCTCAAACTATAGTGTAACATTTGACACAGTGTATTTACAAATTCCATTACTATGGCTGGAACAGTTTTGTAGTGATATTTTCCCTCATTCAGGCTGCACTGAATGTCTCCAAATTGAATACAATTAATTTCATTTGAAGTTAATCTTATATACTCTGTTTTGACTATCGTATATTTAGCAATGTTTCCGTGTTTTGACTTTCGTATATATTTAGCAATGTATCCGTGTTTTGACTATCGTATATTTAGCAATATATCCGTGTTTTGAATTTTGTATATTTAGCAATGTATCCGTGTTTTGACTATTGTATATTTAGCAATGTATCCATGTAATGTATAATAGCATGTTATTTTATATTGTGAAGAACATACCCATTTGTGTATAATTCTCCCTCCCCCCCCCCATCTCTTCTGATTTAATCTCCACAGCTATGTCATTATAAACCGTCTATCTATATGTCACACTAATGATCAATGTCATTACATGGCTGAACAAGGGACATTTATTATTATTATGACGCATTTCTATATTTTTTTAAATTCTTACCTGGAATCTTTTAAAAATCTTTTTCAAGCTTTATGCACAAACATTCCAAACAATTGGAATAACAATTCGCACCCCAGTTTAAAACTACGTCTAAATATAAGGGATGCACTTACATATATATTGAAACTGGTAAAATTACACTGAGATTAAAAATTGATTCTAAAGTGAACAAATAATAATAATACCAACGTCCATTGATGTATACAAACCAAAACACTTCCAATCAAACATAAAGTAGCTTTCAATATTGCTGCAGTCATTAACATAGTCACATATATATACAAGATAGATATGTACGGGGACCAATAGATGAATGGTGTATATACTCCACTGTCGACGTGAGAGTCCTGGGTTCGATCCTCGGTGAGAACCATTAGAATTTTTCCATGAGTAATTTGTTTCAAAGTTCTCCCACAAGCCCCCCCCCCCCCAAGTTTTTAATGATTACCTTTTTTAATTTGGTGAAGTAAAGACGACTGGGCGTTGTGCTAACACTTCATCTGCCCCGATGGCCCATTTGGTTTAAGGGAACTTTACTTTTTTTATTATTTTTTAAACTGATCTATCGCGTTGTGTGTGAGAGAGACGAGTCATCGGTTCACTTGTTGTCGAATTGATCTTGGCAGAAAAAAAATGATGGAATACGTACATTTCGTTTTGCGAGACATAGTTCGTATATTGAGTTTGAAGTTGTTGTTTTTTTTTTTTAGCTCGTCTAGCAAGGTATTGCTCAAGGATACATTTCGTAAAGGAAATTTTGTTCCTACTGCAAAACACTAGTAAACCGAAGTTTGACTTGTATTCTGCTATGATAAGTAATTGAAATGAATATTAATGAAAAACAAACCATACAGAAAAGTAAACGTTTAAAATTATATGTATTGTGTATAGCTTGTTGTTGATAAAAACAGTTGATAATAATTATTGTCCTTTTAAAGGTCGGACTTATAAGTAAGTGTATACACAATAATATTCAATTATAACAATATGGCATATATTAAAAGGAGATAATATCTACAAACTTAAAAGTTTCCGAAAAAAAATCTATATTCTTTCTGGCATTTACTTTTTGTGAGTTTTGTCTATTTTAAGAATGAGCAAATAAATAGTTATGTTACAAATGTCAGGTCAACCCAAAATACATTTTGATCTCATTCAGATTGCAACGAAAACTGTTGTCAAATGTCTAAGATGATCTATGTATCTTTCACAACAAGCCCCAATTGTAATTGATGCTTCACATGGGGAATATGCCATAACGACCAAAAGGAAACAGTTGAATAGATTGTTTTCCATCTCGACACTAACAAAAAAAAAGTTCATGCTAATAACCATATGACAGTAAATGTTTGATCTAATGCGAAACGGAAGTAAGAGTTCTGGTTGGGTTAGATGTTATGTTGGTCATATAGTAAATTAAGTAAAAAGTCGGTAATAAAATATTTAACCATCTTTGACGCTGTGATCACTTAGTAAAGGATTGTTGTTTTCATCTCTATATCTGACAGCATTCATAGAAAAATATTGATTATGTTCATCTCTATATCTGACAGAGTTCATAGAACAATATTGAATATGTTTATCTAATTTCTTGTGATATGGTAACTAAATATTTCTCTCTCTCTCTCTCTCTCTCTCTCTCTCTCTCTCTCTCTCTCTCTCTTTATATATATATATATATATATATATATATATATATATATATACATATATACCATTTGTGATCGAGAATTGTTGTATTCATTTGACGGTGAATTAAGCTACCTAAATTAAAACATTACGCTACTTTGATTTCAACACATAAATCAATAAATTGCAACTGTGGAAAATTAACATTTTACATTAGAGTGTTTAACAATGACCAACAATACGTATGTGTGATGTCATTTGGGCGAAGAACTGGTACTAATAATAGTTTTTCTCGAATTTATCATTGTTTCACTGACATTGAATTCTAATATTTCATATTTCTGTTTTACTTTCCAGTAAATTTATTTTCTTTTTCTAATTTCTTCCTTTGTGCCATTGTGGTTTTTCATGTTATAGAAGCTAGAAAAAATGTGTTTGCGATGGGTTTTCTACTATTTAGGATACTTTACAATATGGCGCATACTGTGATTGAAAGAATGTGGCGTTACGCGGTAGAGTAGAAATGGTAGTACGGGTTGTGTGGCCGAATAGGGCGTCGAACTAAGAAGAGGTGCCAGAAGAGCACAGTTAGTTGTTTTTGCTCTTTTTCGCATTGGGAGGAGGGTGCAAAAAAAAAAACGTCTCTCGCACAGGGCGTTACAATGGTCAGCTATCGCCCTGTTGTTAAGTGTTACCTACTGAATATAATAGTATATCCATGCAACTTATTAAAGACTAAGGGTTAAAATATAACATATATATGAGCAAAGAAAATTATTTGGCAACACTTATCTGTTTATATTTTCTCGGATCGATTCGTTCCAGTGCATACTTTTCTATTAATAACAATTCATCTTCTCTTGCCGTGTTACAACAAAGACGCTAATTGTGAGTGGAGAAATTTTCCAAAGCACTTCACCTGCCAGCACTAGTTTTGATGTCATGTGAAACAACAGCAGGCTTAGTGGGTTTTTTTTTTGTCTGTAAGTCTGTGTGTAATAGGCAGACTTAACTGTGCAATAAGCAGACTTTTACCGCAATTGTACCGTTATTTGCACCGGTCGTAATCAACAACTTGAAAAAAAAAAACAGAACTAATAGATTTCCAGTGTTTTTTAAACCAAGTTTTCAACATATTGCTCAAATCTCTAAGAAAAAAAAAAGAAAGATAATAATGAAAAGAAATACAAAAAAATCTACAAAAAAATTGTTCTTTTTTTTCCCCACAAAAATGTGAGAGTATTCCTTGGAAGCAAATCAATAGTTTATGGATAGTAAGACACGTAAGACACATGTGTACGCTAGCTGAAGACGTGAAGAAAACTGCATGACGTAAAATTGAATTTGAAAATAAATATAACTGCAAAAGTAAGTTCAGATCTTATTGTATCGGGTGTGTTAATGACCTGAACGTATCCTAGAATGACCTGGGCAATTCTAAATGTAATATATCTATTAACCCTTGACGTAACAACGTGATATAAAATAAATGATTATTTAGATAGCGGAAACCGTGAAATTCTTATGATTCACAGCATCAATAATTTAAAACAAACCTCTATAGAAAGGGACAAGACATGGAGACTGACAATGACACCTTCTACTTGCCAGAGATATAAACTAAGTGACACATTAATATACTTCAGAGTTAGGTAGAGGTGGGGTGGGGGACAGATGGCTGGATTGCACAGAAGATATAAGAAACACACTTCGTTGGGTTATAGATTATTGATTTGCGGCTAGTATCACTGGTCAATAGTTAAAGACATGATGTCGTAGTCATAAAGACTTGATGATTATGTTTATCTCTTGATGTTTACTAAACTCAGAAGTTTACAGTAACGGTTTGTTTTATCTCCATGGTAAATGAGTTTTTAATGTTAATGCAGGGACCACGATAGAGAAATCGTTATGTGAATTGCACTCGCTGGGAAACGAACCTGTAACTTTGAACATATACGTCGGGATCACAACTGAAACGCCAACCGATTCACCCGATGTGGTCACGTGTCTCGCGGCTCTAGCAGCCACGTGGTCTGGCTCTAATTGAACTTTATTTTGAAACAACTTCCTGAAAACCCTTTGGCTTTTACTTCAACCAATCGTTTTCATCAAATTCGTTTTTCTCAAACATTACACAAATGGTTTGTCTTGAAACGGAAAACACTTTTAATTTTCATTAAAACAAGTACCGAAACACCTTAGCATGTAATCATGTAATCATATATAATTATTTTTTCGTTTCATCAAATGTCACATGTAAGTTATCTAGTCTGAAATTTTCTCCCAATTGCCAATAGAAGATTTTGGTTAGAATTAACAATAATTTAGCAGGATGACCTTTACCTAATTACAACATGTATATATAAGTTACAGCTCATATATTACAATACAGTGTGACATTATTTCTCGCATTGTTGATCTATGTTAGTTCTTCTCCATTTTTTTTTAATTGTATTCCTCATACGAAAATGTAGTTTGTATTGGCAGCACAACTGAACATCCCACAGTAAATAGATTATTTCTGACTTTATTAGTTGGTGATAGATAAAACAACTACTAAAGGGACTGCCAAAAATCTTTTCAAAATTTACAGGTTGCCTCTCTTTTAAAAAAGAAAAAAAATATAACAGTACAAATTTTAGTGTTTTTACTTTCTGTCTCAATACAACAATACACAACGATACACAAAAGTACACAAAGATACACAAAGATACAACTAGAATGATGGTCATTTTTAAAGACTTTCAGAGATACATATCCCAGGAATGAAATTTAGTCAATGGAAATAATTTCTTTGTAACCATGTTAATAGAAAAGTAGCTTTGAATACGAGAAATATCCTGTATATTGCTACTAATCTTGCAACGCATGCGTTCGTTCTTGATTTTATCAGCTACAGTAATACTTAAACCTAATTTCTTGCCCAATATTAACAAGGGTAGACAGAGAACTGGACTGGACCACAACATGCAATAAAAGTAGGTCATCAAGTCTAGGGCGGCAGTCACAAGGGTAGACATAGAACTGGACTGGACCAAAACATGCAATAAAAGTAGTTCATCAAGTCTAGGGCGGCAGTCACAAGGGTAGACATAGAACTGGACTGGACCACAACATGCAATAAAAGTAGTTCATCAAGTCTAGGGCGGCAGTCACAAGGGTAGACATAGAACTGGACTGGACCACAACATGCAATAAAAGTAGGTCATCAAGTCTAGGGCGGCAGTCACAAGGGTAGACATAGAACTGGACTGGACCACAACATGCAATAAAGTAGTCATCAAGTCTAGGGCGGCAGTCACAAGGGTAGACATAGAACTGGACTGGACCACAACATGCAATAAAAGTAGGTCATCAAGTCTTGGGCGGCAGTCAAGGGTAGACATAGAACTGGACTGGACCACAACATGCAATAAAAGTAGGTCATCAAGTCTTGGGCGGCAGTCACAAGGGTAGACATAGAACTGGACTGGACCACAACATGCAATAAAAGTAGGTCATCAAGTCTTGAGCGGCAGTCACAAGGGTAGACATAGAACTGGACTGGACCACAACATGCAATAAAAGTAGTTCATCAAGTCTAGGGCGGCAGTCACAAGGGTAGACATAGAACTGGACTGGACCACAACATGCAATAAAAGTAGGTCATCAAGTCTTGAGCGGCAGTCACAAGGGTAGACATAGAACTGGACTGGACCACAACATGCAATAAAAGTAGGTCATCAAGTCTTGAGCGGCAGTCACAAGGGTAGACATAGAACTGGACTGGACCACAACATGCAATAAAAGTAGTTCATCAAGTCTAGGGCGGCAGTCACAAGGGTAGACATAGAACTGGACTGGACCACAACATGCAATAAAAGTAGGTCATCAAGTCTTGAGCGGCAGTCACAAGGGTAGACATAGAACTGGACTGGACCACAACATGCAATAAAAGTAGGTCATCAAGTCTTGAGCGGCAGTCACAAGGGTAGACATAGAACTGGACTGGACCACAACATGCAATAAAAGTAGGTCATCAAGTCTTGAGCGGCAGTCACAAGGGTAGACATAGAACTGGACTGGACCACAACATGCAATAAAAGTAGGTCATCAAGTCTTGAGCGGCAGTCACAAGGGTAGACATAGAACTGGACTGGACCACAACATGCAATAAAAGTAGGTCATCAAGTCTTGAGCGGCAGTCACAAGGGTAGACATAGAACTGGACTGGACCACAACATGCAATAAAAGTAGGTCATCAAGTCTTGAGCGGCAGTCACCTTCACCATCCCCCCCCCCCCACAATAGCTTTACCGTGTTGGGCTTTTGGATAAACTGTATTGAAATACTATGACTCCAATCGCGATTCTTTCTATGAGTAGAATGACCACTTCGGCTACTAAATGTCCATACATCAAACCAGGTCTTTAAACATATAGTCTAAATCATTCACATTGATCTATTTCACGTTACTATAACTTTGACACCTTGAATCAAGAAACAATACAATCTACGTAAGTGTCACTATTTCTCAGTTACTATTTCTATGTTACTATCTCTTTTACTATTTCTCTGTTACTATTTCTCTGTTATTATTTCTCTGTTACTTTTTCTTTACTCTCTTTGCCAAGTCTTAACGTGGCTTGTTCTTTGTAAACTATCATATAATGATGACACTATGTCAGTGTTTCCCAAACTTTTGACATCGGTGTACCCCTATTTCATTTTCGGAATACTAAGTACCCTAGCAGAAAAAACGAAAGTTGCCTAAAGTGTTTACGGTTATGGTTTCCCCTAGTTTCATTGTTTTTATTGTTTTCCCGTTGTTCTCAGTCCGATGAAGCGCATACCCCTGATAAACTCTTCAAGTACCCTTGGGGTACGTGTGCCACACTTTTAGAATCTCTGCTCTATTGTAAGGCATGTCAAGTCCCGATTCTAAAATAGCATACATTTTAAATAGACTAAAGACAAAAAGCGTCGAATATGATACTGTTGGTAAAATGATATTTTATAAACAAATAATTAGTTTAAAGATTCAATACAAATATTTTTTTTCTTTAAACAAACAATAGTCTGATAATTGAATAGCTTTATTTCAAATCAACTTGCCAAAAGGGAAAAGATTTATTGTGAAACACTTACCTTTACTGTGATCAAATTTTAGTCCATATGAAATATTTTATTTGAAATTCTGTTTATTTTTAGTTTTTCTTTCAAACGTATTCTTTCTTTTTAATTTCGTCATAAGACTGCGTAAAGGTTCTTCAATGTGTCGTCATCAAAAATAACCTGTTTAAAAAGTAAACAAAGAGATATCAAATAGAATGATGGAGAACATGATTAGCCAACAAAATTTGGTCCAGTGTATAGAAATCCAATTTATTTAATAAAGGGGGTATGCGAGCCACCAAGTCAGGTTTTGTGATGAAAGATGTTTGCTGTGTTGATTATGAGGCTGATGACATTGAAGCATGGCCAATGTGGAGAAAAAGATTTATTTTAAAGGTTTATTTATGTATTTTTGATGTGATAATAGCAGGGTGGGCTTATTAGTTTTTAAAATGCGTTTTAAATATTAAAACTAATAATATGTTGTTGTTTTAAAATGTATTTAGAATTAAGGCTCTTTGCTAATTATGGAATAGTAAATTTTTCTTTAATTTTTTTTTTCCATTATAGATTAAATATTGTTAAACATCTCCTTTAGTACGATTTCTCAATGATTAACTTTAAGCGAGCCGACAGTAATGGCGGAGTAAATAAAGGAGGCAGGGCATGTCAAAAGGTTTATCCACAATGGGGGCAATTTACTCCCCACTAATGGTCGTAAATGATGCAGTGCGCCATAATATTTAATAAAACTCAAATCAATTGTTATTTAATGAAATATTTAATACATATCTTGTCTATGTTGAGATGGGTTTTCTAAAATTCAAAAATATACTATGAAAAATATAAATTGAAAAGTGCTAGAAATTTTTTAGAGCATTTTCGAAAAAAAAAATGCTCTATTGTCCCCTTTTTGTCTGTCTGTCTGTCTGTCTGTCCGTCATCACCCTAGATCTCAACAACCATAAGTCCTAGACCCATGATGTATATATCATTTTGTAGGTCTTGGCCTGCCAAGAAATGACTTTTTTTTCCATTTCGCGATATGACCTCTGAGGGCCGTAAAAGGGGGCTTATATTGTACCGTTTTTTACTATATAAGCTATATTAACAAAGGAGCGCCCTAGATCTCAGCAACCATAAGTCCTAGACCCATGATGTATATATCATTTTTTAGGTCTTGGCCTACCATGTGTACATCAAAAGTTCATTTCGCGATAGGACCTCTGAGGGCCGGGCTTCAGGGCTCCTAAGGGGCTTATATATTATATATATGGCCCCATTCTACATCTTGTACGTTCAATAACCCATTCATTTGGTGCGAAATACTGCAGCACGAAGTTTCACCAAGATTTATTAAGAAACTCATCAAATGAAATAGTAAGCTTGTGTTCTGAGTTTAATTAATTGAAAGTATCAGAGCTATGCAACAATTGACGGAGTTTTCGGACGATTAAATGACTACAATTTCGAATGTTTTCAATTATGAGTCCTATTTCAGTAACCACAAACCACTTGTAGTTAGATTTATGAGAAAATAATTTTTTTTTCAAATATGAAGAAACGTCTTTATAATATTTTTTTTACAGATATATGCATTACACAATTGAATTTATAAACATTTCCAAAATTTACAAATATTTACTGAAAGCTAACAAACGTACTGATACATAACATGAAAATGCTCTAACACCGCTAACACGATCTGTGTCCAGAATAGAACAGGCTTAATTGCTTGTTTTATCTAATCTGCTAAAGACAGTTTATTTGGACCTATTTTAGCAAATAAACTTTGTTTTTACGTGACATTAAAAAAAAACGAATTTATTTTTCTTTAGCACAAAAAAAAAAAAACAAACAAAACAAAACTAAAAATAAACAAACACAGATATACGTTTTGTTTTAAACTGTGAAATACAAATATGAAATTGTGAAAATGTCAGTCACAGATAGGGCAATCCAGAAGAAAGACTACAGGCGGTTTAAAGTTCAACAAACATTCACACCAACAAACACACAAACAAACAATGCCTTTCAACCCGACTGGTGGCGCCACCAGCGTCACCTAATTACTTCACAATATGCACTTTGTTCAGGGAAAACAAAAACATACAATTACTACACGAAAACTGGGAGGGAAAAAAAAAGGATTTCTGACAAATTGTTTTCAAGTTGCCTGTGAAATGATTGCCTTGCATTTCGTCTTGGGTGAGAACACCAAAAAGAAAAAGAAAGAAATCTTTTTTTTAGAATAATTTTTTTAGTGAATTTTTTCTAGGGATTTTTTTTCATAAATATAAATATTTTGAAAATCGCGTTTTCTCAAATGACATTTAACAGCATTTTTTATTATTTTTTATTTTGTCTGATATGTTTGAACTAGTACGTGCCTACATGTATGTCAGTTGTTTACGAATACTATAAGAATGATGGATGGAGAGAAGAAATACAGAGTAAGAATCGGGATTCCCTTGTGATGAAACAACAACATAAGGGAAGTAACTTTAGAGAGTGGAAAAATCGATATGAGTTGTCTTACTTGGCTGACATAAAACCAAAATGGAGGCAATGGTGATTGTGACGTCATTTACCTCACTTAGGGGAGTAAAACACAGGAGGTTTTCGTTATCGTTGTGTTTTTTTCTTTACGTTGTGCAGTCAGAGGGTAACATAAAAACAATGTATTGTAATGAGTGGAAATCTAGTTTCAAAATCGCTGCAGATATTTAAAAAAAAAAGCCAAACATACTGAGAGTTATGCTCTCAAATTTCAATTTACTGTCTCTATTTTCGCTCACTTTTTGCATATATTCCTCTTTTACCCTCTCTATCTCAATCTCTTCATCTACCATTTCCTTCTTCCAATCAAATTATTCAAATGACTGTACTTGTTGAAGCAGTTTCTCATTGTATCACAAACTACGAGACTAGCGAGGGAAGGATATGTTCATTAAATACTAATATAAATATGACTTCTTATTATTTATTTTTTTTACATTCAGTTGTTTCATAAACAATGTCAGATTTACTACACAGCAGTTTGATTTTTTTTTATCAATTTTGTCTTTTTTTTTTTTGGATCCGACACCACTAGTTTTTCCAGTATTGTGAATAGGTTGCCTAACTTGTCTTACCCGCCGGCCATATTTGAGTTGTAAGGATAGCGTAAAAAAGAGGACTGGGGGGGGGGCAAAGCACGTCTGTAGGAAAATTAGCTCATTGTATTGTAGGGAAAATTTAATTAACGGATGCATTTATATGTACAAAGCTCAATAAAAATTAAAAGTTTTTCATAAAAAAAATGTGTGTATATATATTTCTTTACAAAAAATGCGGAAACTCATTCCACGCTACAGAGCACCCTTATCTTATTTCAAAATCTCAGCTTTGTAGTTAATTCATCTCCCTAATTGGTGTATGGCCGGGCACATTTCCAATATATGTAGTAGTACTTACCCTTCTCCGCTTCAAAAATTTATACCTAGAACTACACCTATCTCACTAAACAGATGGTTCATTTTATGTGCATTTTAGCAATCCTACGAATATATTTTACGTAGTAAAAAAAATTAATTAAAAAAGTAATCTTTGCTGAAAAAATTTGATACAATGACTTTACTGACACTGGTTGTTTTTTTATGTAGAGTAAATCATCTCTGTTAATTATCTTTGTTTTTAATCTCATTTTATCTCAAATAAATTTTTAATGTTACTGTCATAATGAGACTGTGAGACGATCAAAATACCGGAGTTAATCAATACGACACCCTGTCTTATTTGAGTCTTCAATGATGTCCCTCCCTATACATTTTAAGCTGTTCCCATAGCAACTAACTAAGGTCGATTTTGTATAAGTAATTTGTCCGTCATATAGATACTCTGAGTCGTCCATGGTTGTTATGACTTAAATTTTAATTAAACTTTTGACCTGCACTATTACGGCTAACAACCTCACCATGCTCAATTACACTGTACGGCATTGCCAGTACTAAATACCACGCCAACTGTAAGGATGAAATGATTATCTCTTATAGGCTTTGGGACTGTTTTTTTGTAGTGCAATTATTTCATCCCTAACATATCCGATGGTGCATTGGCTATGGAGGCACTTTAAAAAAAAATTCCCTGGGTTCTAGGTGGAGAACGAACCTGGTACCCTGTACATCCAGACCATGCGCCTGTCTCAATAGCCATGGCTGATTAAGTGGGATACTGTGGCGAGGACAATACCCCCACCCCCGGCTTATAAAAGTAGGGCGAGATAAGTACATTTAAACAGGACCCAAAAAGATCTTGAGGTTCGAACTGAGAACCTCCTATTTGACAGTTGTGTGCTCTACGTTGCAGACCATCGTCTCCCCCTCCCCCCTTCTCCCCCCTACCAGATATAAACAGTACATTTTTACAATCATAATTATCTGTTTTATTGATTGCACACACGTACTGCAATACAAGTTGTTTACCAACAAGAAACTGTATTTAAAAAAAAACATATGAGTTGGCAGCAACAGAAGTAAATCTCAGGTGTAGATAATTAAGCGCTAGTCGTTGAAATGAAATCTTTTGGAAACGGTGCTAACTATGATGTAGGCAGTATTGAGGTTGTGGTAGTGGGGGTTAAGGGGGAGGGGTAGTGGATGATGATGTTGATCTAATGACGTCACAGGAGTGAAAGGAATGAGTGGGCGGCGTCTATCATCAAGGGAGGAGACGTTGGGAGGGAGTGTGTGGAGACGTGGGGAGGGAGTGTGTGGAGACAGGAATGTGACGTCAAAAACCGTGAATTTCTACATTAATCATTATTTATCTTTGTTATCGTTCGTCCGTGCTGAATGGTTTCTGAAAAGGGAGGGGGGGTTGTAGACGAAATAATTTGGCAAGAGAAAGGCGAAATAGAGATAAGTAAAGAAATAAAGACGAAAAAAATAAATAGAGAGAGAAAGAGAAAAAGGAGATTACAAGATAGTTAAACGTTTCTATTACCTTTCATTTGATTCATGAAAAGAGATAAACTCATACCATTGCAAACTAACTATGGTATTAT
The DNA here is from genome assembly GCA_021962125.1 of Bulinus truncatus. Taxonomy (NCBI): domain Eukaryota; kingdom Metazoa; phylum Mollusca; class Gastropoda; family Planorbidae; genus Bulinus; species Bulinus truncatus. Next base: position 4,094,196 of record JAGDYQ010000012.1, read on the forward strand.
CGGTAACTATATAGTTTGTAATTAAAATATCTAATAAAATAATAGCGATTTGGGTTCTGCGTTAAATCGAAAGTAAAGAATTAAAATACAACAGTATTCCAGTTTAAAATACAATCATGAAAAAATCGGATCTGCCCGAAATAAAAAAATAACCTAGCATACCGATCAAGCCTAAGGGAATATAACTCTATGCAAAGGTTTTGCAGGGTACAGCTAGCAACTAATAATACAGCAGAATAGGTATGCTATTATCACTAATCATATAGTTCGTAGTTAAAATATATCTATAATACTACTGAAACCAAACTGTTGATACATTACATAGACAATCAAGAGCTATATCAAGTCAGGTATTTTTAGATCTTTCATGTGTCAAATACTTTCTATGGATGGCAAAACTAAGACCTCCACTATACTGGTTATAGTGCCTGCTACTAGTTCTAAAAGTCAGGCTCCGGAGAGGGGCAATGGATTTATCACGTCGTGGTTAAAGTCGCCGCTATCTCCCCCGTGCTGCCTCTATTGCCCTAGCACTATCGGCTATGCTAGTGATGAAAGAAGGTCACATACAGATTTTAAAAAAAAAAAACAGTCCAATAAATGGTTTATAGGATCTAAAAGATTTCATCTCATCCTTACAAGGACTTAACACACATGCTAGTGTGTCAATGAGACCAGTCTTTGAACTTAAACCCTGTTAAATTGAATCTCCTTATCAAACTTAAATATCATCTGTTCTAGCCAACATATAGATATTACCTGGGGTAGATTAGTGCGTATTAAGAACCATTGTTCTAAAGGTATCGCTTTATGCAAGAATTTACATTTTTATTTTATTTTCACTTCAACATTCTGTTAAAAAAGGGGGCACGTTATTATCATCTGCTCTCGTGGAAACAACGGAATTTAACACGCTTCTAAGTATTTTCTAGTTGAGAAACACCTGATAAATACTAAAGAATTCGTTGTACAGAAAAAAAAAAGAAAATTTCGTCAAAGGAGTAATTTCGTAGATAATAAACAAATCTTCTAGGAACACTAATTTCATTCATTCATCATTCTGAACAAGTTTGTTCATTTGAACAATTTCTAAAATGTTGAAGTAGATCAGTCCCTATCAGGATAAGATGTTTATCTATAAGAGAGATGATGAACCATGGAGACACTACGGGAGACATGTAGGAAGCTTTAACCGTGACCTGAAATAATTTCATCGATTCTCACTGAAAGATTTAAACCTGAACATTCAGGACGAGAGTTGGGGGACCATACGTCTCCTTGTGGTAGATGTGTGATGTCCCTGTAAGGATGGGATGAAATCTCTTAGATCCTATAAACCACTGATGGGACGGTTTATATGATGCCATTCTTTAATTCCCATTATAGCCGATAGTGCAATGCCCATGGAGGCACCACGGGAGACATAGTGAGGACTTCAAGCCATGACCTGAAAAATGTCCTAGGTCATCACCGGAGATCAAACTAGGTACCCTCAGGTCGACATTCGAGTGCTTTACCACACGACCAGATATATCTCTCCATTAGTTTCTTTGTCATATAAATAAAGTCATTACATAATGTGAAATGTTTATTATGCATTTGTTAAGTACAGTATTTTATAATTTTATACATATGCGTATACAATAAAAATGTTTTAAACTAAGTTTTATTTATTCCTAATGTATTGTTAACATTGAATGAAACTACAAGAGAACGAATTAGATGAAAATAAAACAAAATCTCGTAACCTATTTTCGTTTTTTTTTATCATTTAGCTCAATGGGAAACAAATAAACCGAATTCCACAGAGCAAAACCGAAGACCGAAACATTCCACCCAGTACAAGAGATGTAGTTATGGAGACGTCTAGGAAATGTCAATTTCATGACCTCATATGTCATCATTATTTCGCTCCTGTCTATTGCCACCATCCACGGTGAGTCTGATACAAACATCAGCAATAAATAAAACAACATAGACACTGCCTAAGAAATAACAAAAAACAGAATACGACATAAACAGCAGGGAAGATTCAGTTAGTTACTAACATCTTGTTGCCAAAGAATTTCACGCAGGAATAGGTTTCAACAACGAGATAGTCAATGTGTTTTTTTTTTAAAGTCCAAATGACTTTGTTATTGGCTAATTGTCAAACAGCACATCGACTTTTTGTTCTGAACTAACACACACAATGTAAGAGGCTAGGTCAGCTATTGGCAAATTTTAGCCCGTGGGCCGATCTCGGACTACCGCACTGTTTAATCCTCCCCTGTTTCATAGTACATTGTAGTGCTTTTTATGTATTAACGTTAATATTTAATGTATACTTGTCGTCGTAATACACCGCGTTATCAATCAATTTAAACAACAGGCTTGCTGTGATCCATCTTGACCCACTTTCAACAACACGCTTGCTGTGATACAGCCCCCCCCGGTCTCCACACTATAGTGTTTTTTTTCCGGGGTCGCGAGTTGTCGTCTGTGATCGGGAATTCCACAATCTATAAATAGTCCTGCGTCTTCAAGTTGTGCATTATATATATATATATATATATATATATATATATATATATATATACATATATATATATATATATATATATATATATATTTGATGATATTAACACCACATCAATATGCCCATTGGTCAGGTTCCGCCTGTAAAATTTAGAAAGGCTGTGTGGCCCGTGATACAAATAGTTTGCTCACCCCTTTACTGACTAAAATATAAAGAAAACAAAAAAAAACAAATGGGGTCAGAATACTGTAGCCTAGTCTTCAAACTATGGGTCAAAGGTTACGGGATGTCAGGTAATCCCCAGTTACTCCAACGTCATTGCATTATTATAAACTAAAATTTTGTATTGGTTTTTTACTGACGCAAATTAATTGAATTAAACATTGATTGAAATAAGTCTTGTGTGATGGACTTTTACACCACTGATCAATAACATACTTTTCAAGTAACTAATGATATTAAGATAATTAAGTTTGAATTACTCCAAAAGAGCGCAGGTAAATATTATCTTTTATTGTTTGATTTTTTTTATTTAAAGAAAATATTTTCTTTCGCCTCGGGTTTAGACCATTTATTTATACAGCAAGGACAAATCAATTCCATAATTGCGTCACTAGCAGTAAAACCTAGAGGGTGATAAATATAAAAACTAAAAATGTATTATAATGACGAAACATTATATTATATTTTAAAACAAAATGTGGAAAAAAATAGCCCCTGTGACAGTTATTATAGAGTCAAAAGATATTTGAGTTGGTTGGACCTATGGGTAAACTTATGATTCGGAAAAAAGGCCCGGAACTCACCGTGGCTAGAGCTCGAGGCCTTTCGGTTAGCAGTGTGGAGGTACCATGGAGAATAGCGGGCACTAAAGCAGTGACCAGAAATTTCCATTGCTCTCCACCTGAGATCGAACCAGCGACTCTCATGTCAACAGTCGAGCGCTTTACCACACGACGATCCGTTCCCTTCTGTTAGAAGTCGACCTATTTACCACACGACAATTTGTTCTCTTCTGTTGAAGTCGACTTCTATGCCACACGACAATCCGTTCCTTCTGTTGAAGTCGACCTTTTTACCACACGACAATTCGTTCCTCTTCTGTTAGAAGTCGACCTATTTACCACACGACAATCCGTTCCCCTTCGTTAGAAGTCGACCATATTTACCACACGTCAATTAGTTCTCTTCTGTTAGAAGTCGACTTCTATGACACACGACAATCCGTTCCCTTCTGTTTGAAGTCGACCTATTTACCACACGACAATTCGTTCCCTTCTGTTAGAAGTTGACCTATTTACCACACGACAATTTGTTCTCTTCTGTTAGAAGTCGACTTCTATGACACACGACAATCCGTTCCCTTCTGTTTGAAGTCGACCTATTTACCACACGACAATTCGTTCTCTTCTGTTAGAAGTCGACCTATTTACCACACGACAATTTGTTCTCTTCTGTTAGAAGTCGACCTATTTACCACACGACAATCCGTTCCCTTCTGTTTGAAGTCGACCTATTTACCACACGACAATTTGTTCTCTTCTGTTAGAAGTCGACTTCTATGACACACGACAATCCGTTCCCTTCTGTTTGAAGTCGACCTATTTACCACACGACAATCCGTTCCCTTCTGTTTGAAGTCGACCTATTTACCACACGACAATTCGTTCCCTTCTGTTAGAAGTCGACCTATTTACCACACTGCTATCGCGTGGCTTTAAACTCTCATACCTGAACGGATTTGAGTAACAAAATGAACCAGAAAATATTTTTAAAGGATTTCAAATATTAACATAAATCCTACATTTAAAAAAAAACAAACTTGAGGATAGGTAGAGAAATACGATTTTTAAAGTAAATTAGTTTGTGTTTCTTGTGTATTGATACCAACCTTAATCCCACCGAAGATTTTCCCCTCCCCCTTTATCCCCGCCCCCACCCTCCTCAACCCTCCACCATCATTTCACCCCACATAACAAAATCATTATTTCTGTCTAATCAGTGCTTACATTAGATGTTGTTTCTAACGCCATCGTGGGGAAACAATGCACGTGGACTGGACAACTTCCCCGACCCTTCCCTCCCCTCCCCCACTCACCCTCATACCACCACACACCACACACTCTTTCTTGCTTGCCCCTTTTGTCTCTGTGGTCTATCAATGACCCAAAAAAAGGTAGGGGGGCAGTGTAAAAGCGGAGTGGTGTGCGTGCCAGAAGTAATGGTTCTTGTCCAGACACTAATCCAGGGACAGTGTTTCTTTGCTAATTAACAGTGATGGGAAAGAAAAGGGTGGGGGGGAGCGATTTTTTTTGTGGAGAAAAGGGGAGAGAGTGAGGGACAAAAGGTGGAAGAACTTGGTCGCAGCTGACCCAGACAACATCTTAGAGATATCCCTCGACAACTTCCTTGTCTGAAAACATTTTAGGGCGATACAACAACAACAACAAAAATAACCAATTCATTGAGTTCATTTAGTATTTCCGGAAGTCCTAGCTGCTATTACACTAGGAGGAAAGTTACTCTGAAAACGTTCCCTAGGGCCAGAATCTCTGTGTAATGTTTTTACTGAAAGACTACCAAGCGGTTCATGGACAGTTGCAAAGGCCAGAAATTGTATGATTTACGAAGGAGTTAGTGCGCACTGCTTCATTCCAGTACAATACCGGATTTTTCCATTCACAGTTATGCAACAACAATTTTAGTTGCTTTTTGTGTTTCTTTTTTTCAGAATTGAGTATATACTACTTCCGGTCAACTGATATATACGATCGTATTACTACTGATAGCTAAGTGAAATGTTCTCTCTAATATGGAACATGCCGAATTGTTTTTAAGAATGACCGTATTTCTGGAAAATAATATTTATTTTGAATAATTGGATTCTCATATTGGACAGCATTCGAAACGTTGCAGAACTGTTTTGCAGAACAATTGCATTTTGGATGATGGTAGCTTTTTCAAAAGATGCCTCGAGTTGTAGAGATTGATAAATGCCTGATGGTTAAAAGAATGATTGATGGTTAAAAGAAAGACTGATGGTTAAAAATGATTCATGGTTAAAGGAATTATTGATGGCTAAAAGAATGATTCATGGTTAAAAGAAAGACTGATGGTTAAAAGAATTATTGATGGTTAAAAGAAAGACTGATGGTTAACTGAATTTTTGATGGTTAAAAAGAATGATTGATGATTAAAAGAATGGATTGATGGGTTTAAAAGAATGACTGATGGTTAAGAGAAAGACGTGATTGTTTAAAGTATGACTGATGGTTAAGAGAATGATTTATAGTTTAAAGAATG
>JAGDYQ010000012.1:4100516-4125619 GCA_021962125.1 Bulinus truncatus
ACAAGGGTAGACATAGAACTGGACTGGACCAAAACATGCAATCACAAAAGTAAGTTCATCAAGTCTAGGGCGGCAGTCACAAAGGGGTGGACAGAGAACTGGACTGGACCACAACATGCAATACGCGTAAAGTAGTTCATAATGTCTAGGGTAGCAGTCACAAAGGTAGACATAGGAACTGGACTGGACCACAACATGCGGTAAAAGTAGTTCATCAAGTCTAAGGCGGCAGTCACAGGGTAGATACAGAACTTGGACTGGACCACAACATGCAATAAAAGTAGGTCATCAAGTCTAGGGCGGCAGTCACAAGGGTAGACATGAACTGGACTGGACCAAAACAATGCAACAAGATGAGTTATCTCACCCAGAGTCTTGGGAAGCAGCCACATAAGGTATTGAGCAGAGAACTGGACTGGACCACAACATACAATAAAGTAGGTCATCAAGCTTGGGCAGCAGTACATGGGTAGACATAGAACTGGACTGGACCACAACATTGCAATAAAAAGTATTACCAGTTTGTAACAAGCGTAGATACAGAACCGACCAACACACAGGTCATCAAGTGGCTATGTCCGGCAGTCGCAAGTGGGTAGGGACATGAGTTTTATAATCACAAATAAAAAAATATTTTATTAATATATTATTTAGAACTGGACTGGACCACAACTTGCAATAAAAGTAGTTCATCAAAGTCAGGGCGGCAATGTTAGAGGGTAGACATAGAACTGGACTGGATCCACTCATTAAAATAAAATAGGTAATCAAGATGGCTGAGCGGCAGTCACATTGGTAGACATAGAACTGGACTGGACCACAACATGCAATAAAAGTAGGTCATCATGTCTTTGAGCGGGTCACATAGGGTAAACGATAGAACTAGACTGGACCACAACATGCAACAAAGTAGTTCATCATTCTAGGGCGGCAGTCATAAGGGTAAGAGCATAGAACTGGACTGGACCACAACATGCAATAAGAAGTAGGTCATCAAGTCTTAAGCGGCATTCCACAGGGTAGACATAGAACTGATCTGAACCACAACATGCAATAAAAGTAGGTCATCAAGTCTTGAGCGGCAGTCACAAGGGTAGACATAGAACTGGACTGGACCACAACATGCAATAAAAGTAGGTCATCAAGTCTTGAGCGGCAGTCACAAGGGTAGACATAGAACTGGACTGGACCACAACATGCATAAAAGTAGGTCATCAAGTCTTGAGCGGCAGTCACATTGACTTAGAACTGGACTGCTAACCACAACATGCAATAAAAGTAGGTCATCAAGTCTTGACCAGCAGTCACAAGGGTAGACATAGAACTGGACTGGACCACAACATGCAATAAAGTAGGTCATCACGGTCTTGAGCGGCAGTCACCTTCACCATCCCCCCCACAATAGCTTTACCGGATGGGCTTTTGGATAAACTGTATTGAAATACTATGACTCCAATCGCGATTCTTTCTATGAGTAGAATGACCACTTCGGCTACTAAATGTCCATACATCAAACCAGGTCTTTAAACATATAGTCTAAATCATTCACATTGATCTATTTCACGTTACTATAACTTTGACACCTTGAATCAAGAAACAATACAATCTACGTAAGTAGTCACTATTTCTCAGTTACTATTTCTATGTTACTATCTCTTTTACTATTTCTCTGTTACTATTTCTCTGTTATTATTTCTCTGTTACTTTTTCTTTACTCTCTTTGCCAAGTCTTAACGTGTTCTTGTTCTTTGTAAACTATCATATAATGATGACACTATGTCAGTGTTTCCCAAACTTTTGACATCGGTGTACCCCTATTTCATTTTCAGAATACTAGGTACCCTAGCAGAAAAAACGAAAGGTGCCTAAAGTGTTTACGTATTATGGTTTCCCCTAGTTTCATTGTTTTTATTGTTTTCCGTTGTTCTCAGTCCGATGAAGCGCATACCCCTGATAAACTCTTCAAGTACCCTTGGGGTACGTGTGCCACACTTTTAGAATCTCTGCTCTATTGTAAGGCATGTCAAGTCCCGATTCTAAAATAGCATATTTTTTAAATAGACTAAAGACAAAAAGCGTCGAATATGATACTGTTGGTAAAATGATATTTTATAAACAAATAATTAGTTTGGAGATTCAATACAAATATTTTTTTCTTTTTTAAACAAACAATAGTTTGATAATTGAATACTATATTTTTCAAATCAACTGCCAAAAGGGAAAAGATTTATTGTGAAGCGAAACACTTACCTTTAATTTGATCAAATTTTAGTCCATATAGAAATATTTTATTTGAAATTCTGTTTATTTTTAGTTTTTCTTTCAAACGTATTCTTTCTTTTTAATTCTCATCTAAGACTGCGTAAAGGTTCTTCAATGTGTCGTCATCTGCAATAACCTGTTTAAAAAGTAAACAAAGAGATATCAAATAGAATGATGGAGAACATGATTAGCCAACAAAATTTGGTCCAGTGTATAGAAATCCAATGGTTAATAAAGCGGGGGTATGCGAGCCACCAAGTCAGGTTTTATGAAATATGTTTGTCAGTTGATTATGAGGTTGATGACATTGAAGGCATGGCCAATGTGGAGAAAAAAGATTTATTTAAAGAAAAATATTTAAGGGTTTTTTGATGTGATAATAGGCAGGGTGGGCTTATTAGTTTTAAAATGCGTTTAAAATAAAACTAATATTATGTTGTTGTTTTAAAAATGTATTTAGAATTAAGGCTCTTTGCTAATTATGGAATAGTAAATTTTTCTTTAATTTTTTTTTTCCATTATAGATTAAATATTGTTAAACATCTCCTTAGTAATAGATTTCCTAATGATTAACTTTAAGCGAGCCGACAGTAATGGCGGAGTAAATAAGGAATATGGGCACAACAAATATTTATCAATAATGGGGCAATTTACTCCCCACTAATGGTCGTAAATGATGCAGTATGCCATAATATTTAATAAACTCAAATCAATTGTTATTTAATGAAATATTTAATAATATATCTTAGTTCATGTTGAGATGGGTTTCTAAAATTCAAAAAAATACATTATGAAAAACAGGCACTGAAAAGTGCTAGAAATTTTAGAGCATTTTCGAAAAAAAAATGCTCTATTGTCCCCTTTTTGTCTGTCTGTCTGTCTGTCTGTCCGTCATCACCTTAGGATCTCTAACAACCATAAGTCCTAGACCCAAAATGTATATATTATTTTGTGGTGGTCTTGGCCTGCCAAGAAATGACTTTTTTTTCCATTTCGCGATATGACCTCTGAGGGCTGTAAAAGGGGCTTATATTAAATTGCTCTTACTATATGTTAGTATTAGCTGTGTTAGAGCGCCCTAGATTCAAAGTTAAACTGAGCAGTCCTAGACCTATGATGTATATAATTATTTTTTAGGTCTGGCTTCTACTGCCATGTGTACATCAAAAGTTCATTTGCGATAGGACCCTGAGGGCCGGGCTTTCAGTTCCTAAGGGGCTTATATATTATAGGGGGGGCCCTATTCGCACCAAATGTCTATCAACCCATTCATTTGTAGAATACTGCAGAATGAAGCCATCAAGATTTATTAAGAAACTCACCAATGCAAGAAAGCTTGTGTTCTGAGTTTAATTAATTGAAAGTGTCAGAGCTATAAACACTGACGGAGTTTTGGATCGATTAAATGATTTATAATTTCAATGTTTTCAACGCTATGAAACCATTTCATAACCACAAACACTTAAAGTTAGATTTACAGAAAATAATTTTTTTTCAAATATGAAGAAACAGCTTTATAATTATTTTTTTGATATATAGCAATATAATAATCGACTTTATAAAATACTTCCAAAATTTACAAATATTTACTTATGTTTTTTAAATGTAATGTACTGATGTTATATAACATGAAAATGTTCACCGCCAACACGATCTGTGTCCGTAGTAGAAACAGCTTAATTGCTTGTTTTATCTAACCTGCTGCAGACAGTTTGAGTTTGGACCTATTTTAAAAAATAAAACTTTGTTTTATTTTAGATAAAACGAATTTGCTTTTCTTAGCAAAAAAAAAAACAAAATAAACAAAATTCAAAACAAAACAAAATACATATATGTTTAACTTAAACCTGTGAAATAATAAACAGGAAATTGTGTAAATGTCAGTCACAGATAGCAAATCCAAGTATGATCATATGGTTTAAAGTTCAATGTATTCATGTCTAATAACACAAACAAACAATGCCTTTCAACCTGACTGGTATACATTTATGTCACCAAATTACTCACACAGTGCACTTTGTCTCAGGGAAAACTAAAACATACATCATTAAATGAAAACTGAAAAAAAAGATTTCTACAAATTGTTTTCAAGTTGCCTGTGAAATGATTTGAATGCATTTCTGTCTTGTGAGAATCACCAAAAAGAAAGAAAAAGAAATTTTTTTTTAATAATTTTTTTATGAATTTTTCTAGGGATTTTTTTTCATAAATATAAATATTTTGAAATCGCGTTTTCTCAAAATTTATATTTAAACAGACTTCTTTTTACAGTTATTTTTTATTTTGTCTGATATGTTTGAATCCAGCACGTGCCTATGGGAGCACGTATTTAGTTGTTTACGAATACTATAAGAATGATGGATGGAGAGAATAAATATCAGAGTAAGTAATTGGGACCCTGGTGATGAAACAACAACATAAGGGAAGTAACTGTTAGAGATGGAAAAATCGATATGAGTTGTCTTACTTGGTTGACATAAAACCAAAATGTAGGCAATGGTGATTGTGACGCCATTTACCTCACGTAGGGGAGTAAACACAGGAGGTTTTTGGTAGTTATTTGTTGTGTTTTTTTCTTTACGTTGTGTGCAGTCAGAGGGCAACATTTTTCAAAAACAATGTATTGTGGAATGAGTGGAAATCTAGTTTCAAAATCGCTGCAGATATTTAAAAAAAAGCCAAACATACTGAGAGTTATGCTCTCAAATTTCAATTTGTTGTCTCTATTTTCGCTCACTTTTTGCATATATTCCTTTTTACTCCTCTCTATCTCAATCTCTTCATCTACCATTTCCTTCTTCCAATCAAATTATTCAAATGACTGTACTTGTTGAAGCAGTTTCTCATTGTATCACAAACTACGAGACTAGCGAGGGAAGGATATGTTCATTAAATACTAATATAAATATGACTTCTTATTATTTATTTTTTTTTACATTCAGTTGTTTCATAAACAATGTCAGATTTACTACACAGCAGTTTGATTTTTTTTTATCAATTTTGTCTTTTTTTTTTTGGATCCGACACCACTAGTTTTTCCAGTATTGTGAATAGGTTGCCTAACTTGTCTTACCCGCCGGCCATATTTGAGTTGTAAGGATAGCGTAAAAAAGAGGACTGGGGGGGGGGCAAAGCACGTCTGTAGGAAAATTAGCTCATTGTATTGTAGGGAAAATTTAATTAACGGATGCATTTATATGTACAAAGCTCAATAAAATTAAAAGTTTTTCGCCATAAAAAATGTGTGTATATATTTCTTTACAAAAAATGCGGAAACTCATTCCACGCTACAGAGCACCCTTATCTTATTTCAAAATCTCAGCTTTGTAGTTAATTCATCTCCCTAATTGGTGTATGGCCGGGCACATTTCCAATATATGTAGTAGTACTTACCCTTCTCCGCTTCAAAAATTTATACCTAGAACTACACCTATCTCACTAAACAGATGGTTCATTTTATGTGCATTTTAGCAATCCTACGAATATATTTTACGTAGTAAAAAAAATTAATTAAAAAAGTAATCTTTGCTGAAAAATTTGATACAATGACTTTACTGACACTGGTTGTTTTTTTATGTAGAGTAAATCATCTCTGTTAATTATCTTTGTTTTTAGTCTCATTTTATCTCAAATAAATTTTTAATGTTACTGTCATAATGAGACTGTGAGACGATCAAAATACCGGAGTTAATCAATACGACACCCTGTCTTATTTGAGTCTTCAATGATGTCCCCTCCCCTATACATTTTAAGCTGTTCCCATAGCAACTGAACTAAGGTCAATTTTGTATAAGTAATTTGTCCGTCCATAGATACTCTGGAGTCGTCCATGGTTAGTATGACTTTCAAATTTTAATTAAACTTCTTTGACCCGCACTATTACGGCTAACAACCTCACCATGCTCTGACTAAGCACTGTACGGCATTGCCAGTACTAAATACCACGCCAACTGTAAGGATGAAATGATTATCTCTCAGAGGTTTTGGGACTGTTTTTTTGTAGTGCAATTATTTCATCCCTAACATATCCGATGGTGCATTGGCTATGGAGGCACTTTAAAAAAATCCCTGGGTTCTAGGTGGAGAACGAACCTGGTACCCCTGTACATCCAGACTATGCGCCTGTCTCAATAGCCATGGCTGATTAAGTGGGAACGGTGGCGAGTGACAATACCCCACCCCCCGGCTTATAAAAAAAGTAGGGCTATAGCTAAGTACATTCTAAACAGGACCCAGAAAGATCTTGTGGAGGTTCGAACTGAGAACCTCCTATTTGAGTAGTTTGTGCTCTACGTTGCAGACCATCGCCTCTCCCTCCTCCCCCTTCTCCCCCTACCAGATATAAACAGTATATTTTTACAATCATAATTATCTGTTTTATCGATTGCACACACGTACTGCAATACATGCTGTTTACCAACAAGAAACTGTATTTAAAAAAAAAAAACATATGAGTTGGCAGCAACAGTGAAGTAAATCTCAGGTGTAGATAATTAAGCGCTAGTCGTTGAAATGAAATCTTTTGGAAAACGGTGCTAACTATGATGTGGTGGCAGTATTGAGGTTGTGGTAGTGGGGGTTAAGGGGGAGGGGTAGTGGATGATGATGTTGAGATCTAATGATGTCGTAGGAGTGAAAGGGAATGAGTGGATGGCGTCTATCATCAAGGGAGGAGACGTTGGGAGGGAGTGTGTGGAGACGTGGGGAGGGAGTGTGTGGAGACAGGAATGTGAGGTCAAAAACCGTGTGAATTTCTACATTAATCATTATTTATCTTTGTTATCGTTCGTCCGTGCTGAATGGCTTCTGAAAAGGGAGGGGGGTTGTAGACGAAATAATTTGGCAAGAGAAAGGCGAAATAGAGATAAGTAAAGAAATAAAAGACGAAAAAATAAATAGAGAGAGAGAAAGAGAAAAAAGGAGATTACAAGATAGTTAAACGTTTCTATTACCTTTCATTTGATTCATGAAAAGAGATAAACTCATACCATTGCAAACTAACTATGGTATTATCGGTAACTATATAGTTTGTAATTAAAATATCTAATAAAATAATAGCGATTTGGGTTCTGCGTTAAATCGAAAGTAAAGAATTAAAATACAACAGTATTCCAGTTTAAAATACAATCATGAAAAAATCGGATCTGCCCGAAATAAAAAAATAACCTAGCATACCGATCAAGCCTAAGGGAATATAACTCTATGCAAAGGTTTTGCAGGGTACAGCTAGCAACTAATAATACAGCAGAATAGGTATGCTATTATCACTAATCATATAGTTCGTAGTTAAAATATATCTATAATACTACTGAAACCAAACTGTTGATACATTACATAGACAATCAAGAGCTATATCAAGTCAGGTATTTTTAGATCTTTCATGTGTCAAATACTTTCTATGGATGGCAAAACTAAGACCTCCACTATACTGGTTATAGTGCCTGCTACTAGTTCTAAAAGTCAGGCTCCGGAGAGGGGCAATGGATTTATCACGTCGTGGTTAAAGTCGCCGCTATCTCCCCCGTGCTGCCTCTATTGCCCTAGCACTATCGGCTATGCTAGTGATGAAAGAAGGTCACATACAGATTTTAAAAAAAAAACAGTCCAATAAATGGTTTATAGGATCTAAAAGATTTCATCTCATCCTTACAAGGACTTAACACACATGCTAGTGTGTCAATGAGACCAGTCTTTGAACTTAAACCCTGTTAAATTGAATCTCCTTATCAAACTTAAATATCATCTGTTCTAGCCAACATATAGATATTACCTGGGGTAGATTAGTGCGTATTAAGAACCATTGTTCTAAAGGTATCGCTTTATGCAAGAATTTACATTTTTATTTTATTTTCACTTCAACATTCTGTTAAAAAGGGGGGCACGTTATTATCATCTGCTCTCGTGGAAACAACGGAATTTAACACGCTTCTAAGTATTTTCTAGTTGAGAAACACCTGATAAATACTAAAGAATTCGTTGTACAGAAAAAAAAAGAAAATTTCGTCAAAGGAGTAATTTCGTAGATAATAAACAAATCTTCTAGGAACACTAATTTCATTCATTCATCATTCTGAACAAGTTTGTTCATTTGAACAATTTCTAAAATGTTGAAGTAGATCAGTCCCTATCAGGATAAGATGTTTATCTATAAGAGATGATGAACCATGGAGACACTACGGGAGACATGTAGGAAGCTTTAACCGTGACCTGAAATAATTTCATCGATTCTCACTGAAAGATTTAAACCTGAACATTCAGGACGAGAGTTGGGGGACCATACGTCTCCTTGTGGTAGATGTGTGATGTCCCTGTAAGGATGGGATGAAATCTCTTAGATCCTATAAACCACTGATGGGACGGTTTATATGATGCCATTCTTTAATTCCCATTATAGCCGATAGTGCAATGCCCATGGAGGCACCACGGGAGACATAGTGAGGACTTCAAGCCATGACCTGAAAAATGTCCTAGGTCATCACCGGAGATCAAACTAGGTACCCTCAGGTCGACATTCGAGTGCTTTACCACACGACCAGATATATCTCTCCATTAGTTTCTTTGTCATATAAATAAAGTCATTACATAATGTGAAATGTTTATTATGCATTTGTTAAGTACAGTATTTTATAATTTTATACATATGCGTATACAATAAAAATGTTTTAAACTAAGTTTTATTTATTCCTAATGTATTGTTAACATTGAATGAAACTACAAGAGAACGAATTAGATGAAAATAAAACAAAATCTCGTAACCTATTTTCGTTTTTTTTTATCATTTAGCTCAATGGGAAACAAATAAACCGAATTCCACAGAGCAAAACCGAAGACCGAAACATTCCACCCAGTACAAGAGATGTAGTTATGGAGACGTCTAGGAAATGTCAATTTCATGACCTCATATGTCATCATTATTTCGCTCCTGTCTATTGCCACCATCCACGGTGAGTCTGATACAAACATCAGCAATAAATAAAACAACATAGACACTGCCTAAGAAATAACAAAAAACAGAATACGACATAAACAGCAGGGAAGATTCAGTTAGTTACTAACATCTTGTTGCCAAAGAATTTCACGCAGGAATAGGTTTCAACAACGAGATAGTCAATGTGTTTTTTTTTTAAAGTCCAAATGACTTTGTTATTGGCTAATTGTCAAACAGCACATCGACTTTTTGTTCTGAACTAACACACACAATGTAAGAGGCTAGGTCAGCTATTGGCAAATTTTAGCCCGTGGGCCGATCTCGGACTACCGCACTGTTTAATCCTCCCCTGTTTCATAGTACATTGGAGTGCTTTTTATGTATTAACGTTAATATTTAATGTATACTTGTCGTCGTAATACACCGCGTTATCAATCAATTTAAACAACAGGCTTGCTGTGATCCATCTTGACCCACTTTCAACAACACGCTTGCTGTGATACAGCCCCCCCCCCCCCCGGTCTCCACACTATAGTGTTTTTTTTCCGGGGTCGCGAGTTGTCGTCTGTGATCGGGAATTCCACAATCTATAAATAGTCCTGCGTCTTCAAGTTGTGCATTATATATATATATATATATATATATATATATATATATACATATATATATATATATATATATATATATATATTTGCTGATATTAACACCACATCAATATGCCATTGGTCAGGTTCCGCCTGTAAAATTTAGAAAGGCTGTGTGGCCCGTGATACAAATAGTTTGCTCACCCCTTTACTGACTAAAATATAAAGAAAACAAAAAAAAAACAAATGGGGTCAGAATACTGTAGCCTAGTCTTCAAACTATGGGTCAAAGGTTACGGATGTCAGGTAATCCCCAGTTACTCCAACGTCATTGCATTATTATAAACTAAAATTTTGTATTGGTTTTTTACTGACGCAAATTAATTGAATTAAACATTGATTGAAATAAGTCTTGTGTGATGGACTTTTACACCACTGATCAATAACATACTTTTCAAGTAACTAATGATATTAAGATAATTAAGTTTGAATTACTCCAAAAGAGCGCAGGTAAATATTATCTTTTATTGTTTGATTTTTTTTATTTAAAGAAAATATTTTCTTTTCGCCTCGGGTTTAGACCATTTATTTATACAGCAAGGACAAATCAATTCCATAATTGCGTCACTAGCAGTAAAACCTAGAGGGTGATAAATATAAAAACTAAAAATGTATTATAATGACGAAACATTATATTATATTTTAAAACAAAATGTGGAAAAAAATAGCCCCTGTGACAGTTATTATAGAGTCAAAAGATATTTGAGTTGGTTGGACCTATGGGTAAACTTATGATTCGAAAAAAGGCCCGGAACTCACCGTGGCTAGAGCTCGAGGCCTTTCGGTTAGCAGTGTGGAGGTACCACGGGAGAATAGCGGGCACTAAAGCAGTGACCAGAAATTTCCATTGCTCTCCACCTGAGATCGAACCAGCGACTCTCATGTCAACAGTCGAGCGCTTTACCACACGACGATCCGTTCCCTTCTGTTAGAAGTCGACCTATTTACCACACGACAATTTGTTCTCTTCTGTTAGAAGTCGACTTCTATGCCACACGACAATCCGTTCCCTTCTGTTTGAAGTCGACCTTTTTACCACACGACAATTCGTTCCCTTCTGTTAGAAGTCGACCTATTTACCACACGACAATCCGTTCCCTTCTGTTAGAAGTCGACCTATTTACCACACGTCAATTAGTTCTCTTCTGTTAGAAGTCGACTTCTATGACACACGACAATCCGTTCCCTTCTGTTTGAAGTCGACCTATTTACCACACGACAATTCGTTCCCTTCTGTTAGAAGTTGACCTATTTACCACACGACAATTTGTTCTCTTCTGTTAGAAGTCGACTTCTATGACACACGACAATCCGTTCCCTTCTGTTTGAAGTCGACCTATTTACCACACGACAATTCGTTCCCTTCTGTTAGAAGTCGACCTATTTACCACACGACAATTTGTTCTCTTCTGTTAGAAGTCGACCTATTTACCACACGACAATCCGTTCCCTTCTGTTTGAAGTCGACCTATTTACCACACGACAATTTGTTCTCTTCTGTTAGAAGTCGACTTCTATGACACACGACAATCCGTTCCCTTCTGTTTGAAGTCGACCTATTTACCACACGACAATCCGTTCCCTTCTGTTTGAAGTCGACCTATTTACCACACGACAATTCGTTCCCTTCTGTTAGAAGTCGACCTATTTACCACACTGCTATCGCGTGGCTTTAAACTCTCATACCTGAACGGATTTGAGTAACAAAATGAACCAGAAAATATTTTTAAAGGATTTCAAATATTAACATAAATCCTACATTTAAAAAAAAACAAACTTGAGGATAGGTAGAGAAATACGATTTTTAAAGTAAATTAGTTTGTGTTTCTTGTGTATTGATACCAACCTTAATCCCACCGAAGATTTTCCCCTCCCCCTTTATCCCCGCCCCCACCCTCCTCAACCCTCCACCATCATTTCACCCCACATAACAAAATCATTATTTCTGTCTAATCAGTGCTTACATTAGATGTTGTTTCACGCCATCGTGGGAAACAATGCACGTGGACTGGACAACTTCCCCGACCCTTCCCTCCCCTCCCCACTCACCCTCATACCACCACACACCACACACTCTCTTGCTTGCCCCTTTTGTCTCTGTGGTCTATCAATGACCCAAAAAAAAGGTAGGGGGGGGCAGTAAGCGGAGTGGTGTGCGTGCCAGAAGTAATGGTTCTTGTCCAGACACTAATCCAGGGACAGTGTTTCTTTGCTAATTAACAGTGATGGGAAAGAAAAGGGTGGGGGGGGGAGCGATTTTTTTTGTGGAGAAAAGGGGAGAGAGTGAGGGACAAAAGGTGGAAGAACTTGGTCGCAGCTGACCCAGACAACATCTTAGAGAGATATCCCTCGACAACTTCCTTGTCTGAAAACATTTTAGGGCGATACAACAACAACAACAAAAATAACCAATTCATTGAGTTCATTTAGTATTTCCGGAAGTCCTAGCTGCTATTACACTAGGAGGAAAGTTACTCTGAAAACGTTCCCTAGGGCCAGAATCTCTGTGTAATGTTTTTACTGAAAGACTACCAAGCGGTTCATGGACAGTTGCAAAGGCCAGAAATTGTATGATTTACGAAGGAGTTAGTGCGCACTGCTTCATTCCAGTACAATACCGGATTTTTCCATTCACAGTTATGCAACAACAATTTTAGTTGCTTTTTTGTGTTTTTTTTTCGAATTGAGTATATACTACTTCCGGTCAACTGATATATACGATCGTATTACTACTGATAGCTAAGTGAAATGTTCTCTCTAATATGGAACATGCCGAATTGTTTTAAGAATGACCGTATTTCTGGAAAATAATATTTATTTTGAATAATTGGATTCTATATTGGACAGCATTCGAAACGTTGCAGAACTGTTTTGCAGAACAATTGCATTTTGGATGATGGTAGCTTTTTCAAAAGATGCCTCGAGTTGTAGAGATTGATAAATGCCTGATGGTTAAAAGAATGATTGATGGTTAAAAGAAAGACTGATGGTTAAAAATGATTCATGGTTAAAGGAATTATTGATGGCTAAAAGAATGATTCATGGTTAAAAGAAAGACTGATGGTTAAAAGAATTATTGATGGTTAAAAGAAAGACTGATGGTTAACTGAATTTTTGATGGTTAAAAGAATGATTGATGATTAAAAGAAAGAGTGATGGTTTAAAGTATGACTGATGTTTAAGAGAATGACTGATGGTTAAGAGAATGACTGATGGTTAAGAGAATGACTTATAGTTTAAAGAATGACTGATGGTTAAACATATGACTGATGGTTTAAAAAATGACTGATGGTTAAGAGATGACTGATGGCTAAAAGAATGATTGATGGTTAAAATAATGATTGATAGTTATAAGAATTACTGATGGTTAAAAGAATAATTGATGGTTATAAGAATGACTGATGGTTATAAGAATGACCGTTGGTTAAAAGAATATATGATGGTTATAAGAATGGCTGATGGTTAAAAGAATAATTGATGGTTATAAGAATGACTGATGGTTATAAGAATGACCGTTGGTTAAAAGAATATATGATGGTTATAAGAATGGCTGATGGTTAAAAGAATAATTGATGGTTATAAGAATGACTGATGGTTATAAGAATGACTGATGGCTAAAAGAATAATTGATGGTTATAAGAATGACTGATGGTTATAAGAATGACTGATGGTTATAAGAATAATTGATGATTATAAGAATGACTGATGGTTAAAAAATAATTGATGATTAAAAGAATGTCCATAGTAAATTATTCAAATCAGTATTGTTAAGGTTTCAAGCAACTAACATACAATGTACATTTTATTTATGTCAAACTTTATATAGACGATGTCACATAATTTGACCTTGTATGTTTTTTTTTTGGCAATTTATTAGATCTTACATAAACTCCATGAAGGATACAGGTCTTTAAATTATCTTTACTTACGATCAGACTGAAATTGTCAAACTAATAGCCGCCATGCTGGTATCACTGGGACTGAACTGAGACCACCTCTTAAATCTTTACTTTGTTGACTTCCGTTCCACTTAGTGACTTAACGTGGACGTTAAAAGCCTGAGGTTGATTTTTTTCTAATTGATGGATTACTTCTTCCTGACTTCTTTCACTAAGTACATTGTTTTGATAATGCTATAGCCACTTAAAAAAAGCTCCAGATTTAGTTTAAACAATTTTTATTTTGAGCATGATAAAGGATTATTGTTGGTATTTTGTTTTTAACTCTAGTGCTCATTGACAAGAAGTTGTAGGGTATCATTGTTTTTAATTGTATGTATTATGGCTAATACAATTATGTTTGAAGTATTTATAATGGAATTGGGAAGGAACTTATTACAAATTATTCTACTTTTTTTGATATATATGACTTTTGAGAAAAAATAGCGAACATGTCCTCTTTTGTTCTTTAAAAAGGTACAGTATTTTTTTTTAATGCGATTCTGTTATGCGGTATTTTTTGGAGCGTAGTCCCAGCCAGGCCCGTAGCCAGGAATATTGGATTGGGGGGGGGGCCGAAGACATTTTCGGGGGGGGGCGAAGACATTTTTTTCGGGGGGGGGGGTGCCGAAGAAATGATCGGGGCGGATCTAGACAATTTTGACGGGGGGGGGGGGGCTAAACTGTTTTCATTGTTAAAAATTGGTCTTAGAACAAAAAATATTTCGATAATTTAATGATGTCTTACCTAAACTTGCGGTAAGGGGGGGGGTAAAAGAAATGTTCGGGGGGGGGGCGGAAATGGAGGCGCGAAGCTCCGAAAGCTTGCGAACGGAGAGGAGGGGTTTGGGGAGGGGATCTCAGTAAGTCCCCTCCCCAAGAAATTTTTTGCAGTTCCATATCTGGAAGGGTGCATTTTAGTACCAATTGTTTAGCTATTAATTAGAAATATATAATTTTAACTACGTTTCAATAATGCATGGCATGTTGCAGTTTTGTTAAAAATAATTTAAATAGTAAAGAGTTTTAATGATAAAAATTTATTGAGGCTGAGCAATTTCTGATTCCTGTTATAAATATATTGACTAATAGTTCTGCTACACAATTGTTACATAATAGATACCTGATTTATATTATTATACTGTTTGTTTAACGACAAAGATGCGTGAATAAAGCTTAGCTATTTGTGTGATATTTCTTATAAAATATATGAAAACAAAGAACAGATCTATCAACAACAACAGTCGCAATCATTCAATTTAAAATAAAATTAATTCTGCTAAAAAAGTAAATTTGCAAATTAAATAACATCACTCAGAAATCACGGAGTTTGTACTTTATTATTTTATTATACATATGTATAAAAATGAAGTCAGAAGCCAATGTTATTTTATTAACTTATTTAAGTTGCTAGTTGTCCTCAGAAGATATCAATATATAAAACTATTACAAAGTTGCGAACAGGCCCATCGACAGAAATTTCGGGCCCCTGGGCAGGGGTGATACGGGCCCCCGTGCTGATATTAATATTTTAAAAACTTGATTGGCCAGCTCAGTCCGGGTCCCTAAAACTCGCCGGGCCCCTGGGCATTTTCCCCCCTGCCCCCCCCACTCGTCGGCACTGGCTGCGAACTTATATTATTATACGTTTCAAATTTGTAAACCTCGTGGTTTAGCTAGCCCCGTAGCTAAGGGGGCACTGGGGGCCGTGCCCCCCGCCAGGTGTGTGAGTGCCCCCCCCGCTTAAAAAAAGTAAGAAAAAGAGAAAAAATAAAGAAAAAGTAAAGGTGCCCCCTTGCTGGGTATCGGTGCCTCCCTGCTTACTTTGACCTGGCTACGGGCCTGGGTTTAGCACTGAATTTACCTAAAAATGCTTCAGCATTCAGATTGTCTGTTAAATCTTTTTCAAATGCAAGTAGGAAAAGATTGTTTAGACGCTTTTGTAACATTGATCTGCGATATGTGGTCAGCATTCGAGTGAGGGTTGAGAAACTGCTCTCACACATGGCTTTTGAAGCACCAAATGCCAATGCTGCCCAAAATACCCGGACGTGAACTTCAATAAGATTCAATCTTTTATGCCCAAAAATTAGATAAGCTATATATGTAAGTATATATAAATAGCCTGAATGATTGCCAAAATATAAACTTTTAAGTTTTTATTATTATTGATTTATTAAACAAAATGATTGATGTTTTATAGCCGTTATTATTAAAATTTTGTCAAAAAAAAACTCAAATCATGCACGGGGGGGCTCAGGTCATGCACGGGGGGGGGGGGGGCTCAGCCCCCCAAAACCCCCATCTGGCTACGGGCCTAGTCCGAGCATTAAAAAGACCTTACCGCATACATTTTTTCAAACCAAAACATGTTTACCCATAAATATAGAGTTATCGGTGCTTCGGAGAAAATAAATCTCACACGCCTTAAACAACACATAAACACACACATAAACAACGCATAAACACACACATAAACAACACATAAACACACATATAAGTGAATGAATTTCATCTGTTTCATATGAAGCTGTCCCATGCTGTAAAGGTAACGCATGGATCCCAATGCAGTTTATGAATAACTTCCACACATACACACAAGATGGCGCTTTGTTCAGGACCCCCAAGAGAAGATAACTCTAAATGAGAAAAATTTTTACTTCCTCTTATATTCAGGGTCTGATGATGAAGACTTTAACTGGCTAAATGGCCGGACAAGATGGAAGTAATTGTAAACAGGATCAATACTAATTTCATTAGCCGTCTGAAAGGATTTCGCGTTTCTAACAGAAATTAATCTAATCCAGATAACAAGGACCGTAAAAAAAAATTAAACTGAACGACGAAATGTATCTTCTTTTTTTTATGTGTATGAAGCTCAATAACAATTTTTATACAATCTTTCATTATCTTTTTTATGTTCGAAAAATGTTAATGAATCTGTTACATGTCCGTTTTTAGAAATGGATATTTAGAGATACAAAAATAGACTTTATGACATTGTACTTAAATACGTTAACTTTTAATTCATAAGAGTTTCACACGAACATTTTTAGATATAGGAAGAAGTTTTCAACAGCTAATTTCATCTTTCACAGTTCAATAAATGAATATGTCATGTTTCACAGTTCAACAAATGAATATGTCATGTTTCACAGTTCAACAAATGAATATGTCATGTTTCACAGTTCAACAAATAAATATGTCATGTTTCACAGTTCAACAAATGAATATGTCATGTTTCACAGTTCAACAAATGAATATGTCATGTTTCACAGTTCAACAAATGAATATGTCATGTTTCACAGTTCAACAAATGAATATGTCACGTTTCACAGTTCAACAAATGAATATGTCATGTTTCACAGTTCAACAAATGAATATGTCATGTTTCACAGTTCAACAAATGAATATGTCATGTTTCACAGTTCAACAAATGAATATGTCATGTTTCACAGTTCAACAAATGAATATGTCATGTTTCACAGTTCAACAAATGAATATGTCCTGTTTCACAGTTCAACAAATAAATATGTCATGTTTCACAGTTCAAAGAATAAGCTCGTCCTTTTTATTTTACACAGATTTATTTTATCCGCTTTTAAATTTCAATAATTAGATATCAATTTACTAAAAGATAAAGATACCACAGAACCATAAAAACTGGGAACTGTTGTCATGGATCTTTGCATGACAAGAACTTCAATGTCATAAGTCAATCCTACTCAATATTAGTTCATAAGAAATATATCTCATTTCTACAATTTTGTCGAAGGCTTCGTGCCGAAAGACACATAAGCCGTGCAAGTTAAAATATAAATTAAGTTTTGTGTGCGACTTATAAAGGTATATAATTTTGATATAACATTTTTGCGCTTTGTGTTCATGTATGTGCACAAGCCCAAGCAAAAGTTGTGTGCGCGATCAAGCGACTATTGTGTGCTAGAGTAAGTACTTTGTGTATATGGCTAAAAGTAGTGTTTTTTTTTAAATTATCAAACAATGCGCAATTAACGTATTCAAAAATTAATTGATCTCGATTGTATTCATATTAAACTCTCAGCAATGTTGTCAAAGAAGAAAATGTTTTAATGCTTCGAAAAAATACAACATCAACTAGCAACTGAATTACGTTTTTTCCAAGTTCAACTTTCACAAAGACCTGAATTATCCATTGGTCCTCACCGGAGATCGAACGCCTTCAAAGTACGACCATCCGGCCCGTGTGTCATTCAATACACAGCCCAACAAAAAAATTTTTTTTGCGAGTTGCCAAGAATGTTTGAATGAATTTATAGCAATTCATGGGTGCTGATTTCAAAACTGCCACTGCTTTTGCTGAATTGGCTCTAGTTTCTGAGATATTGGACACCCTTGAAAATATGATTGTACCCTTTGTGTAAAACAAATGCAATAAGTTTGGTGTCTGTTGTTTAATTTAACAAAGAAATTTTCTCAAACAAGAAGTTTAAAAATATCTTATCGGAAAAGAGAAGAGTTTCTTCTTCCATATTTCAGCCAAGAGGAAGATCTTGTTTACTGTAATGACATCCCTGGACTTCTGCTCCAAATGGGACAACAAGACTACCATTCCAAAGACTGGTGTCTTTTTATAGACAGTTTCATCAGAAGCTTGAAATGTGTTCTGTTACACAATGGTAACCGTTATGCATCTCTTCCTATTGCTCACTCAACAACACTTAAAGAAGAGTATTAGAATATCAAAACAGTATTGCAGAAAGTCTGTTATTATGAGCATCAGTGGTCAATTTGTGTTGATCTAAAAATGGTAAACTTCTTGCTTGGGTAGCAGTCAGGATACACAAAATACCCGTGCTTCATGTGCCTTTGGGATAGCAGGGCAAGGCAAGATCATTGGACAAGAGTGACATGGCCTGCAAGGGAAACCATGACTGTAGGTAAAGAAAATATCATCAACAAGCCACTGTTTGACAAAAATAAGATCATTCTCCCAAC
The DNA here is from genome assembly GCA_021962125.1 of Bulinus truncatus. Taxonomy (NCBI): domain Eukaryota; kingdom Metazoa; phylum Mollusca; class Gastropoda; family Planorbidae; genus Bulinus; species Bulinus truncatus. Next base: position 4,119,266 of record JAGDYQ010000012.1, read on the forward strand.
GCTTCATATCAAATTAGGTTTAATGAAACAATTTGTTAAGGCTTTGGGATTTTTGACGGTCCTCAGATTCGGAAACTCATCAACGATCAAAATTTTACTAATTTCACGGATCACCTTGAAGATTCTTCATGGAACAGTTTTGTTTCAGTTGTCAGGAACTTCTTAGGTAATAACAAAGCAGAGAATTACGAAAAACTGGTACAAGATATGCTAGCTAACTTCATAAGCATTGGAGCAAATATAAGCATCAAGGTACATTACCTGCACAGTCATTTAGGCAAATTTCCAGGTAACCTTTGGGACTTCAGTGAGGAACAAGGCGAGAGGTTCCATCAGGATATGAGGGTGATGGAGGAGAGATATCAAGGAAGATGGGACATACATATGATGGCTGACTACTGTTGCAGCCTCCAGCGCAATTGCCCCAACGACACACACAAAAGGAAGTCGAGCAAACAGCGATCTGCTTATGCATTACCATAGGCAATTAACATATTAATTAATTAATTAGACATAATTAGTTTTTCAAATGAAAATGTTTTCTTCTATAACACTATTTACACATCTTTTTGAACAAATTTCTGCATGACTATTAAAATTTTCACTAGTATTTGTTAGTATACTATTTTACTTCATGCAATTCTTGACAATTTTCAAACACGGTGCATATATTATGTAATTAATTTTAATTATCTCGTAAAATAGAGCCAATCTAGCAAAAGCACTTACATATTCTAAATCAGCATAGTTGACTTTGTATAAAATGATTCAAATATCACCGGCAATGAAATCACTGTTTACCAGTGATATCAATGTAGTGCTTAACCACACACTTTGACTTACCCGAGCAGGAGGTACGAGTGTTGCCAGTCATAATCCTATTTATAGACGATGCTATATTATGGTAGTGTGTTTATTAAATAGTTGAATATATTTAGCATAATCATTCATAATAAAATGACTACAAGTTTAAATATACAGAACATTCATTTATATATATATATATATATATATATATATATATATATATATATATATATATATATATATATATATATATATATTGTATATGCTATTAGCCTACTTATTTATATGAATATTTCAATTTATGTACGTTTATGCTTTGTATACAGCATAAAAACATCAATAATTTTTTACCTAAGAGTTATGACCGGCAACACTCACGCCTCGACCCTTAATCCCGGGTTCGATCACTGCAAAGTATCTTTGGATTTTTGTCAGGTTTAGATGAAGGCTTCTAAGTCTATCTATCCATCAGGTACCTGCTGAAACATGGGCGTATTGCTAGCCAACTTGTCTGGGTTTCCCGTGGTGCCACCATAGCAACAGCACTGCCGGCAAATTTACGTATAAAAAGAAGTGTTAAAAGAACAGTCTAATTGGTGGTTGATAGAATCGAAGAGGATATTCTTCTAATTCTAAACGGATCTCCATTAAAGCACTTTTATTATTAAACTATATGACACAAAGTAAAAAAAAAATATAACCAACAGATGGCAACTACAAATGAACATTCAAATTATGCAAAATACATCAACATTTTATTTAGATGTAATGTTCAGTCATCTCTAAGTCGAAAGGTTTGATTAACAATACATACACCAATTTTTTCTTTAGAATACGTCTAAATTTTGAAAATTTAGAATTGTTAAGAGATGAACCTGGTGACTGGACGCACCCGGTTTTTTTTAATCTCTTATCGATCTATCCCTTGACAATCAATCAACCCACCATCAACCTGTGACAATCAATCAACCCACCATCAACATGTGACAATCAATCAACCCACCATCAACATGTGACAATCAATCAACCCACCATCAACATGTGATTTTTACCGGATCTAGCCAAGTCCCTAGAGACCAAAAGTGTTTCAATGTAAAAGTACCAAGTGTTTCGAGACTACATAGTCGGGCTTGCTGTTCTTTTAACTTTTTACTTTAACTGTCTTAAGTACTATATGAGATCTTTATTTACTGTTTTACTTCATTGCAAATACGCACTATGATATAGCAGTACCATACCTTGTTTTTTTTATCTGTCTTAAATACCACATGAGATTAGTATTTAATTTTGTAGCTTAATGTTTTTTACGAACTATGTCAAACTATAGTTTATTGTTTTAACGAACTAGGTCACAGCCATAGTTCAATGTTTTAACGAACTAGGTCATAGCCATAGTTTATTGTTTTTACGAACTAGGTCAAAGCTTAAAGTTTATGATGTCTATTATCCGTCTTAAGTACAACATTGGACAACGGTACATCACAGTGCACTTTATTCGTAAAGGCCGAAAACACAACACAGGATCTTTATGTGACTATAGTAGAGAGGCAATTAATCACAATACCGGCCTGTACTCAAGATACATTTGAAAGTGTTAAACTCTGACAACTTGACTATTTATGAGAACAGTGCTCTGTCGATCAAGTAGTGAAGATATAAATATAACGTTATGCAACATCTCTCGCGTAATCACTTTTCTATAATTTGTCGTATCAAGTAGTACGGGTAATCAATGAAGATTTGTTGACAAAAAAAAAAGCAAATAAATAACCATACATATTTGATCAGTTGGGAGGGGGTGTTTTGAAAGACAATATCTTTCTTTGTTAAGAGATCAGAATATAAGATACATAAAAAGGAAGAAATTATGGGGAAAAAACATAATCAAATCATCAATACTCCTTTAACAGTAAGTAAATATTACATAACATCATGGCTTTTATCTGAGCTAAACAATTTTTACTTTGTATTTATTCAGATTTGTGGAAAACAAATGTTTTTTGTTCTTATCCATGAATAATAATACCCAGAAGACAATTTTAAGGTTAGTTTCAAAAATTAAAAATAAAAAAGAAAGATTGTATTATTTAAATAATAACTTCCTTGAAAGTAAGTTTTAGAAAAACTGACAGAATGGGGAAATAGTGGAGACAGATTTCAAAGTTTGTGCATCATCCATGTCGGCTATGATAATGTTTTGTTTGACTGGCTCGAGTGATGGATGGATTGATGGGTGCAAGGAAGGGGTGAGCTACGGCTCAGTACTAGTCGAGCAGATAGTATGGGGCGAGGGACGGGGGGTTAGACCATTCAACGACAGCTTCCGTGAGTAAACAGCCTGGTACTGTCATCTGCTCATCAAGTGTGTTTGATAATCACTTCTTTTTTTGCGTTACTCTAGTGGTTATAGTGTGTGTGTGTGTGCGCGCGTGTATGTGTGTGTATGTGTGTGTGTGAGTGTGTGTGTGTGTTAATCTAATGTTTGAGTATGTGTAAAAAAAAAAAGGTTTCTCTTCTATTATCAGAACCGTCGTGTGTGAAACGTGGGCCAAGGACCTCAGAACGAGAACTTGTCCTCATTTTATTAATTTTTTACGATAGGAAGTACGATTTTTGTTAAACCATCTGTCATTTTATCCGGGCATCATCACACCATCACGCCATCACTTCATCACACCATCACGCCATCACATCATCACACCATCACGCCATCACACCATCACATCATCACACCATCACACCATCACGCCATCACATCATCACACCATCACACCATCACGCCATCACATCATCACACCATCACACCATCACACTATCACATCATCACGCCATCACGCCATCACATCATCACACCATCACGCCATCACACCATCACATCATCACACCATCACACCATCACGCCATCACACCATCACACCATCACGCCATCACACCATCACACTATCACATCATCACACCATCACACCATCACGCCATCACTTCATCACACCATCACGCCATCACACCATCACATCATCACACCATCACACCATCACGCCATCACATCATCACACCATCACGCCATCACATCATCACACCATCACGCCATCACACCATCACATAATTACACCATCACGCCATCACGCCATCACATCGTCACACCATCACGCCATCACACTATCACATCATCACACCATCACATCATCACGCCATCACACCATCACGCCATCACATCATCACACCATCACATCATCACACCATCACGCCATCACATCATCACATCATCACACCATCAAAACATCACATCATCACGCCATCACATCATCACACCATCACATCATCACACCATCACGCCATCACATCATCACATCATCACATCATCACATCATCACACCATCACACCATCACATCATCACGCCATCACACTATCACATCATCACACCATCACACAGACAGTCATATCTGAATAAAGAGATAAAATAAATTCATCGATAGTTGTCTTTTATTTTACTCTGATCAAATGAAAATATTTGGCGAATATTCTGAAATGAACCTATGGGTCGTCGCTGCCTACTTACATTACAAAGTCGGAAACTGTACATCGGAATAATTATATCTTAATGTAAATTTTCTAATCATTTGGTAATTATATTCATATATATATATATATATATATATATATATATATATGTGTGTGTGTGTGTGTGTGTATCAAGTTTTTTTTAATTGACATTAAACTATATTTGTAAAAAGACAACAACTTTTGTTAATGGTTGTCTCCTTACAATAATCGGTTGAGTTTTCGTCATCGTTCATGTGTTATAAAAATAACACCAGCATGTAATCACGTTGACATAAAGCACACTTCTGTAAATGTTCTAACAATTCAGGAGACATATGAGTCGATTAGCTTTGCACCACAAACATATAAAAATATTCAGCAAAATGACAAGAAATTGACTAGAAATAAGCGATTGTTGTAAACGTATTCACAGATCTCGTCTAGAAAGTTGTATTTATGTAAAGCTGTTAAGTCTTAAAAAAAAAAGGTAAAAATGTAAAAAAAAAAAAATCAATGTGGCGAAGTTTATGTCAAACCAACCGTCATCTTGAGCATGAGCAAGTTTAGTTTAAGTGTCTGGTGAAGGTAAGCATTATCACAGGGTGAGAGACATTAAATGCCACATGAAAAAATCTCGTCCGTTCTCGTCTTCAGCAGACGTCAATGTATGAAGGTGTATTCACCGCAGACATCAGGGGCGTGTCGTGTAGGGGATCAGCAAGAACAATTCACACTGAGTATCACTTTACAGACACTGGGGTCGATATGCAGGGTGTGGGACCCGCGCCACGGAGACCTTAAGACTGATGGAGAGCCCACGACGGGGAAAATTATTGTTATCAAAACTCTCCCAGCTGATTGGAGAGGATGGTTTTTTAAATCAAAACTGTACACATTTGATACAAACAGTACACATCTTTTACAAAATGTACACATTTCCTACAAACATTACACATTTTCTACAAAATAGTACACATTTTCTACAAGCTGTACACATTTCCTACAAACTGTACACATTTCCTACTAACAGTACACATTTTTACAATCTGAAAACATTGCTTACAATCTGTACACATTTCCTACAAACAGTACACAATTCCTACAAACAGTACACATTTCCTACAAACAGTACACACATTTCCTACGAACTTAGCACACATTTCCTACAAACAGTACAATTTCCTACAAACAGTACACATTTTCTATAATCTGTACACATTTCCTACAAACAGTACACACATTTTCTACAATCTGTACACATTTCCTACAAATAGTACACATTTCCTACAAACAGTACAATTTCCTACAAACAGTACACATTTCCTACGAACAGTACACATTTCCTACAAACAGTACAATTTCCTACAAACAGTACACATTTTTTATAATCTGTACACATTTCCTACAAACAGTACACATTTTCTACAATCTGTACACATTTCCTACAAATAGTACAAATTTCCTACAAACAGTACACATTTCCTACAAACAGTACACATTTCCTACGAACATGCACATTTCCTACAAACAGTACACATTTTCTACAATCTGTACACATTTCCTACAAATAGTACACACATTTCCTACAAACAGTACAATTTCCTACAAACAGTACACATTTTCTACAATCTAAGCAATATTTCCTACAAACAGTACACATTTTCTACAAACTGTACACATTTCCTACAAACTGTACACACATTTTCTACAAACTGTACACATTTCCTACAAACAGTAGACATCTTCCACAGAATGACGCCATTCCAAATAGCAATTAGTTCAATGTTGAATTGTTTTTTAATCAGGCAACTTTTTTTTTTTTAAATATACGCAGTTAAATAAAAACAAAAATCTAGATACATATTTTATAAAACATGTTTAAGTCAAAACTACAAACATTTCAATTTTGCATAATAAAATGTCGAATAAATTGATTCCTGACTTTACTCACTGAACGCAATTGTTACATGACAGTTACGTCATTGTTCAATACGCATCAGTTACAT
>JAGDYQ010000012.1:4126119-4201334 GCA_021962125.1 Bulinus truncatus
TGGTATATTGAACTAAGTTATTTTGACTTCAGACCGTTTAATGGTACAACTGACTTAAACGATAGAGTCTTCTCGGGTAACCTTAGGGCTATTTTATGACAAGCCGAACGTTGAGCGCCAGTCTCTAGTTCGGCCCAAAACAGCTGACGTGAATTTGTTGGAAAATATTCTTTCCATCTCCAAATGGGAACGTTAACTTAGTATCGGAGCAAGTCAAACTAGCGAAATTTTATTGATTTGTCGTTCCTGGTTGCTGGAATTTATGTTTTTAATGTTATTTAGATTTATTGGACGGTTTTGTTTAGTTGTTTACTTAGTGCATTACTGAGCAATGACATATCTGACTTGTAACTGATGAGTACTGAGCAATGACATAAATGACATGTAACAGTTGCGTATCGAACAATGACATAACAGACATGTAACAGTTGCGTATCGAACAATGACATAACAGACATGTAACAGTTGCGTATTGAACAATAACATAACAGACATGTAACAGTTGCGTGTTGAACAATGACATAACAGACATCTAACAGTTGCGTATCGAACAATGACATAACAGACATGTAACAGTTGCGTGTTGAACAATGACATAACAGACTTGTAACAGTTGCGTATCGAACAATGACATAACAGACATGTAACAGTTGCGTGTTGAACAATGACATAACAGACTTGTAACAGTTGCGTATCGAACAATGACATAACAGACATGTAACAGTTGCATATCGAACAATGACATAACAGACATCTAACAGTTGCGTATTGAACAATAGACATGATACTGTGACATGTAACAGTTGGTGCTGTTGAACAATGACATAACAGACATGTAACATTTGCGTATCGAACAATGACATAACAGACATGTAACAGTTGCGTATCGAACAATGACATAACAGACATGTAACATTTGCGTATCGAACAATGACATAAATGACATGTAACAGTTGCGTATCGAACAATGACATAAATGACATGTAACAGTTGCGTATCGAACAATGACATAAATGACATGTAACAGTTGCGTATCGAACAATGACATAAATGACATGTAACAGTTGCGTATCGAACAATGACATAAATGACATGTAACAGTTGCGTGTTGAACAATGACATAACAGACATCTAACAGTTGCGTATTAAACAATGACATAACAGACATGTAACAGTTGCGTATTGAACAATGACATAACTGTACATCTAACAGCTGCGTATTGAACAATATATCATAGACAGAGCATGTAACTAGTTGCGTATTGAACAATGACATACAACTGTACACGTAACAGTTGCGTATCGAACAATGACATAACAATGGGATAGCGAATAAAGTTGCGTATCGAAAAAATGACATAACGGACATGGTAATGAAGGCGTATCGAACATAATGACATATAACATGACATGTAATGAGTTGCGTATTCGAACAATGACATAAATAGATGACAAAATAGTTGCGTACCGAACACGACATAACAGACATCTAACAGTTGCGTATCGAACAATGACATAACAGACATGTAACAGTTGCGTGTTGAACAATGACATAACAGACATGTAACAGTTGCGTATCGAACAATGACATAACAGACATGTAACAGTTGCGTGTTGAACAATGACATAACAGACTTGTAACAGTTGCGTATCGAACAATGACATAACAGACATGTAACAGTTGCGTATCGAACAATGACATAAATGACATGTAACAGTTGTGTGTTGAACAATGACATAAATGACATGTAACAGTTGCGTATCGAACAATGACATAAATGACATGTAACAGTTGCGTATCGAACAATGACATAAATGACATGTAACAATTGCGAGTTGAACAATGACATAAATGACATGTAACAGTTGCGTATCGAACAATGACATAAATGACATGTAACAGTTACGTATCGAACAATGACATAAATGACATGTAACAGTTGCGTATCGAACAATGACATAAATGACATGTAACAGTTGCGTATCAAACAATGACATAAATGACATGTAACAGTTGCGTATCGAACAATGACATAAATGACATGTAACAATTGCGTTCAGTGAGATAAGTCAGGACTCAATCTATTCAACATTTTATTATGCAAAGTTGAAATGTTTGCGGTTTTGAATTAAACATGTTTATAAAAAATGTATGTATATTTTTGTTTATATTTATAAATATATATATATTAAAAAAAGGTTACTTGATTAAAAAACATTTCGACGTTGAGCTAACTGCTATTTGTAAAGGCGTCATTCTGTAGAAGATGTGTACTGTTTGTAGGAAATGTGTTCAGATTGTAGAAAATGTGTACTGTTTTTAGGAAATGTGTACCGTTTTGTAGAAAATGTTTACTGTACTGTTTGTAGGAAATATGTACATTTTGTAAAGATGTGTACTGTTTGCATCAAATGTGTACAGTTTTGATTACAAAAACCATCCTCTCCAATCAGCCGGGAGAGTTCTGATAACAATTATTTCCCCCGTCGTGGGCTCCATCAGTCTTAAGGTCTCCGGGGCGCGGGTCTCACACACTGCATATCGACCCCAGTGTCTGTAAAGTGATACTCAGTGTGAATTGTTCTTGCTGATCCCCTACACGACACGCCCCTGATGACACGACTGCGGTGAATACACCTTCATACATTGACGTCTGCTGTTGTTCTCAGTCCCGTTACTTACCAGATAACGAGAACGGACGAGATTTTTTTCATGTGGCATTTAATGTCTCTCACCCTGTGATAATACTCTCACCCTGTGGTAATACTCTCACCCTGTGGTAATACTTACCTTCACCAGACACTTAAACTAAACTTGCCCATGTTCAAGATGTCGGTTGGTTTGACATAAACTTCGCCACATTGATTTTTTTATTTTTACAATTTTTACCTTTTTTTTTTTAAGACTTAACAGCTTTACATAAATACAACTTTCTATACGAGATCTGTGAATACTTTTACAACAATCGCTTATTTCTAGTCAAAGTCTTGTCATTTTATTGAATAATTTTATAGATTTTGTTTTTTAATGTTTGTGGTGCAAGGCTAATCGACTCATATGTCTCCTGAATTGTTAGAACATTTGCGGAAGTGTGCTTTATGTCAACGTGATTACTTGCTGGTGTTATTTTTATAACACATGAACAATGACGAAAACTCAACCGATTATTGTAAGGAGACAACCATTAACAAAAGTTGTCTTTTTACAAATATAGTTTAATGTCAAGTAAATAACACTTGATACACACACACACACACACACATACATATATATATATATATATATATATATATATATATATAATTACCAAATGATTAGAAAATTTACATTAAGATATAATTATTCCGATGTACAGTTTCCGACTTAGTAATGTAGGTAGGCAGCAACGACCCATGGGTTCATTTCATAATATTCGCCAAATATTTTCATTTGATCAGAATAAAATAAAAGACAACTATCGATGAATTTATTTTATTTCTTTATTCGGATATGACTGTCTGTGTGATGGTGTGATGATGTGATGGTGTGAAGGTGTGATGATGTGATGGTGTAATGATGTGATGGTGTGATGATGTGATGGCGTGATGGTGTGATGGTGTGATGATGTAATGGCGTAATGGTTTGATGGTGTGATTGTGTGATGGTTTGATGATGTGATGGCTTGATGATGTGATGATGTGATGGTGTGATGGTGTGATGGTGTGATGATGTCCGGATAAAATGACAGATGGTTTAACAAAAATCGTGTTTCCTATCGTAAAAAATTAATAAAATGAGGACAAGTTCTCGTTTCACACACGACGGTTCTGATAATAGAAGAGAAACCTTTTTTTTACACATACTCAAACATTAGATGTAACACACACACACATACACACATATACACGCACGCGCACACACACACTATAAGCAGTAGAGCAACGCAAAAAAAAGAAGTGATTATCAAACACACTTGATGAGCAGATGACGGTACCAGGCTGTTTAGTCACCGGAAGCTGTCGTTGAATGGTCTAACCCTCCCCCCCCCTCGCCCCATACTCACTATCTGCTCGTCTAGTACTGACCCGTAGCTCACCCTTTTCTTGCGCCCATCAATCCATCCATCACTCGAGTCAGTCAAACAAAACATTATCATATCCGACATGGATGACGCACAAACTTTGAAATCTGTCTCCACTATTTCCCCCATCTGTCAGTTTTCTAAAACATACTTTCAAAGAAGTTATTATTTAAATAATACAATCTTTCTTTTTTATTTTTAATTTTTGAAACTAACCTTAAAATAGTCTTCTGGGTATTATTCACGGATAAGAACAAAAAAAAAACATTTGTTTTCCACAAATCTGAATAAATACAAAATAAACAGTGTTTAGCTCAGATAAAAGCCATGATGTTATGTAATATTTCCTTACTGTTAAAGGAGTATTGATGATTTGATTATGTTTTTTCCCCATAATTTCTTCCTTCTTATGTATCTTATATTCTGATCTCTTAACAAAGAAAGATATTGTCTTTAAAAACACCCCCTCCCAACTGATCAAATATGTATGGTTATTTATTTGCTTTTTTTTTGTCAACAAATCTTCATGCTACCCCATGCTACTTGATACGACAAATTATAGAATAGTGATTACGCGAAAGATGTTGCATAACGTTATATTTATATCTTCACTACTTGATCGACAGAGCATTTTTCTCAAAAATAGTCAAGTTGTCAGAGTTTAACACATTCAAATGTATCTTGAGAACAGGCCGGTTTATCAAATCTTCTGTAATTAATAGGCATATCTAACAACAGAAAATTTACAGTTTGTTAATTGAACATCAGCTAATGCATAAAACAGGTCAATTTCATCATTATAGATGTACACACCGTATTACAGTGCTGATATTTATATAATAAATATATTTTGATAAATTGCCTCTCTACCATTCCGGTTTTGTGTTTTCTGCCTTTACGAACAAAGTGCACTGTGCTGTACCGTAGTCAAATGTTGCACTTATGACGGATAATAGACATCATAATCTATATTAAAACAATAAACTATAGTTGTGGCATAGTTCGTTAAAAACATTAAGCTAATTAAATACCACTCTCATGTGGTATTTAAGACAGATAAAAAAACAAGGTATGGTACTGCTATATCATAGTGCGTAGTTGCAATGAAGTACAACAGTCAATAAAGATCTCACATAGTACTTAAGACCGTTAAAGTAAAAAGTTCAAAGTACAGCAAGCCCGACTATGTAGTCTCCACACACTTGGTGTTTTTACATTGAAACACTTTTGGTCTCTAGGGACTTGGCTAGATCCGGTAAAAATCACAGGTTGATGGTGGGTTGATTGATTGTCAAGGGATTGATCGATAAGAAATTTAAAAAAATGGGTGCGTCCTGTCACCAGGTTCATCTCTTAACAATTCTAAATGTTCAAAATGTAGACTTCTTCTAAAAAAAAAAATCGGTGTATGTTTTGTAAATCAAACTTGTATACTTAGAGATGATGGAATATTACAGCTCAAAAAAATGTTGATGTATTTTTCATTATTTGAATGTTTATTTACAGTTGCCATCGGTTGGTTATATATTTTTTTTTACTTTGTGTCATATAATTTAATAGTAAAAGTGCTTTTATGAAGATCCGTATAGAAATAGAAGAGTATCTCTTCGATCCTATCAAGCACCAATTAGACTGTTCTTTTAGCACTTCTTTTATACGTAAATTTGCCGGCAGTGCTGTTGCTATGGTGGCACCACGGGAAGCCCAGACAAGTTGGCTAGCAATACGCCAATGTTTCATCAGGTACCTAATGGATAGATAGACTTAGAAGCCTTCATCTAAACCTGACAAAAATCCAGAGATACTTTGCAGTGATCAAACCCGGGATTAAGGGTCGAGGCGTGAGTGTTGCCTGTCATAACTCTTAGGGAAAAAAATTATTGATGTTTTTATGCTATATACAAAGCATAACGAACATAAATTGAAATATTTATATAAATAAGTAGGCTAATAGCATATACAATATATATATATATATATATATATATATATATATATATATATATATATGAATGTTCTGTATATTTAAACTTGTAGTCATTTTATTATGAATGATTATGCTAAATATATTCAACTATTTAATAAACACACTACCATAATATAGCATTTTCTATAAATATGACTATGACTGGCAACACTCGTACCTTCTGCTAGGATAAGTCAAAGTGTATGGTAAAGCACTACATTGATATTGAACGACACACGGGGCAGATGGTCGTACGTTGAAGGCGTTCGATCTCCGGTGAGGACCAATGGATAATTCAGGTCTTTGTGAAAGTTGAACTTGGAAAAAACGTTATTTAGTTGCTAGTTGATGTTGTATTTTTTCGAAGCATTAAAACATCTTCTTCTTTGACAACATTGCTGAGGGTTTAACTTGAATACAATCGAGATCAATTAATTTTTGAATACGTTTATATCTTATTGTTTGATAATTTAATTAAAAAAAAAACACTACTTTTAACCATATACCCAAAGTATTTACTCTAGCACACAACAGTCGCTTGATCTCGCACACAACTTTTGTTTGGGCTTGAGCACATACATGAACACACAGCGCAAAAATGCTATATCAAAAATATATACCTTTATAAGTCGCACACAAAACTTAATTTATATTTTAACTTGCACGGCTTATGTATCTTTCGGCACGAAGCCTTCGATATATTTCTTATGAACTAATATTGAGTAGGATTGACTTATGACATTGAAGTTCTTGCGAAGCAAAGATCCATGACAACAGTTCCCAATTTTTATGGTTCTGTGGTATCTTTACCTTTTAGTAAATTGATATCTAATTATTGAAATTTAAAAGAGGAAAAAATATATCTGTGTAAAATAAAAAAAGGACGAGCTTATTCTTTGAACTGTGAAACATGACATTTTCATTTGTTGCACTGTGAAAAATGACATGTTCATTTGTTGAAATGTGAAACATGACATGTTCATTTGTTGAACTGTGAAACATGACATGTTCATTTGTTGAACTGTGAAACATGACATATTCATTTACTGATCTGTGAAACATGACATATTCATTAGTTGAGCTGTGAAACGTAACATATTCATTTGTTGAACTGTGAAACATGACATATTCATTTGTTGAACTGTGAAAGATGACATATTCATTTGTTGAACTGTGAAAGATGACATATTCATTTGTTGAACTGTGAAAGATGACATATTCATTTATTGAACTGTGAAAGATGACATGTTCATTTATTGAACTGTGAAAGATGACATATTCATTTATTGAACTGTGAAAGATGACATATTCATTTATTGAACTGTGAAAGATGACATATTCATTTATTGAACTGTGAAAGATGACATATTCATTTATTGAACTGTGAAAGATGACATTAGCTGTTGAAAACTTCTTCCTATATTTAAAAATGTCCGTGTGGAACTCTTATGAATTAAAAGTTAACGTTTTTAAGTACAATGTCCTAAATTCTATTTTTGTATCTCTAAATATCTATTTCTAAAAACGGACATGTAACAGATTCATTACCATTTTTTGAACATAAAAAATATAATGAAAGATTGTATAAAAATGTTATTGAGCTTCACACACATAAAAAAAAAAAGATAAATTTCGTCGTTCAGTTTAATTTTATTTTTTTTTACGGTCCTTATTATCTGGATTAGATTAATTTCTGTTAGAAACGCGAAATCCTTTCAGACGGCTAATGAAATTAATATTGATCCTGTTTACAATTACTTCCATCTTGTCCGGCCATTTAGCCAGTTAAAGTCTTCAGCATCAGACCCTGAATATAAGAGGAAGTAAAAATTTTTCTCATTTAGAGTTATCTTCTCTTAGGGTCCTGAACAAAGCGCCGTCTTGTGTGTATGTGTGGAAGTTATTCATAAACTGCATTGGGATCCATGCGTTACCTTTACAGCATGGGACAGCATCATATGAAACAGATGAAATTCATTCACTTATATGTGTGTTTATGTGTTGTTTATGTGTGTTTATGTGTTGTTTAAGGCGTGTGAGATTTATTTTCTCCGAAGCACCGATAACTCTATATTTATGGGTAAATATGTTTTGGTTTGAAAAGATGTATACGGTAAGGTTTTTTAATGCTGGGGCTACGTTCCAAAAAATACCGCATAACAAAATCGCATTAAAAAATAATGTACCTTTATAAAAAAAATGGACATGTTCGCTATTTTTCTCAAATCGCATAACTTCAAAAGTCATATATATCAAAAGAAGTAGAATAATTCTTAATAAATTCCTTCCCAATTCCATTATAAATACTTCAAACATAATTGTATTAGCCATAATACATACAATTGAAAAAAATGCTACCCTACAACTTCTTGTCAATGAGCATTAGAGTTAAAAACAAAATATCAACAATAATTTTTTATCATGCTCAAAATAATAATATTTTAAACTAAATCTGGAGCTTTTTTAAAGTGGCCATAGAATTATCGAAACAATGTACTTAGTGAAAGAAGTCAGGAAGAAGTAATCCATCAATTAGAAAAAAGTCAACCTCAGGCTTTTAACGTCCACTAAGTAGAACGGAAGTCAACAAAGTAAAGAATTAAGAGGTGGTCTCAGCTAAGCCCCCCGTGATACCAGCATGGTGGCTATTAGTTTGACAATTTCAGTCTGATCGTGAGTAAAGATAATTTAAAGACCTGTATCATTCATGGAGTTTATGTACGATCTAATAAAGTGGCCAAAAAAAATGGTCCAAATATGTGACATCGTCTATATAAAGTTTGACATAAATAAAATGTAAATTGTATGTCAGTTGCTTGAAGCCTATACAATTCTGAATTGAATAATTTACTATGGACATTCTTTTCACGATCAAATATTCTTTTAAACATCAGTCATTCTTTTAACAATCAGTCATTCTTTTAACCATCAATTAGTCTTTTAACCATCAGTCATTCTTTTAACAATCAGTTATTCTTTTAACCATCAATTAGTCTTTTAACCATCAGTAATTCTTTTAACCATCAATTAGTCTTTAAACCATCAGTCTTTCTTATAACCATCAATTATTCTTTTAACCATCAATCACTCTTTTAACCATCAATCACTTTTTTAACCATCAATCATTATTTTAACCATCAGTCTTTCTTTAAAACAATCAGACATGTATCAAGCTATACAACTCCAGCCAACTTTGAAACAGCTACCATCATCCAAAGTGCAATTGTTCTCTAAAATATTTCTGCAAAGTTTCGACTACTGTCCAATTATTCAAAATAAATAATATTTTCCAGAAATACGGTCATTCTTCAAACAATTCGGCATGTTGCATATTAGAGAACACTTCACTTAGCTATCAGTAATACGATCGTATATATACGTTGACGGGAAGTAGTATTTACTCAATTCGAAAAAAACAACACAAAAAAGCAACTAAAATTGTTGTTGCATAACTGTGAATGGAAAAATCCGGTATTGTACTGGAATGAAGCAGTGCGCACTAACTCCTTCGTAAATCATACAATTTCTGGCCTTTGCAACTGTCCATGAACCGCTTGGTAGTCTTTCAGTAAAAACATTACACAGAGATTCTGGCCCAAGGGAACGTTTTCAGAGTAACTTTCCTCCTAGTGTAAAAGCAGCGAGGAATTCCGGAAATACTAAATGAACTCAATGAATTGGTTGTTTTTGTTGTTGTTGTTGTATCGCCCTAAAATGTTTTCAGACAAGGAAGTTGTCAGGGATATCTCTCTAAGATGTTGTCTGGGTCAGCTGCGACAAAGTTCTTCCACCTTTTGTCCCTCACTCTCTCTCTCCCCTTTTTTCCACAAAAAAAATCGCCCCCCCCCACCCTTTTCTTTCCCATCACTGTTAATTAGCAAAGAAACACTGTCCCTGGATTAGTGTCTGGACAAGAACCATTACTTCTGGCACGCACACCACTCAGCTTACTGCCCCCCCCCTCCCCTTTTTTTTGGGTCATTGATAGACCACAGAGACAAAAGGGGCAAGCAAGAGAGTGTGTGGTGTGTGGTGGTATGAGGGACAATGAGGGTGAGTGGGGGAGGGGAGGGAAGGGTTGGGGTAGTTGTGCAGTCCACGTGCATTGTTTCCCCACGATGGCGTAAAACAATAACTAATGTAAGCACTGATTGGACAGAAATAATGATTTTGTTATGTGGGGGTGAAATGATGGTGGAGGGTTGAGGGTGGGGGACAAAGGGGGGAGGGGAAAATCTTCTGTGGGATTAAGGTCGAAATCAACATACAGGAAACACAAAAAAAATTTACTTTAAAAATCGTATTTCTCTACCTATCCTCAAGTTTTTTTTTTTTAATGTAGGATTTATGTTAATATTTGAAATCATTTAAAAATATTTTCTGGTTCATTTTGTTACTCAAATCCGTTCAGGTATGAGAGATTAAAGCCACGCGATAGCAGTGTGGTAAATAGGTCGACTTCTAACAGAAGGGAACGGATTGTCGTGTGGCATAGAGGTCGACTTCTAACAGAAGGAAACGGATGTTCGTGTGGCATAAGAGATCGACTTCTAACAGAAGGGAACGGATACTCGTGTGACATAGAGGTCGACTTCTAACAGAAGGGAAGGATTGTGTGGCATAGAGGTCGACTTCAAACAGAAGGGAGCGGATTTTTGTGTGGCATAGAGATCGACTTCTAACAGAAGGGAACGGATGTTCGTGTGGCATAGAGGTCAACTTGTAACAGAAGGGAACGGATTGTCGTGTGGTATAGAGTTCAACTTCTAACAGAAGGGAACGGACTGTCGTGTGGCATAGAGTTCGACTTCTGACAGAAGTGAACGGATCGTCTTATGGTAAAGCGCTCGACTGTTGACCTGAGAGTCGCTGGTTCGATCTCAGGTGGAGAGCAATGGAAATTTCAGGTCACGGCTTTAGTGCCCGCTATTCTCCCGTGGTGCCTCGACACTGCTAACCGAAAAGCCTCGAGCTCTAGCCACGGTGAGTTCCGGGCCTTTTTGCGAATCATAAGTTTACCTGTAGGTCCAACCAACTCATATATTTTTTGACTCTATAATAGCTGTCACATAGGCTATTTTTTCCACATTTTGTTTTAAAATATAATATAATGTTTCGTCATTATAATAAATTTTTAGTGTTTATATTTATTACCCTCTAGGTTTTACTGCTAGTGACGCAATTATGAAATTGATTTGTCCTTGCTGTATTAATAAATGGTCTAAACCCGAGGCGAACAGAAAATATTTTTCTTTAAATAAAAAAATCAAGCAATAAAAGATAATATTTACCTGCGCTCTTTTGGAGTAATTCAAACTTAATTATCTTAATATCATTAGTTAATTGAAAAGTATGTTATTGATCAGTGGTCTAAATGTCCATCACACAAGACTTATTTCAATCAATGTTTCATTCAATTAATTTGCGTCAGTAAAAAAACCAATACAAAAATTTAGTTTATAATAATGCAATGACGTTGGAGTAACTGGGGATTACCTGACATCCGTAACCTTTGACCCATAGTTTGAAGACTAGGCTACAGTATTCAGACCCCCATTTTTTTTTTATATTTTAGTCAGTAAAGGGATGAGCAAACTATTCGATCACGGGCTACACAGCCTTTGTATATTTGACCGGCGGAACCTGAACAAGAGCATATTGATGTGGTGTTAACATCAACATATATATATATATATATATATATATATATATATATATATATTATTCACAACGCAGGACTATTTATAGATTGTGGAATTCCCGATCACAGACGACAACTCGCGACACCGGAAAAAAACCCACTATAGTGTGGAGACGGGAGGGGGGGCTGGATCACAGCAAACGTGTTGTTGAAAGTGGGTCAAGATGGATCACAGAAAGCGTGTTGTTTATATTGATTGATAAGGCGGCGTATTACTACATGGGACGACTAGTTTAAATTAAATATTAACGTTAATACATTAAAGGCACTACAATGTACTATGAAACAGGGGGAGGATTAAACAGTGCGGTAGTCCGAGATCGGCCCACGGGCTAAAATTTGCCAATAGCTGAGCTAGCCTCTTTTACATTGAGTGTGTTAGTTCAGAACAAAATGTCGATGTGCTGTTTGACAATTAGCCAATAACAAAGTCATTTGGACTTAAAAAAAAACAACACATTGACTATCTCGTTGTTGAAACCTATTCCTGCGTGAAATTCTTTGGCAACAAGATGTTAGTAACTAACTGAATCTTCCCTGCTGTTTATGTCGTATTCTGTTTTTGTTATTTCTTAGACAGTGTCTATGTTGTTTTATTTATTGCTGATGTTTGTATCAGACTCACCGTGGATGGTGGCAATAGACAGGAGCGAAATAATGATGACATATGAGGTCATGAAATTGACATTTCCTAGACGTCTCAATAACTACATCTCTTGTACTGGGTGGAATGTTTCGGTCTTCGGTCTTGCTCTGTGGAATTTGGTTTATTTGTTTCCCATTGAGCTAAATGATAAAAAAAAACGAAAATAGGTTACGAGATTTTGTTTTATTTTTATCTAATTCGTTCTCTTGTAGTTTCATTCAATGTTAACAATAAATTAGGAATAAATAAAACTTAGTTTAAAAAAATGTTTATTGTATACGCATATGTATAAAATTATAAAATACTGTAACAAACAAAAGAATAATAAACATTTCACATTATGTAATGACTCTATTTGGGAACATATGACAAAGAAACTAACGTATAGATCTATCTGGTCGTGTGGTAAAGCACTCGACTGTCGACCTGAGGGTACCTAATTTGATCTCCGGTGGTGACCTAGGAAATTTTTCAGCTCATGGCTTGAAGTCCTCGCTATGTCTCCCGTGGTGCCTCCATGGGCATTGCACTATATCGGCTATAATGGGGATGAAAGAATGGCATCATATAAACCGTCCCATCAGTGGTTTATAGGATCTAAGAGATTTCATCTCATCCTTACAGGGACATCACACATCTACCACAGGAGACGTATGGTTGCCCAACTCTCGTCCTGAAGGTTCAGGGTTAAATCTTTCAGTGAGAATGGATGAAATTATTTCAGGTCACGGTTAAAGTTTCCTACATGTCTCCCGTAGTGTCTCCATGGTTCATCATCTCTTATAGATAAACATCTTATCCTGATTGGGACTGATCTACTACAACATTTTAGAAATTGTTCAAATGAACAAACTTGTTCAGAATGATGAACGAATGAAATTAGTGTTCCTAGAAGATTTGTTTATTATCTACGAAATTACTCCTTTGACGGAATTTTCTTTTTTTTTTCTGTACAACGAATTCTTTAGTATTTATCAGGTGTTTCTCAACTAGAAAATACTTAGAAGCGTGTTAAATTCCGTTGTTTCCACGAGAGCAGATGATAATAATGGGCCCCCTTTTTAACAGAATGTTGAAGTGTAAATAAAATAAAAATGTAAATTCTTGCATAAAGCGATGTCTTAAGAACAATGGTTCTTAATAGGCGCTCCCCGGGCACCCGACATTTTATCTACCCCAGGTAATATCTATATATTGGCTAGAACATGACATTTAAGTTTGATAAGGAGATTCGATTTAATAGGGTTTAAGTTCAAAGACTGATCTCATTGAAAAACTAGCATGTGTGTTAAGTCCTTGTAAGGATGAGATGAAATCTTTTAGATTCTTTAAACCATTAATTGGACTGTTTTTTTTAAATCTTCTTTCATCCCCACCATAGCCGATAGTGCTAGGGCAATAGAGGCAGCACGGGGGAGATAGCGGCGACTTTAACCACGACGTGATAAATCCATTGCTCTTCCCCGGAGCCTAACTTTTAAAACTAGTAGCGGGCACTATAACCAGTATAGTGGAGGTCTTAGTTTTGCCACCCATATGAACGGTGCTGATCTTTCATAGAAGTATTTGACACATGAAAGATCTAAAAATACTAACTTGATATAGCTCTTGATTGTCTGTGTAATTTATCAACAGTTTGGTTTCAGTAGTATTATAGTTATATTTTAACTACGAACTATATGATAAGTGATAATAGCATACCTAGTCTGCTGTATTATTAGTTACTAGCTGTACCCTGCAAATCATTTGCATAGAGTTATATCACCTTAGGCTTGATCGGTAGGCTATGTTATTTTTTGGTTTCGGGCAGATCCGATTTTTCCATGATTGTATTTTAAACTGGAATGCTGTTGCATTTTAATTCTTTACTTCGATTTAACGCAGAACCCTAATGGCTATTATTTTATTAGATATTTTAATTACAAACTATATAGTTACTGATAATACCATAGTTAGTTTGCAATGGTATTAGTTTATCTCTTTTCATGAATCAAATGAAAGGTAATAGAAACGTTTAACTATCTTGTAATCTCCTTTTTCTCTTTCTCTCTCTATTTATTTTTTCGTCTTTCTTTCATTACTTATCTCTATTTCGCCTTTCTCTTGCCAAATTATTTCGTCTAACCCCCCCCCCCCCCCTTTTCAGAAACCATTCAGCACGGACGAACGATAACAAAGATAAATAATGATTAATGGAGAAATTCACGGTTTTTGACGTCACATTCCTGTCTCCACACACTCCCTTCCCACGTCTCCACACACTCCCTCCCCACGTGTCCTCCCTTGAAGATAGACGCCGCCCACTCATTCCTTTCACTCCTGTGACGTCATTAGTACAACAGCATCATCCACTAACCTCCCCCCCTCCCCTAACCCCCACTACCACAACCTCAATACTGCCTACATCATATTTAGCACGGTTTCCAAAAGATTTAATTTCAACGACTTGCGCTTAATTATCTACACCTGAGATCTACTTCTGTTGCTGCCAACTAATAGGTTTTTTTTTTTAAATACAGTTTCTTGTTGGTAAACAACTTGTATTGCAGTACGTGTGTGCAATCAATAAAACAGATAATTATGATTGTAAAAATGTACTGTTTATATCTGGTAGGAGGGGAAAATGGGAGGGGGGGGGGAGACGAATGGTCTGCAACGTAGAGCACACAACTGTCAAATAGGAGGTTCTCAGTTCGAACCTCACGATCTTTTTGGGTCCTGTTTAAATGTACTTATCTCGCCCTACTTTTATAAGCCGGGGGTGGGGTATTGCACTCGTCACAATATCCCACTTAATCAGCCATGGCTATTGAGAAAGGCGCATGGTCTGGATGTACATGGTACCAGGTTCGTTCTCCAGTTAGAACCCAGGGATTTTTTTTAAGTGCCTCCATAGCCAATGCACCATCGGATATGGTAGGGTTGAAATAATTGCACTACAAAAAACAGTCCCAAAGCCTATAAGAGATAGTCATTTCATCTTTACAGTTGGCGTGGTATTTAGTACTGGCAATGCCATACAGTGTAATTGAGCATGGTGAGGTTGTTAGCCGTAATAGAGCAGGTCAAAAGTTCAATTAAAATTTAAGCCATAACAACCATGGACGCCTCAGAGTATCTATACGACGGACAAATTATTTATACAAAATCGACCTTAGTTAGTTGCTATGGGATCAGCTTAAAATGTATAGGGACCTCATTATTGAAGACTCAAATAAGACAGGGTGTCGTATTGACCAACTCCGGTATTTTGATCGTCTCACAGTCTCATTATGACAGTAACATTAAAAATTTATTTGAGATAAAATGAGATTAAAAACAAAGATAATTAACAGAGATGATTTACTCTGCATAAAAAACAACCAGTGTCAGTAAACTCATTGTATCAAATTTTTTCAGCAACCATTACTTTTTTAATTATTTTTTTTACTACATAAAATATATTCGTAGGATCGCTAAAATGCACATAAAATGAACCATCTGTTTTGTGAGATAGATGCAGTTCTAGGTATACATTTTTGAAGCGGAGAAGGAAATGTACTACAACAGGTATTGGAAACTTGCCCTGCCATACACAAATTAGGGAGATGAATTAACTACAGAGCTGAGATTTTGAAATAAGATAAGGGTGCTCAGTAGCGTGGAATGATTTTCCGCATTTTTTGTAAAAATATATATACACAAATTTTTTTGGAAAAACTTTTAAATTTTTATTGTGCTTTGTACATATAAATGCAACAGTTAATTAAATTTTCCCTACAATACAATGATCTAATTTTCCTACAGACGTGCTTTGACAGACACCCCCCCCCCACACCCAATCCTCTTTTTTACGCTATCCTTACAACTCAAATATGGCCGGCGGGTAAGACAAGTTAGGCAACCTATACTGGAAAAACTAGTGGTGTCGGATCCCAAAAAAAAAAGACAAAATTGAACAAAAAAAATCTTACTACCGTGTAGTAAATCTGACATTGTTTATGAAATAATTGAATGTAAAAAAATAAATAATAAGAAGTCGTATTTATATTAGTATTTAATGAATATATCCTTCCCTCGCTAGTCTCGTAGTTTGTGATAGAATGAGAAACTTCTTCAACAAGTACAGTCATTTGAATAATTTAATTGGAAGAAGGAAATGGTAGATGAAGAGAGTGAGTGAGAGAGAGAGAGGGTAAAAGAGGAATATATGCAAAAAGTGAGCGAAAATAGAGACAGTAAATTGAAATTTGAGTGCATAACTCTCAGTATATTTGGCTTTTTTTTTTTAATTATCTGCAGCGATTTTGAAACTAGATTTCCACTCATTACAATATACTGTTTTTATTTCACCCCCTGACTGCACAACGTAAAGAAAAAAACCACAACGAAAACGAAAACCTCCTGTGTTTTACTCCCCTAAGTGAGGTAAATGACGTCACAATCACCATTGCCTCCATTTTGGTTTTATGTCAGCCAAGTGAGACAACTCATATCGATTTTTCCACCCTCTAAAGTTACTTCCCTTCTGTTGTTGTTTCATCACAAGGGAATCCCGATTCTTACTCTGTATTTCTTCTCTCCATCTATCATTCTTATAGTATTCGTAAACAACTGACATACATATAGGCATGTGCTAGTTCAAACATATCAGACAAAATAAAAAATATAAAAAACGCTGTTAAATGTCATTTGAGAAAACGCGATTTTCAAAATATTTATATTTATGAAAGAAAAATCCCTTGAAAAAAATCACTAAAAAAATTATTCTAAAAAAAATATTTCTTTCTTTTTCTTTTTGGTGTTCTCACCCAAGACGAAATGCAAGGCAATCATTTCACAGGCAACTTGAAAACGATTTGTCAGAATTTCTCTTTTTTTCCCTCCCAGTTTTCGTGTAGTAATTGTATGTTTTTGTTTTCCCTGAACAAAGTGCATATTGTGAAGTAATTAGGTGATGCTGGTGGCGCCACCAGTCGGGTTGAAAGGCATTGTTTGTTTGTTTGTTGGTGTGAATGTTTGTTAAACTTTAAACCGCTTGTAGTCTTTCTTCTGGATTTCCCTATCTGTGACTGACATTTTCACACTTTGATATTTGTATTTCACAGTTTAAAACTAAACGTGTATCTGTGTTTGTTTATTTTTAGTTTTGTTTTGTTTATTTTTTGTGCTAAAGAAAAATAAATTCGTTTTTTTAATGTCTCCTAAAAACAAAGTTTATTTGCTAAAATAGGTCCAAATAAATGGTCTTTAGCAGATTAGGGGCTGTCCATTATTTACGTCAACAAATTTTTGGCGATTTTCACCTCCCCCACTCCCTCTTGTCAACAACTTGTCAAACTTCCAGAGACCCCCCTACGTCAACATTTGATTACCCCCCCCCTCCTAAAAAAAGGTGGCTTCCAAAATGTTTATGTGGCAAAATTAGTAGGATTATAGTTAAGTTTAATTAAAATACTGAATGTTAAGCGAGTGTGTAACACAGGACTACAAACGCTGCTTAATTTTCCTATATTAAGTAAATATTAAAAAAAAATTAACAATGTTGACGTCAACTTTTCTTGACCTTCCCCCCTCCCCCTTGTCAACAATTGTCAAAAATTTTATTAACCCCCCCTCCCCCCTATTTCGTTAACGTAATTAATGGACAGCCCCTTAAATAACAAAAAAATTTCTAGCACTTTTCAATTTAATATTTATTTATATTTTTCATAGTATATTTTTGAATTTTAGAAAACCCATCTCAACATAGACAAGATATGTATTAAATAGTTCATTAATTTAAAAATTGATTTGAATTTTATTAAATATTATGGCTCACTGTATCATTTACGACCATAAGTGGAGAGTAAATTGCCCTATTGTGGATAAACCTTTTGACATGCCCTGCCTCCTTTATTTACTCCGCCATTACTGTCAGCTCGCTTAAAGTTAATAATTGAGATATCGTACGAAAGGAGATGTTTAACAATATTTAATCTATAATGGAAAAAAATTAAAGAAAAATTTACTATTCCATAATTAGCAAAGAGCCTTTATTCTAAATACATTTTAAAAACATATTATTAGTTTTAATATTTAAAACACATTTTAAAAACTAATAAGCCCGCCCTGCTATTATCACATTAAAAAATACATAAATAAACCTTTAAAATATATCTTTTTCTCCACATTGGCCATGGTTCAATTTCATCAGCTTCATAATCAACACAGCAAACATATTTCATCACAAAACCTGACTTGGTGGCTCGCATACCCCCTTCATTAAATAAATTGGATTGCTATACACTGGACCAAATTTAGTTGGCTAATCATATTCTCCATTCATTCTATTTGATATCTCTTTGTTTACTTTTTAAACAGGTTATTTTTGATGACGACACATTGAAGAACCTTTACGCAGTCTTATGACGAAATTAAAAAGAAAGAATACGTTTGAAAGAAAAATTAAAAATAAACATAATTTCAAATAAAATATTTCATATGGACTAAAATTTGATCACAGTAAAGGTAAGTGTTTCACAATAAATCTTTTCCCTTTTGGCAAGTTGATTTGAAATAAAGCTATTCAATTATCAGACTATTCTTTGTTTTAAGAAAAAATATTTGTATTGAATCTTTAAACTAATTATTTGTTTATAAAATATCATTTTACCAGCCATCTCATATTCGATTCTTTTTGTCTTTAATCTATTTTAAAATGTATGCTATTTTAGAATCGGGACTTGACATGCCTTACAATAGAGCAGTGATCCCAAAAGTGTGGCACACGTACCCCAAGGGTACTCGAAGAGTTTATCAGGGGTATGCGCTTCATCGGACTGAGAACATCGGGAGAACATGAAAACAATGAAACTAGGGGAAACCATGTCCATAAATACATTAGGCAACTTTTGTTTTCTGCTAGGTACTTAGTATTACGAAAATGAAAAAAAAGGGTACATACATGTCAAAAGTATGGGAAACACTGACATAGTGTCATCATTATGTGATAGTTTACAAAGAACAAGCCGCGCTAAGACTTGGCGAAGAGAGTAAAGAAATAATAACAGAGAAATAATAACAGAGAAATAATAACAGAGAAATAGTAAAAGAGATAGTAACATAGAAATAGTAACTGAGAAATAGTGACACTTACGTAGATTGTATTGTTTCTTGATTCAAGGTGTCAAAGTTATAGTAACGTGAAATAGATCAATGTGAATGATATTGACTATATGTTTAAAGACCTGGTTTGATGTATGGACATTTAGTAGCGGAAGTGGTCATTCCACTCATAGAAAGAATCGCGATTGGAGTCATTGTATTTCAGTACAGTTTATCAAAATGGTCAACACGGTGAAGCTTTTCGGGGGGGTTAAGGTGACTGACGCCCTAGACTTGATGACCTACTTTAATTGCATGTTGTGGTCCAGTCCAGTTCTATGTCTACCCTTGTAAATATTGGGAAAGAAATTAGGTTTAAGTATTACTGCAGCTGATAAAATAAAAAACAAACGCATGCGTTGCAAGATTAGTAGCAATATACAGGATATTTCTCGTATTCAAAGCTACTTTTCTATTAACATGGTTACAAAGAAATAATTTCCATTGTCTAAATTTCATTCCTGGGATAAGTATTTCTGAAAGTCTTGAAACATGACCATCATTCTAGTTGCATCTTTGTGTATCTTTGTGTATCTTTGTGTACTTTTGTGTATTGTTGTATTGAGACAGAAAGTAAAAACACTAAAATTTGTACTATAATATTTTTTTTTTCTTTTTTAAAAGAGAGGCAACCTGTAAATTGTGAAAAGATTTTTGGCACACCCTTTAGTAGTTGTTTTATCTATCACCAAGTAATAAAGTCAGAAATAATCTATTTACTGTGGGATGTTCAGTTGTACTGCCAATACAAACTACATTTTCGTATGAGGAATACAATTTAAAGAAAAATAGAAAAGAACTAACATAGATCATCAATGCGAGAAATAATGTCACACTGTATTGTAATATATGAGCTGTAACTTATATATACATGTTGTAATTAGGTAAAGGTCATCCTGCTAAATTATTGTCAATTCTGACCAAAACCTTCTATTTGCAATTGGGAGAAAATTTCAGACGAGATAACTTACATGTGACATTTGATGAAACGAAAAAATAATTATATATGATTACTTGATTACATGCTAAGGTGTTTCGGTATTTGTTTTAATGAAAATTAAAAGTGTTATTCTTTTCAAGACAAACTATTTGTGTAATGTTTGAGAAATACGAATTTGATGAAAACTATTGGTTGAAGTAAAAGCCAAAGGGTTTTCAGGAAGTTGTTTCAAAATAAAGTTCAATTAGAGCCAGACCACGTGGCTGCTAGAGCCGCGAGAAATATGACCACATCGGGTGAATCGGTTGGCGTTTCAGTTGTGATCCCGACGTATATGTTTAAAGTTACAGGTTCGTTTCCCAGCAAGTTCAATTCACATAACGATTTCTCTATCGTGGTCCCTGTGTTGACATTAAAAAACTCATTTACCATTGGAGATGAAATAAAACCATTACTGTAAAAATGCTTCTGAGTTTAGTAAACATCAAGATATAAATATAAGCATCAAGTCTTTATGACCACGACATCATATCTTTAACTATTGGCTAGTGATACTAGCCTCAAATCAATAATCTGTATCCCAACAAAGTGTGTTTCTTGTATCTTCTGTGCAATCCAGCCATCTGTCCCCCCCCCCCTTTCTTCCTAACTCTGAAGTATATTAATGTGTCACTTAGTTTATATCTCTGGCAAGTAGAAGTTGTCATTGTTAGTCTCCATGTCTTGTCCCTTTCTCTAAAGGTTTGTTTTAAATTATTGAAGCTGTGAATCGTAAGAATTTCACGGATTCTGCTATCTAAATAATCATTTATTTTATATCGGGTTTTAACGTCAAGGGTTAACAGATACATTACATTTAGAATTGCCCAGGTCATTCTAGGATACGTTCAGGTCATTAACACACCTAACCGATGCAATAACATCTGAACTTACTTTAGAATTAATATTTATTTTCAAATTCAATTTTACGTCATGCAGTGTTCTTCACGTCATCAGCTAGCGTACGCAAAGTGTCTTACGTGTCTTACGTGTCTTACTATCCATAAACTATTGGTTTGTTTCCAAGGAATACTCTCTACCTAACATTTTTGTGGGGAAAAAAAGAACAATTTTTTTGTAGATTTTTTTATTTCTTTTCATTATTATCTTTCTTTTTTTTTTCTTAGAGATTTAGGCAATATGTTGAAAACATGTTTTAAAAAACACTGGAAATCTATTAGTCCTGTTTTGTTTTTTCAAGTTGTTGATTACAACCGGTGCAAAAAAAAAAACGGTACAATTGCGGTAAAAGTCTGCTTATTGCACAGTTAAGTCTGACTATTACACATAGACTTACAGACAAAAAACCCACTAAGTCCTGCTGTTATTTCACATGACATCAAAACTAGTGCTGGCAGGTGAAGTGCTTTGGAAAATTTCTCCACTCACAATTTAGCGTCTTTACTAACACGGCAAGAGAAGATGAATTGTTATTAATAGAAAAATATGCACTGGAACGAATCGATCCGAGAAAATATAAACAGATATACATAAATAATTTTCTTTGCTCATATATATGTTATATTTTAACCCTTAGTCTTTAATAAGTTGCATGGATATACTATTATATTCAGTAGGTAACACTTAACAACAGGGCGGTAGCTGACCATTGTAACGCCCTGTGCGAGAGACTTTTTTTTTTGTGCGCCCTCCTCCCAATGCGAAAAAGAGCAAAAACAACTAATTGTGCTCTTCTGGCACCTCTTCTTAGTTCGACGCCCTATTCAGCCACACTACCCGTACTACCATTTCTACACTACCGCGTAACGCCACATTCTTTTAATCACAGTATGTGCCATATTGTAAAGTATCCTAAATAGTAGAAAACCCATCGCAAACACATTTTTTCTAGCTTCTATAACATGAAAAACCACAATGACACAAAGGAAGAAATTAGAAAAAGAAAATAAATTTACTGGGCAGTAAAACAGGAATATGAAAAAATAGAATTGAATGACAGTGAAACTAAGATAAATGTGAGAAAAACTAGTATGTGTACCAGTTCTTCACCCAAATGACATCACACATACGTAATGTTGGCCATTGTTAAACACTATACACTCATACCTTTCGCTATACGGCCGCTCTTTATACGGCATTTCGGCCTTCATCATATTAGCCTTCATCATTTATGGCACGTTTTCTATTTACGGCCCAAAATGTTTCGCTTATAACGGCCAAAAAAAGACACTTTTGTACAAAAGTGAAAAAAATATTTTTTTTATAATGCACCAGGGCATCCTACCTAATTTATCCGAACTATCTGAAGATATCATGATTGAGTACCTTCCGAAAAATACAACAGCACTGATCCAACCAATGCATAAGGGTGCAATAGTCACTTTTAAGGCACATTACCTGCACTCAACTTCCCGACAACTCAGCATAAGGCATCAGTGAATGATGGAAGGAATTAAAATTGACAACAATGAACCATATATGGAAAAAAATATGCCCAGAATGTGTAAAAAAAAAATACTGATGCAGACAGAAGCGCACTTAGGTAGGGGGTCCAAATTCAAAATTCCCCCCGATCTTAGCTTGAGGGGTCCCCAAATATTTTTTTACATTAAATCTAAAGTACATTATCTCATGTCATGTTGTCGATTGTCAAAATGCAGGGGCCTCCAAAGAGGGGCCCTAAAATCCCTAGGTTCGGCACTGGATACAGAAATTCATTTTCTTCCTGAAATTAGGCAAAATATTTTGGATCTACTAGAAGATCTCGGCTTAGAAGTTTTGAACGAACGTGATGTGCTTGCTCTACTTGAAGCTGATAGGGAACCTCCTCCTTGAAAACGATCCTGACGTCAGACGTAGTGCTCAATTTCTCAAGGAATTAACTCAGCCATTAGCAGTTATAACTCATTGAAGAATGAACTAGACAAGAAGGCAAGACAAACAACGTTGGACAATTGCTGTAAGCCACGCCCATCCTTACCAGCGAAAAAATGATGACGTCATTGATCTGCAGGTTACCATTTCTTCATTGTCTTAAAATTATACATATTCATATTTTATATAACATGAAATTGTTTCATTTTTGTTTATAGACTATTGTTGATTGTTGGAGTTTGTTATTATTTTATGTACAAATGTATGTAGCTTTAATTTAAATGAAATAAAAAGAGAAAATACATTTTGAATGATAAACCATGTTACATATTTAAACAACTTGGAACCGATCTCATTGAATTTGTATGGATTTGTACTAGATCAATTGATTCCCTATACGGCTTTTCACTTAGCGGCCCAATTACGTGGAACATATCTAGGCCGTAAAGCGAGGTATGGGTGTAATGTAAAATGATTATTTGACACAGTTGCAATTTATTGATTTATGTGTTGAAGTCAAAGTAGCGTGATGTTTTAATTTAGGTAGCTTAGTTCACCATCAAATGAATACAACAATTCTCGATCACAAATGGTATATATATATATATATATATATATATATATATATATATATATATATAGAGAGAGAGAGAGAGAGAGAGAGAGAGAGAGAGAGAGGGAGAGAGAGAAATACCATATCACAAAAAATGAGATGAACATAATTTCTCACTATGAATGCTGTCAGATATTGAGATGAAAACAACAATCCTTTACTAAGTGATCACAGTGTCAAAGATGGTTAAATATTTTATTACCGACTTTTTACTTAATTTACTATATGACTAACATAGCATCGAACCCAACCAGAACTCTATCTAGCTTTCGTTTCGCATTAGATCAAACATTTACTGTCATATGGTTATTAGCATTAACTTTTTTTTGTTAGTGTAGAGATGGAAAACAATCTATTCAACTGTTTCCTTTTGGTCGTTATGGCATATTTCCCATGTGAAGCATCAATTACAATTGGGGCTTGTTGTGAAAGATACATAGATCAGATCATCTTAGACATTCGACAACAGTTTTCGTTGTAATCTAAATGAGATCAAAATGTGTTTTGGGTCGACATGACATTTGTAACATAACTATTTATTTGCTCATTTTTAAAATAGACAAAACTCACAAAAAGTAAATGCCAGAAAGAATATAGATTTTTTTTCGGAAACTTTTAAGTTTGTACATATTATCTCCTTTTAATATATGCCATATTGTTATAATTGAATATTATTGTGTATACACTTACTTATAAGTCCGACCTTTAACAGGACAATAATTTTTATCAACTGTTTATCAACAACAGCAAGCTATACACAATACATATAATTTTAAGCGTTCACTTTTGTATATGTTTTGTTTTTCATTAATTTTCATTTCAATTTCTTATCATAGCAGAATACAGTCAAACTTCGGTTTACTAGTGTTTTGCAATACGAACAAAATTTCCTTTACGAAATGTAACCTTGAGCAATACCTTGCTAGACGAGCAAAAAAAAAAACAACAACTTCAAACTAAAAATACGAACTATGTCTTGCAAAACGAAATGTACGTATTCCATCATTTTTTTCTGCCAAGATCAATTCGACAACAAGTAAACCGATGACTCGTCTCTCTCACACACAGCGCGATAGATCAGTTAAAAAAATAATAAAAAAGTAAAGTTCCCTTAACCCAAATGGGCCATCGGGGCAGGTGAAGTGTTAGCACAACGCCCAGTCGTCTTTACTTCACCAAATTAAAAAAGGTAATCATTTAAAACTTGGGAGGGGGGGTGGGGATGAGGGGAGGGGGGGTTGTGGGAGAACTTTGAAACAAATTACTCATGGAAAAATTCTAATGGTTCTCACCGAGGATCGAACCCAGGACTCTCACGTCGACAGTGGAGTATATACACCACTCATCTATTGGTCCCCGTACATATCTATCTTGTATATGTATGTGACTGTGTTAATGACTGCAGTAATACTGAAAGCTACTTTATGTTTGATTGGAAGTGTTTTGGTTTGTATACATCAATGGGCGTTGGTATTATTATTATTTGTTCACTTTAGAATCAATTTTTAATCTCAGTGTAATTTTACCAGTTTCAATATATATGTAAGTGCATCCCTTATATTTAGACGTAGTTTTAAACTGAGGTGCGAATTGTTATTCCAATTGTTTGGAATGTTTGTGCATACAACTTGAAAAAGATTTTTAAAAGATTCCAGGAAAGAATACTATCGATCAAAATACTAAATAATATCAATAATAATACACTTTGTTGACGTTAGTAGCTGCTTGAACATTCACACATTTTTAACTTTTTTATTGTTAAATATTTTTAAATTAGAAGAGCAAACTCATGTAACCATGGGTGAAGAATAAAAGAATTTCTCAGCCAGAACCTAACGTTACCATCTATTTCAGCTCAATGTCTTTAAAGTCAAATCAGTTTGAATATATTTACACGATGGTTCACCTCAGGTTCACGTCGAGGTAGTCAGCAGTTTTACCTGGAGAGTTACACCAGCCTCACTCTGAACACACTCACACACACACACACACATATACACTCACATATCGCTCAAATAAATAACATATGTTGCAATGAAGGTTCTGTGATTGATGGGGTGAGACAGCAGACGATGGAAAGTGACTTTTTTGTCGAAGGCAAACTTCCGTTATATTTTTAGATGTACCCACATTGTACATTTCAAAACTCTGACTTCAAATAGGAGGGAAAATGAAAAGCACGTTTTGCCACTTTTTTTTTTATTATTGTTTTATTTTGATGAAAAACAAATTGGATCCGATCCGGTCACTTCAAATGATGACTATACATGCATACAGAGCCGCGCCTAGTCTATGTGACGCCTGGGTATAAAAAGTATTTTAGTTGCCCCTCACTATCCTCATCAAGTACCACAGTAATATCAACTAAACATTTTTGAGTTCTTAGTTTGATTTATTATTGTTTTTATTACCAAAGTATTAGAAAATAACAGTTAGCTGTCTCCATGGTAAGCTGTTTTGTTTTGTTTTTAATTTAAAAAAAATATTTTTTGCACCGCCATTGCAAGCATGACAGGGTGACACGTGCCTGCCATACCAGCCTCTTTGGCGACACTGATGCAAGTCTGTCATGCATACAAAGCGGCGGGTCGAGTGTGTTCTCTGCATTTTCCGGAATGACAAAATAAAAATGCTTTTTAACACTTGCTTAGAATGGCCAGACCAGTAGGGTGCGTGTACTACCTTCCGGTAAAAATATCAAAGCAAAGGTTTTTCCTGCCACTTGGACAGAGAGGACTGGGGGTGTTGTGTGCCTAACACCTCTGCCAGAAATAGCAGGCTATGACAGTGTGATAGAGTGGGACACAGTGGAAGGGTGTTGTCAGGTCGGCTATTGGCCGATTTGACCGATTACTCCAAATAGGGCATCGCGCTTGGCAGGGGCCCCACAATTTGCATTTAGCATATCACTACTAGTCATGGCTCTTGTTACAAGCTAGAAGAAGGATCTTTACAAGCACCCGTTAAGTTGAGCCCCGCAATTCGTAAGGCCGCCAATTCGTAGGTTAGCCAATAATGACGTTCGTGAAGGGATGACCTAGAATGAGGCAACTGATGGGAGGCCTAGAATGAGGTCAGTAAAGGGCTGGCTAAGATGTGGTCAATACAGAGGCGTACTATTAAGTTGTTGTATCGTGTTATTTTAAGACTACTGTGTGTGTTTGTGTGTGAAGTCACTGTAAACAACTACGGGGGCGGTGTTTTGAAGTGCACTTCTTTTACCCCCGGTGTGGACAAATGGACATTTCAGGTCAAGGTCAAGTTCCCCACTACCTCTCCCTTAGCGCCTCTATTGCCAACGCACTTACGGTAACGATCGAGATAAAAGAAGTGCGCAATCAAAACAGTTTTTAAAAAAAATATTCTATATTTACGTGTTCTATAAATGCCGTAGTAAAATGTTCAAAACAGACATCAATATTAACACAGCAGTCTTAAAGATACCTCATAAAATTCTAGTAGTCTTTGCCGATATAAACTTTCCGTTTGATAGAGGTGACTACATCGGTTACATTGTTCTTCACAGATATCTCAGTGGGGCTGAAACAATCACTTGTGGATACAACATACAATAAACCTTCACGAGACCCCCACATACGTCTGTTATTATGTTACACGATGTTCTATACCCGTCTGTGTTTGTCCCAGGCATTCGATATGGGGCATCAGTCGCTCCACCCATCGACAGGGCAAACAATGCAACAATAAACTGACAGCGGTTGGGGAAACAACAGTCAATAAAGGTAGTAAACACAATCTTTTAGGGTCTTGGTAAACTAACAGCTCCAGGTAGAGCTAAAGGTCAGTGTGACCAACTAGGTAGTTTGCAGCATGGCGTTATTTGTTTTCATTGGGTTTCAAATAGTTTACATTAGAAATCAGCGTGGTTGATTGTTTATATGCGTATACAATATGATATGTGTTTGTAATATAGAAATGATTCATAACAATAACTTACATTCATTTCATTAGTATCTGAGTTTTAGTCAATTTCAACCTGCCGTGTTCCGTAGTAAACAATGAATTCTTTTCATTTTGGTGTACAGTGTGTACACAGACTGGCAAACCGATACTAATGTATTTACAAAGACATAAAAGGTTGATATCTGTAAAAATACCATAATGTGTAGAATTGTTTGATCAGAACTATATATATATATATATATATATATATATATATATATATATATATATATAGTGCAATCAACCATGAAAAACCGTATTGTTTTCGTGACCTCTTTGCATAGAAGAACAACGATTTCAGATATTAAAAGCATCATTTATCTTATAGAGTCCTCCTTTCACTTCGCGAAATTGTACAATTTTTGTTCTGCTATTTTCTTTCGCAACATATTGAGAAATAGATTTGTAATATTGAGAAATAGATTTGTAATATTGAGAAATAGATTTGTAATATTGAGAAATAGATTTGTAATATTGAGAATTTTGTAATATTGAGAAATAGATTTGTAATATTGAGAAATAGATTTGTAATATTGAGAAATAGAAGAGATAGAAGAATTGAAAGATATACAAATGGATACATAGGGAGCCGAATTTTGTCAATGGGAGATAACCGAGGCTCTAATTAGACAGAATCAATTTCTCCCTGACACGTGACCAGCAAATTACTGTATTCTGGTTGGTCATTAACAACGCCAGACAAATGTCTTGAGTCATGAGGCAGCGACCCACGACACAGTCAGTATAGACAATGTCCGACCTCCGACACAGTCAGTATAGACAATATCCGTCCGATACATCAGAGTGAGGTCAATTTTGTTCTGCTGACTAGACAATATAGAACGTATGCGTTTTTGAAGTTTGTTCGCTGTTTTGTGGTGTAGTAATTTTACGCTGTTTTGTGATGTAGTAATTTTACGCTGTTTTGTGGTGTAGTAGTTGTACGCTGTTTTGTGATGTAGTAATTTTACGCTGTTCTGAAGTATAGTAGTTGTACTCTGTTTTGTGGTGTACTAGTTGTACACTGGTTTGTGCTGTAGTAGTAGTACACTTATTTGTGGTGTATTAGTTGTACGCTGTTTTTTGGTGTACTAGTTGTACGCTGTTTTGTGGTGTACTAGTTGTACGCTGTTTTGTTGTGTACTAGTTGTACACTTATTCGTGGTGTAGTAGTTGTACACTGATTTGTGGTGTAGTAGTTGTACACTGATTTGTGGTGTACTAGTTGTACGCTGTTTTGTGGTGTACTAGTTGTACGCTGTTTTGTGGTGTAATAACTTGTTTAGTTTTAGCGCGGTTTACTCTGAGTTTGGTCAGTACAAGTGTAAGCACCAGGCTTAAATCCAGGCAAAGTGAGATAACAATACAATCCATCTATCCATCTCTTGTTAACCCTGATATGGTTACGATCATGGCAGCTTCAGCTTAGTTGGGGTTGAGAGTGAAGTGCACCAAGAAGTTATCACAATGACGATTCAGGATGGTGCTTCTCTTAAAGATGTGCAAACAATCCTTCCACAGAGAAAGCTCACTGCCAAAGGCCCCCAAAACAAATCTACATTTCTATTAAATCAGATCAATGAGGGTTTCGTAAAGTTATTTTGCCCATTGACCGTCCGTGCCATTAAAAGTCTCCCCTAAAACCAGTGCCGAACCAGACATTTGGGGGCCCGGGAGGCTTGGCCTCTTTTGGAGCCCCTGCATTTTGACATGCGCTATCATGACATGAGATAATGTACTTCATATTTAATGTAAAAAATGTTTGGGGCCCCCCTCAAGCTGGGGCCTATGGGACTTTCAAATTTGGACCCTCCCCCCTTTCAATGGTGTCTCTGCCTCACACTTCCCTAGATAAGTATGTGTGTGAAGTCCCTATATGGATGAAATGAAATCTCGTAGATCCTATAACCCACTAATGGAAAGGTTTATATGGTGCCCTTCTTTCATCCCCACCATAGCCGATAGTGCAGTGACCATGGAACGGCTCTGCCTGCACGACGTGAAAATGATTTTTCAACCAAATCCCCACATGGTCCACCCACATCACAGACAGCGTTTTAAATGAGTAGCAATTAATTTCAATTACTCATTAAATGTATCTATTAAAGGAATAAAATAACACGATCTTAGAAAATAAAAAATTATAATTTTTAAAACAATTTAATTCGTCAGCACTAATTCTGCTTACACATCACATGTCATTAAGTTTGAGCTACATTTATGGGGTTCGACTTTTGCATATTTATTTTTTCTTTTTTCGCTTTATGGAAATTATTTTCTTTCTCTAAACTATCAATGAACAAAGTCTCACAATTCTACATAAACCTGCAACTCACCTTGCTTGCTATACAGTTTCTCAAAATATTTCAATGCAAGCTCTTCAAAGACACTCGGTTAATATTTGTTAGTTTAGTACAAAAAGACAGTACAAAAAAATGAGGTCACACCTGCTAAGAGTTATCTTTTCTTGATGTTACACTTGAAAACAAAAAAAAAAAATTCTGAAACTTATTTCCTGCAATCAGAAAGAAAAAAAATGTCCTATCTGTTTATTTTAAAAAGATAGGAAGTGGTTTTAGTTATTTCTTACTTGCATACGATTTTTTAAACCCCCCCCCCCCCCCCAATTACATATTAACGGTTATCAGCAATTTATGAAGCATAAACATATAAATTTAAGCATATTCCAAAAACATTTATTTAATACAGACAGATACAGAGCAGTTATACAAATATTTATTAAGTGAGATGGCCTAGTTAATGTTTTAAAAATTGCATAAAACGAAAAAAAAACATGGAAGAAAACAACTTCCTGTATTGTTTTTTTTTTGTTGTTTATAGTTTCTAAAGAATTGTGACGTCGTTGATATCTCTTGCAGAACCCGCGCTCTGGTCGTCTGCGATTAATGATGCGAAACGAAAGCGAGTGACAGTTTGCCTCTTGTTTGTTGAGACTACGCGAGCATCAAACTAGTGGTAACGTGAGTCTCAAAGAAAGTAACAGTACTGTTCTAGTTACACTTAGCAGGTTGTTAGCGTCACTGTACTAGTTACACTGGGCAGGTTGTTAGAATCACTGTACTGGGTACACTGAACAGGGTGATGGAATCACTGTACTGGGTACACTGAACAGGTTGTTAAAATCACTTTACTGGGTACACTGAACAGGTTGATAGAATCACTGTACTGGGTACACTGAACAGGTTGTTAAAATCACTTTACTGGGTACACTGAACAGGTTGATAGAATCACTGTACTGGGTACACTGAACAGGTTGTTAGAATCACTGTACTGGGTACACTGAACAGGTTGTTAGCATCACTGTACTGGGTACACTGAACGGGTTGTTAGAATCACTGTACTGGGTACACTGAACAGGGTGATAGATTCACTGTACTGGGTACACTGGACAGGTTGTTAGAATCACTTTACTGGGTACACTGAACAGGTTGGTAGAATCACTGTACTGGGTACACTGAACGGGCTGTTAGCATCACTGTACTGGGTACATTGAACGGGTTTTTAGCATCACTGTACTGGGTACACTGAACGGGTTATTAGAATCACTGTACTGGGTACACTGAACAGGTTGGTAGAATCACTGTACTGGGTACATTGAACGGGTTGTTAGCATCACTGTAGTGGGTACACTGAACGGGTTATTAGAATCATTGTACTGGGTACACTGAACGGGTTTATAGAATAACTTTACTGGGTACACTGAATGGTTTGTTAGAATCACTGTGCTGAGTACTGAACGGGTTGTTAGAATCACTTTACTGGGTACTGAACGGGTTGTTAGAATCACTGTACTGGGTACACTGAACGGGTTATTAGCATCACTGTACTGGGTACACTGAACGGGTTTATAGAATCACTTTACTGGGTACACTGAACGGGTTGTTAGAATCACTGTACTGGGTACTAAACGGGTTGCTAGAATCACTGTACTTGGTACACTGAACGGGTTGGTAGAATCACTGTACTGGGTACACTGAACGGGCTGTTAGCATCACTGTACTGGGTACATTGAACAGGTTGTTAGCATCACTGTAGTGGGTACACTGAACGGGTTATTAGAATCACTGTACTGGGTACACTGAACGGGTTTATAGAATCACTTTACTGGGTACACTGAATGGTTTGTTAGAATCACTGTACTTAGTACTGAACGGGTTGTTAGAATCACTGTACTGGGTACTGAACGGGTTGTTAGAATCACTGTACTGGGTACACTGAACGGGTTATTAGAATCACTGTACTGGGTACACTGAACGGGTTTATAGAATCCCTTTACTGGGTACACTGAACGGGTTTATAGAATCACTTTACTGGGTACTGAACGGGTTGTTAGAATCACTGTACTGGGTACACTGAACGGGTTGTTAGAATCACTGTACTGGGTACACTGAACGGGTTGTTAGAATCACTGTACTGGGTACACTGAACGGGTTGTAAGAATCACTGTATTGGGTACACTGAACGGGTTTGTTAGAATCACTGTACTGGGTTCACTGAACGGGTTGTTAGAATCACTGGTTTAGGCGTTCTTGTAAGGTGCGGGGGGCGGGCATGGGAAATACTTCATCTTGGGATTTAAATATTTTGCATTCATAACATCTCCAATATTCATTATGATAGTAAGTTAATCTATTATATTTGAGAGGTGTCATAGTTGATTTAAATGTATACTGGAAGAGTGAGTGTGTCAAGCGGGTGGGCATGTTGCTTTAAAAAATTGTCTAGTTTGCCTGTCTCTGGGCCTCCCATGACCCACTTTGAAATCTATTTTTTTTTTTTTTGTTTTTGGGACTCACCTTTAAGGAAAAAAAAATAAAAATAATTTCTAAGACATAATTTCCATCACTTTTGTACTTCTTTTTTATTTAAAAATGGGGACGATATTTTTTAACTGCTTGACCCTCCCTCGGGCCACTAATGTTCCTTATGCTACTGCTGGTAAATATCTAATTATATATATATATATATATATATATATATATATATATATATATATATATATATATATATATATAAGCAACCGCATACTTAATTTAGAAAGTTAACACCTTGTCTAATCGACATCCTTTTATTTCACACTCCTCCCCATCTCCTGGCACATAACGTTTGGAATATGTGCATATGTACACGTCATAACTGAAGGGTTTATTTCACATGTCTATGGCATTTTCCACTTCCGTGTGCCCATAAGATTTTTTTTTTTAATTCACAATTGTAATGCCATGGGCGAAATGAAATCTTTTCATAGGCACTTATGACAAAAAAAAAATTCCATCATCACACCCCCTACTTCCTACACACTCACGCACAATAATCTAAAAGATAGCTAAGGGCAAATAATCATCCACACAGCATCTTTTCCAATAGCTTTGCATCCTCTTAGTGGTCTCCCTTCATAATGGAAACACAGGCTTTAATAATTGATTGTAATTTACTGCAGGACTGACAATCATGTTTTGTCTAAGTACATGCAACTATTATTTATGATTGTGTAAAACCCTATAAACAGGACTGTGTGTGAATTATAACACTGGTAAAGAGTGAATTCGTTGCCAGTGATATTTGAATCATTTTATACAAAGTCAACGATGCTGATTTAGAATATGTAAGTGCTTTTGCTAGATTGGCTCTATTTTACGAGATAATTAAAATTAATTTAAAAATGTATGCACCGTATTTGGAATTTCTCAAGAATTGCATGAAGTATAATAGTATACTAACAAATAGTAGTGAAAATGTTAATAGTCACTCAGAAATTTGTTCAAAAATATGTGTAATAATGTTATAGAAGAAAACATTTTCATTTGAAAAGCAAATTATGTCTAATTAATTAATTAATTTGTTAATTGTCTATGGTAATGCATTAGCAAATCGCTGTTTGCTCGACTTCCTTTTGTATGTGTCGTTGGTGCAATTGCGTTGGAGGCTCCAACAGTAGTCAGCCATTATATGTATGTCCCATCTTCCTTGATATCTCTCCTCCATCACCCTCATATCCTGATGGAACC
Organism: Bulinus truncatus; assembly: GCA_021962125.1. Taxonomy (NCBI): domain Eukaryota; kingdom Metazoa; phylum Mollusca; class Gastropoda; family Planorbidae; genus Bulinus; species Bulinus truncatus. Next base: position 4,160,038 of record JAGDYQ010000012.1, read on the forward strand.
TCTCGCCTTGTTCCTCACTGAAGTCCCCAAGGTTACCTGGAAATTTGTCTAAATGACTGTGCAGGTAATGTACCTTGATGCTCATATTTGTTCCAATGTTTCTGAAGTTAGCGAGCATATCTTGCACCAGTTCTTCGTAATTCTCTGTTCTGTTATTACCTAAGAAGTTCCTGACAACTGAAACAAAATTGTTCCATGAAGAAGCTTCAATGTGATCCATGAAATTAGTACAATTTTGATCATTGATGAGTTTTCGAATCTGAGGACCGTCAAAAATCCCAGGTTTCAGCTTCTCCATGCTCAGTCCGGGGAATGATCTGCAAATATACCTGAAGCAATTGCCAGATTTGTCCAAAACCTTAACAAATTGTTTCATTAAAACTCATTTGATATGAAGCGGTGGGAGAATGATCTTATTTTCTTTACCTACATTCATGGTTTCCCTTGCAGGCCATGTCACTCTTGTCCAAAGATCTTTCCTTGCCCTGCTATCCCAAAGGCACATGAAGCATGGGTATTTTGTGTATCCTGACTTCTGTCCAAGCAAGAAGTTTACTATTTTTAGATCAACAAAAATTGACCACTGATGCTCATAATAACGGACTTTCTGCAATATTGTTTTGATATTCTCATACTCTTCTTTAAGTGTTGTTGAGTGAGCAATGGGAAGAGATGCATAACGGTTACCATTGTGTAACAGAACACATTTCATCCTTCTGATGGAACTGTCCCATTTGGAGCAGAAGTCCAGGGATGTCAGTACAGTTAACAAGATCTTCCTCTTGGCTGAAATATGGAAGAAGAAACTCTTCTCTTTTCCGATAAAATGTTATTTTAACTTCTGGTTTGAGAAAATTTCTTTCATTGAGCCTGGACGCTAAAAACTCAGATGCTTGCTTGGACAGATTTAGGTCTCGTATTAGGTCATTGGGTTCTTCTTGGCTGAATGGTTGAGGTGTTGAAGAACTTCCTTCATAATCGCTTCCACTGTTTTCACCTGCCTAAAACTCCAGATCTTGCCCTTCGTCGGAGTCTGATGGTAAAAGCTCTAATAATCCAGTAAACACTGGTATAGGAACTTCACTGCTATGTGGAATTGGTCTCCTTTCAGATTCAAGATCAGGATAATCCCACTTAGATTTCTTGTGGCGATTGAAGCCTTTAACATTCACAATACAAAAATAAAAATCACCAAAATGGTCTTACGGCTCTCGCCATACCATTGGTACATCCAAACTTAAACTTTTCTTCTCACCATTTGTCCACTGCTGTAGGCTCTCCAAACAGTTTTTTCAGATCTTATGGGGAGCCCAAGACTTGTCTTGGTTTCCCAGCTTCACACCGAAATAAGCCAAATATGCCTGCGGCACAAAGTCAGTTATATTTCTTCTTTGCTTTTCAATCAAGTATTCTCCACAGATGTAACAGAATACATTCGGATTATTTTTGCAGCATCTTCGTGATGAACTCGTGATGTCTTTAGAAAGCAGCGATAAAAGAGAAAAAAATAAACCAAGTTATAACTTGGTATATTTAAATTAAACAACAGACACCAAACTTATTGCATTTGTTTTACACAATAGGTACAATCATATTTTTAAGGGTGTCCAATATCTCAGAAACTAGAGCCAATTCAGCAAAAGCAATGGCAGTTTTGAAATCAGCACTCATGAATTGCTATAAATTCATTCAAATATTCTTGGCAACTCGCAAAAATTTTTTTTTTGTTGTAATTATTAAACTAAAAATAATGCCTCTAATCATATATCATCTTACATGAAACTGTTAATACATTTTTTTTTCGTCATTTTATTTGTCGCTGAACTTTTTTTTTGTTTTGATGCGACTGTAAAGATATTATTAGGAAATGATAACTGTTAATAAAATGAAGTTATTGCACTATGCTGGGCTTGTTAATATGTTAGTCAATGTAAAGAACGAGGTTTTGGTCCATACGTCAATAATTTTGTAGTATATTAAAAAAAAATCTTAACCGTACTTCTAGTAGACACATTTATGAGCGCTCTTTAATTAGTGAAATGACGTCATTGGAAATTGATTACCATGGGGCATTTGTCTTAGACGCTTTCTTAAGAAAAAAAAAAGAATGAAAAAATTTGGTATTTCCACAGATTTCGTAATAACAATGTTTTACATTACTCTAGGCTGTCTGTATAGGGTCGAGACATTGTTCACCTATTTTCAGCTGTTTCTTTCGTTAGGTCTTTGTTGTATGTGAACTCTTCAAAATGGAGATTTTAATGGAATTTTAATAACCAGTGCCTCAGTTTTATCTTCGTTCCACTTTGTGAGACTTTATGGTCAGTTCATCCAATAGTAGAACAAAGACATTTAAAATGGGGATAAAATGGATTGTTTCAAAAGAAATTATTTTTTTCCTCAGGTTGTACCTCTGTAACGTTAAATTCGGTTGGTTTCAATTTTCTTCTAAAGAGTTATGGAACAAAAAACTATTTGTTTCTAATCCCACATGAATGTCTAATTTTATTACATTTCTCTCTACACCATCTTGAATTAAATTTAGTTGCTATAAATTCATTTTACTTTTTTTCTGACATAGAAAACGTAGAATGTTATTTATGACTAGATATTGGGTCGGATGGTCGTGCGTTAAAGCGCTCGACTGTCGACCTAAATGTACCTGGTTCGATCTCCGATGAGGACCAAGGAAGTTTTTTAGGTCTTGGCTCAAGTTCCGGTAGTGGTTTATAGGATCTAAGAGATTTCATCTCATCCTTACAGGGACATCACACATCATAAATAGATAAATCAACAAAAAAGTACCGAAAAAAGTTCGTACTTTTTATTTCAACAATTAGTTAGCTTATTTGTTTTAGAATTAAACAGCCATCTTTTCATTCAAGTTGTTGATTTCTTCATATTCAATCAGAAAATATTGAAATAAATTTATATTCAGTTGTTTTCTTATGTTTTATTTTTAAATTATCATTCCAGTTTTGATTATCGTGGAAATGTAAATGTATGTAAGAAAATATTTATTTATTTTTTCCTCTTGAATTTTTTAAATCTAAATAATGAAGAATTATAACGGACACCGTCTTTATGACTGTCACATTGCAGTGACATAAAAACATTACCAAGTTATACATTGTGAAAAATTCTTTAACAATAACATGACGCAGTTGATATTGATATCTTTAGTTATTTATTAAGGTGTTACAGCAGTTTATAAAGTTTTTACTATGTTACTTTTCTGAGAAATGTAAAGCTAGATCTTATCATTTTTATTGCTTGGACGCTCATAAAGAGCATTACATTAGTAATAACATTAGTGTGTGTTGTGTGCTATAGAGGCTTGCATTGTAGAAGATTATGATATCAACGAATATTATAAGTTTGTAAATTTCAATTTTTATTGTTTTTAAGCCCACAGTTTAATAAATCTATTGTGAAAATATGTTTTTTTCATTTACATAAATTGAGTAGCAAGATGTACTTAATACGCTCTACTTATAATATTTAGAAGCAGGGCAATGGTAAAATTATTTTACATATATTAGCTTTATGGGCTACATCTCATTATGGTATCTAGTGTATATAGTATTATATATTCATCATCAATAACATATTAAATAGTATGTTATTAAAATAGAAGATCTGTCTGTTTGCCAATAGTTGTAATCAACGCTACAGAAAAAAAAAGCAATCCAGATTCTCATAATGATTATTACACAATCTGAACAAGAAACTTTCCACATAGTATAACTGTATTTCTATCTTCCTATGTTTGTTTGTGTTTCTTTTAGAATTATGCACACTTATTATTGTAAAATTAACAGATGAAACAAAACTTGTTTCACTGAAGCCTGCTTTTCATTTATTGCAGTAAATTTAAATTATAAGAAAAGTTCGTTTACTCATAAATGTGTTCTAAGTGATAAAAATAAAAAAAAACAAGATTTTGTTTAACTTTATTTAAACTGTGGTGATTACAAAATATAAATAAATCTTTAATTTGTTTTACTAGAAATAAATATATATATATATATATATATATATATATATATATATATATATATATACGTTTTTTTTTGTTTTGTTTTTTTACAAATAATATGTTGAAATGTTCAAGTTTTGGTTACAATTTTTGTAAGGTTTAAATGTTTAATTGTTCACCTAAAAAATAATTTTCGTTTTTCTGACTTAATTAGTTTTCACAAAATCGTTTAAGTAAAAAATAAAATAAAAACTAAACAGGAAACTGCTACGTAGTTTACATATTCATCAAAGAAGGCGTTGGCCTAATGTTGAGATGGTCTGGGTTGGAGTGACACAGCTTAAAGCATCTTGAAACTAGTGTGGATTAAATAATATATAATAATAACAACTTCTGGCGATTATTTTTTTTTACGAACTTTTTTCTTTCAAAATTCATTGAAGTAAATACATGACATGAAATAAAATTAGTTCAGTTCATAAGGAGATATCTGGTTACAGAGATTTTTATGTTGAATTTGGAATCATTTTTTTTAATTCTAACTCCTTAGTTTATTGGCAAAAAGATGTGCAGGTCATTTTGTCATCTAAAGCATGTAAATATCCATCGTTTTAAATAAAATATGTCAAAGAACTTCAAAGATTTCAATATCGATATTATATAATACGATTGCCAGTTGCGCCAACGCGAAATTGTATCATGTTCTGTAGTTTAGCTTTGTCGATCTCATCGATCAAGAATACATACAGTGTATTACAAAATACACCAATAAGGATCGGGTGTTATCACGTATGTGGGAGATCTGTCGTCTGCACTCTGTCAATATAGCTTGTGAACCAGTTATCTAACTAAACCTGGTCACTCTAAATGTTATTCCTCTGGATATGTCTGATTGTCCTATCAGTAATATATATATATATATATATATATATATATATATATATATATATTAGAGTGCATCACCAAACAAATTTTTAATAATTGATCTGTCTGCTATTTAAATTTGTTCCATTGATCAAAAAAAGCATTGTGTAAAAAAAATAAAAAATATTTGACAATATTTAGAGGTCCCCGGACTTCAACAAAGTTTGCACAATTAAGCGAAAACTAGATAAAACCATCCTTCTTGTAAAGTCTTACAGACTTACATACAAAAAGTGAAGCGCTATATACATTGTTTTATAGTCTTTGGTTTTATAATGTTTGGTAGCTATGATTGATTTTGATAAGCAGTTGTGCTAGAAATAAAATTTAAAATTCACATTTTATTAGCAAAAACAACACTTTTCCTTACCGCATATTGATGACCAAGGCAAGCATTTTATTTTCTTTATTTATATTATTTTAATTTCTGATACACACGACCTATAAAATCAGAACATAGAAATGATATGAAAAACAACAATAAAATGTTTACACGTTCTAAGGAAATGCTGGCTGACCCTGGCGTCACTTCAACAGTTGCATATCCAGTTATTACTGCGTCTCCTGCCTCGCGAACAAAGAAACCACAAACTCTTCTGAAAACTGAATTGTTTGGCATTGGTCCTGCAATCTGTGTTGATGATGCTATAATTACTGGAATTCTTCGACTACCAACTTGTTTACAAGTTTTGAGGTGCAAAATCACTGCAATGTTGCAGCAGCACACAGTGAGCGTCCAGGTTCTCTTTGTACACCTTCTCGATTTACAACTGCCAAAATTGTGCTGAATCAAGTTACTGCTTTCTACGAAAAAGCAAACATTCCAATGGTGACAGAGAGGAGAGCTTGTGAGAAGATTGTTCAGCTTCTTGATGAATACAATAAACTTCGTTCAATAGATAAAAGTCGCCGAAACACACAAGCCACCAAACGTAAACTGGAACAAATGAAATTTATGTTGGCAACAACTTTTCAACTGTGGCCACCAAATGTCGAGACTATTATCAAGAATGCAGAAGATCTAGCATTCTTGAGGTCTATGAAAGGAGACAGGTATTCCAGCTTTGGATCATGTGACAAAACACTTGCGAAAAAGTCGCTCGACGCCATTCACGAGATGTTGCAACATTGGAACGTCAGAAACGCGCAAGAGAAGAAAATGCAGCATGTTCAACGATATCAGTGCCTTCCAGCGAGGGTAGCAGTGACGAACCCGATGATTCTACTTCTAAATCTGAAGATAATATGGAGTTTGTTGATAACTGTTTGGATGATATAATGCCATTGCAAAAGCGAAGAAAGCCAACAGGAGCTTTGGTATTTGTACCTCTAGATGTTTTAAGCCGACCAAATCTTGTGTCACTAGCGACAAGATTAAATATTACACCAACACAGCAGGCAGCTTTCACACAGGGCCTTATTAGCGAGTCTGGGGGTGATGTATCAATGGTGGCTTCTTCCTATGCCACTGCAGATCGTTCACGTCGCAAAGTTGTGAGATATCTACAAAGATCCACGACTCCTGGGAACCACCCAAACTCTGCACTCTCCACTGGGATGGCAAACTGACACCTTCTCTAAAAAAATCATCGTGTCACTGAAGAACGCATAACAGTTGTTGTCGGTGATGCAAAGCAATTGAAACTTCTAGGAGTGCCAAATTATGCCAAGGCAACAAAGAAACCCGTTGGTGAAATAATTGCAGAATTAACCATGAAGCTAATGACAGAGTGGCATTGTAATGATTGTATCGTTAATATGACATTCGACACAACAAGATCAAACACTGGTCATCAGACTGCTGCCTGCATTGCCATACAAAATATGCTGCAACGTGCTCTTCTGTGGTCAGGTTGTCGCCATCACATTGGTGAAGTTATCCTCTCGCATGTGTTTTCAGACATGAAAATAGAAGTTTCCCAATCCCCGGATATAACTTTGTTCACCAAGCTGCGAAGTAATTGGGAGTTGGTGGCACATGATTGGTCTCACGTTTGTAGTTCGTTTACGTTAGCTGATCATGATCTGAAGGCTCAAGAGCGACTGACGATAATGAGAGAATCGGTAATTGCACATGCCAACTCTAGTAAACAAACCGAATTCTTGCGAGACGACTACCACGAATTCCTTAAAGCTGTCCCTTGTTTACCTGAATGCTACAAATAAGGAGGTTAACTTTAAAAGACCAGGTGCCCTGCAGAAAGCACGATGGATGGCAAAGCTGATATATTGCCTCAAGATTGCACTGTGTGAGAAACAAATTCAATTATTGCCTACAGGTACTATTACCGCACGTGATCAAGTGCCAAAGATTCGTGCATTTGCTACATTTGTAACACATGTTTATGTCGTGTGGTGGCTCACTTGCAAAAAGAGTGTGGATGCACCATGGAATGATCTGCAGCTCTACAAGCGACTTTTGGATTACAACGATGTCAACAAAGACATATCCAAGTCAGCAATCCGTGCCCTGAATAGACAACTGTGGTACCTCACTGCTGAAATGAGCCCACTTGCTCTGTTTAGCAATGAAGTACCTGTGTTGGAAACGCGAGCTCTACAGAATCGATTTGGAAATGGTTGGGGAAAACCACGATTCCAATCAATTGATTCTAAAACTCGGTTGTGTGATCTGGCTGGAGTTGACTCGTGGTTTACTATATACAGACTTCAACTGGACACTGGATTCCTCCAACTGCCTGTTGATGATTGGTGCCAAACAGCTTCTTACATTGCCAGTGCAGAAAATGTTGCTGCTATTAACGTTGTTAACGATTGTGCCGAGAGAGGAGCGAAACTGGCATCTGACTTTGTTGAAGCAGCGCGAACGGATGAACATTTTCAAAACATTCTTCAAGTGGTAGAAATGGACCGCAAAAACATCTCAAATGTGCGTAAACTTTACAAACGTGCAACAAAGTGAAACTAAATTAAATGCAACAGTAATAAATAATTTAATACTTTAATGTAATTTTTATATAGGCTAGAATAAACTTTTTTTTTCTTTACATGTTTTGTGATTTCTTAGGCGGGGGGAGGGGCGACCTCTAAATCAACTCTGATTTGAAAAATATTTTACACAAGTTATTATTAATGATATTAGAACGTATTAGAAACATAGACAGCTCAAAAACAATCAATTTTTTCCTCTATTGTGGTGATGCACCCTAATATATATATATATATATATATATATATATATATATATATATATAGTACTAGATTGAATTTCTCAATGAGTGCGTTTGTTTTAAATTTCCAACGCGTCAATAAATCTGGCACAAATAATGAAATGCGTATTTTTTATGTTACATTTTTTTTTAATTAAATATTACCCTTTTTCTGTTTATGCGAATTTTATTTAGTAAAACATTTTTATTTTCTAAATTAATTTCCTAACTTTTCTTAATTTTTATTTTTAGATTCATGAAATAAATAGATTTTTTACATATTTACATATTTTTAAAAAAATAAAACTATTTATTAATAGGCTGTTCAAGTTTTTGCTTTCAAGATTATACAATGACACTCTTATGCTGGCTATTTTTTTACATGCGATGGTAAATCATTCTGGTATACAATTAAACTAAACGTTTAATAAACTAAACGTTAATGTACTAATACATCCAGTCCACAGTCTGTCTTCACCACACACCCCATCTTATCACTGCGCGATACTATCACAATGTATGATCCGATACCACCTAATTCGATACTGATATCGTGAGTTCTTCGTATTAAGCTGTGTGGGGGATCGCGTGCTGCGGAAGCTGAGCCCAGCTCGATACTGTCCAGGTGGACTGAGCCCATCATGACTGTTCCTACCTAAATCTCTATCACCGGGTCAACATCACGTGACATCACAGGCGTCAAAATGATCTGTGTGCCGGAGAACATCAATGTGATGACAAGACTGTACATAATAGGTGACAAATGATCGTTTTTTGTAGGACAACATCAATTTAATGTTATAATTGTATATTCCTGTGATGTTAGGACGTTATATACTTATATAAGACATCCATTAGATTCGTCATTTCGCAATCTTATCCTCAGCATCTATATAGCTATTATGAAATGTATATATATATATATATATATATACGTAATAGTATATATTAGTGGACAGATCAGGGATAAGCAACCAGTTAAAGCTTGGTTGGACAATTTCGTAAACAAAATTGTTCGATATATACCCTATGGAGAGTATTTTTCTCGTATATGGACTGTCCGGATGGGGGGCCGTGGAATTTCGAAAAATTATAAATTTAAGCAATCTAAACCAAAAAAAATAGGGGGGCCGCGACATATTGATTGGCGTTCCAAGGGGGCCGTGACTTCAAAAAGTTTCAGAAGCACTGTTCTACATCAGTGGTTACCAGAAGCACTGTTCTACATCAGTGGTTATCAGAAGCACTGTTCTACATCAGTGGTTACCAGAAGCACTGTTCTACATCAGTGGTTATCAGAAGCACTGTTCTACATCAGTGGTTATCAGAAGCACTGTTCTACATCAGTGGTTATCAGAAGCACTGTTCTACATCAGTGGTTATCAGAAGCATTTTTCTACATCAGTGGTTATCAGAAGCATTGTTCTACATCAGTGGTTATCAGAAGCATTGTTCTACATCAGTGGTTATCAGAAGCATTGTTCTACATCAGTGGTTATCAGAAGCATTTTTCTACATCAGTGGTTATCAGAAGCATTGTTCTACATCAGTGGTTATCAGAAGCATTTTTCTACATCAGTGGTTATCAGAAGCATTTTTCTACATCAGTGGTTATCAGAAGCATTTTTCTACATCAGTGGTTATCAGAAGCATTTTTCTACATCAGTGGTTATCAGAAGCATTTTTCTACATCAGTGGTTATCAGAAGCATTGTTCTACATCAGTGGTTATCAGAAGCATTTTTCTACATCAGTGGTTATCAGAAGCATTGTTCTACATCAGTGGTTGTCAAAGTTTTGAGAATCAACATTTCCTAATAGACATTTTTTTTTAGGGGGGGGGGGGTTCACCACCTCGCAGTTAGGAAAGAAAAGCTGAAGATAATTGTATTTTTGTCAATAAAGAAATCATAAAACTTTTAGGCGACCAACCTAAAATCACCCACACTTTGCCAGGCACTTCTAACATGTCTTCAGTGTTTAGCGAATGTTGCGGTGTGACTAGAGGATCTCATGTACTAGTACTCAATCAATGGACACTTTCTAGAAATAAAACTGTCAAATACGACGCGTGGCGACTTTGAAACATTTCGTGATTTTAGCTTAAGTCGTGAATCAATATGATCTTGGACTACTGTAAACTTGACACGAGGTTATTGCAACATATGCACCAACAAACGGGTCAGTCGACTATGTCTGTCAAATTCTCAGATACGGACTTAAGTTAGTTGAGACCCCGGGTGCAGGAAGGAATATTGGGCTACTTAAAATATGAACATATGATAGAGTTTAACGTTGGGCTCCATGTGGCACCTTAAGAGACGCCCCCCCCCGACGGTGTGCCCGTCATTAAATCGGCCTCTGCAAATACTGGTGATTTGTCAGATACCGGTGAGTTGTCAAATACTGGTGAGTTGACAAATACCAGTGAGTTGTCAAATACTGGCGAGTTGTCAAATACTGGTGAGTTGTCAAATACTGGTGAGTTAACAAATACTGGTGAGTTGACAGATACTGGTGAGTTGTCATATACCGGTGAGTTGTCAAATACTGGTGAGTTGTCAAATACTGGTGAGTTGACAAAAACTGGTGAGTTGACAGATACTGGTGAGATGACAGATACTGGTGAGTTGTCAAATATTGGTGAGTTGTCAGATACTTGTGAGTTGACAAATACTGCTGAGTTGTCAGATACTGGTGAGTTGTCAAATACTGGTGAGTTGTCAAAAACTGGTGAGTTGTCAGATACTGGTGAGTTATCAAATACTGGTGAGTTATCAAATACTGGTGAGTTGTCAGATAATGGTGAGTTGACAGATACTGGTGAGTTGTCAAATATTGGTGAGTTGTCAGATACTTGTGAGTTGTCAAATACTGGTGAGTTGTCAGATAGTGGTGAGTTGTCAAATACTGGTGAGTTGACAAATACTGGTGAGTTGTCAGATACTGGTGAGTTGTGAAACAATTAAAATACATCAACATAAAATTTAAAAAATACAATATGACATAACATTAAAATGTGTGCGCTTCCATCTTCCATTGTAATGTCTTCAATAATTCCACAACCACAAAAAGTAACAAAAACAACAAAATCCTGCCCCCACCCCTTCATGTCATGACTGGCCTCTGCCAGGAAACAGTGTCTCTCTTTTCCAATTAGTGTTTCTGTGTGCCGTGTGCCGCCGGTGTTAAATGACTGATGGGGAATGAGACGTTAGGTGATATCTAATGACATCAGCGGGAGATAAGAAAACAAAAGGCTCGCACACAGACTTGCACTCACTCACACACACACACACACATGGACATACTAGTTCCACATACCAGTCACTCATACACACACATGTACAGACTAGTTCCACGCACAATTCACTCTCTCACACACACTTTTACAGATTAGTTCCACGTACCAGTCAATTTACTCTCATTGTTTCAGGTTTTTTTTTTTTGGTTTTTGTTCCCTACATCAGTCCAAATTGTTTGGTCACGTGGTCTTAAAATGTAACTTCTTTGTGACCTCCGTATACAATAAATTATCAGTACATGCTAAACCTTTTATGAAAACCAGTAAATGTAAAAACAATCATTTGTAAACCAGTAAATATCAAGACAATCATTTGTAAACCAGTAGATATCATATTTACAAAACGCCCAATAAACTTCGTGTAAATCTGTCGTAACGGTAAGTACCATATACTGGTCATCACGTACCGTAAAACCTTTCAATAAATAGAAGGACAGATTCTTCAGTGAAATAAAAAATATAATAACAAAATATATAATTTATATAGAAACTCTACTATCTTAAACAAGCAATTTAAGTCTTTTCCGTTTCGGACAAAGGACATTTTAGAGCATGGGTTTTGATAAATAGAGAGGGAAGTAATCATGTTGAATAACTGTTACGAAAATAAATAATGATTACGCCCCTATGATTAGCTTTTATTATTTATATTTAAAATATAAGCAAAAACGGTACCTTAAAAAACTCTTATATTCGGCCCTGAGCGGTCAGATCGCGAAATGGACCAAGGTGTACACTTGGCAAGCCAAGACCTACAAAATGATATATACATCATGGGTCTAGGACTTATGGTTGTTGAGATCTAGGGTATGGTTGTTGAGATCTAGAGTGATGACGGACAGACAGACAGACAAAACGAAAAAAATGCTCTAAAAATACGGACATTTATTCATCCGCGTTTTTGTTGACGTCGACTGAATGTGAATACAACAATGAAATTATTCGAGGGTATATCGGCGGACATAATATTACTTATACAATTGTTGATCAAATCAAATTCTTTTTGACAGTCTTTAATGCATAGGGCTGGTGATTGTGTTTTTTTTTTTTTGGTTTTATTGTACCATGTCTTATAGTTAGCTCTTAATCTTATTGATTTCAATTGAACTATTTTCGCTCTTCGTTATCTTTCGTTTTGATCTATTTCTTTACTATTTTAATCTGCTGTGTAGGAGGTTCAGTCATTATATAATAGGTACTCGTTTGATGAGGACTAAAAATCATAACTTAGAAAATGTTTATAGTGGGATTTTTTAAAATCAATGCATATTAAAACGTATTTGGTAAACAAGTAAATATACCTGAAATTAAACCTTATTATGAGATCTAGTTAATATCACAATGTACCTGCTACCTTCTATGTCATTTAATGTAAAACATAATACATAGTGAAGAACTAGATTACACATTTAGAAAACTTGCACAATGAAATAAAACATAATGAATAAAAAAGATATAGGTACTACACTAATATTCTACAATATGTATTCGACTTCCGTAGAATTAGCTGTCAACCGTTGTTTTACATTTGATTAAAACCATTTCGTCCAGAGCTAATTATATAAAATGAGGTAGAAGGTTTCAGCAGCTCTGTAACGGCAAACAGTCATAAGGTGTCATTGTTACAGCTGGTAGCAGGTGTAGAAACTCTGGAGTTACCTGTTCATTAGCTTACTGTGACGTAGAATGTGTATCATTGGTACACAGACAGTGATCTGTTATCGGGAGTATAGTTACTCAGGCTGGGTCTGCCGTTGTAGTTAACTAACTGTAACTAATTCATATGTGTGTTCCATTGTTTGTTAGATGACTACAACATGGGTGATATGGGAATATACTTATCTTTCTTGATTTCAATAAAACTCGTATAAACAATGATATATAACGTGTTGCTTGATACCATTTATTGTCGATCTGTATGTTTACTGACTAGAAATTTTAGGTGTTTTTTTTTTTTACAGGATGGTGGGAAGTATTTTTAAGGTACGATGTCTAACTTTCAAATGAATAAAAATCATCTACACTGTATAAGTATGTGTAGTGTGTGTAGTATCAGTGGCGAAGTGGGGGGGGGGGGGCAAGGGGGTCATCATGCCCCTGGCGCTACTCACAAAGGGGCGCCAAATGGTATATTCTACATATAATTTTATATGGTTTTTGAATGGGGGGGGCGCTCAAAAGGTATTGTGCCCCGGGCGCAAGTCATGCTCGCTACTCCATTGTGTAGTATGTGTATTGTGTTGTTAATTTGCTAATCATGATGAAGTTTAAAGAAAGTCGAAGTACTTAGGCATATTAACCCAATGAGACATTGGTCTTTGTAAATCTACAATATATCTTTCTTTGATTCTTTTGTTTTATAAATACTCATCTTATATACAAAGACATAAAGGAAACATAACACCAACATAATGACATAATGGAGAAAGCGATAACTCATGTGTGAGTCTCAGGATTTGTAGTCTTTATGAATGAGCAAACATTAGCTTATGACGTTAATGCTGTGGAAATAAATTGTTTTTCAGATGACGTCATACTGATACATTCTTTTCAAGCAAAGCTGCACTCTCGAAACATGATGGGGCTAATTGTGTTCTAGAGTACACCCAGTAATACCCATTTTTTTTCCTTTTACCTTAGATGTCTACTAATTACCAGCTTTCTTTTGATAGGCCGTAAAATCTCCTGACTTCAACGTACACATCAAAATTATATTATTTGTAAAGAGACTTTGATGGAATCCTTCTTACTGACACCCACTGGAGAAGGCCGAAAATAATCTTCAATTGATATCAATTAACTAGTGGGCAAGATGCCATGAACCCAACTAATAGTTACTAATACATTCATACAATATATATATAATATATATATTTATATATATATTATATATATATAAATATAATCTTTGATAAACTCTTAATTTTAAAATAAATGTTATCTTATTTTTTATCAAGGATAGATATTCAATAATACAATAATACAAGCAATACGTAATGCAAGCAATACATAATACAAGTATATTTTATACATAGATATAAAAGGAGTATCCAAAAATAATCAGATGGTGTATTTTTAGAGCATTTTCGAAAAAAAATGCTCTAAAAAATGCTCTATTGTCCCCGTTTTGTCTGTCTGTTTGTCTTTCTGTCTGTCTGTCTGTCCGTCATCACCCTAGATCTCAACAACCATAAGTCTTAGACCCATGATGTATATATCATTTTGTAGGTTTTGGCCTGCCATGTGTGCAGCAAAAGTTCATTTCGCGATCTGACCTCTGAGGGCCGTAAAAGGGGGCTTATAAAGTACCGTTTTTAACTATATAAGCTATATTAATAAAGGAGCACCCTATATCTCAGCAACCATAAGTCCTAGACCCATGATGTATATATCATTTTGTAGGTCTTGGCCTGCCATGTGTACATCAAAAGTTCATTTCGCGATAGGACCTCTGAGGGCCGGGCTTCAGGGCTCCTAAGGGGCTTATATATTATATATACACCTTGTACGTTCAATAACCCGTTCATTTGGTGCGAAATACTGCAGCACGTAGTTTCACCAAGATTTATTAAGAAACTCATCAAATAAAATAGTAAGCTTGTGTTCTGAGTTTAATTGAAAGTATCAGAGCTATGCAACAATTGACGGAGTTTTCGGACGATTAAATGACTATAATTTAGAATGTTTTCATTTATGAGTCCTATTTCAGTAACCACAAACCACTTGTAGTTAGATTTAAGAGACAATAATTTTTTTTCAAATATAATGAAACGTCTTTATAATTTTTTTTACAAATATATGCATTACACAATTGAATTTATAAACATTTCCAAAATGTACAAATATTTACTGAAAGCTAACAAACGTACTGATACATAACACGAAAATGCGCTAACACGTCCTGTGTCCAGAATGGAACAGGCTTAATTGCTTGTTTTCTTTTTGATGTAAACTTTTATTTCGTGATTAAATATAATTGATATTTATAAAGCCAGTGTTTTTAAGATCCATTCTTAAGTTTTTTGGAGCCTTAGAACAAATTTAATTTTGGGGCCGTTCTATTAAAAATTATTTTCTTATTTATGATGGATTCATCATAAAATGTTACAATTTAAAGACAAGGATCTAGGCTGTTTCCGTCAACCACACAGTCTTTATGTTTTAACAACATGGGATTTCTGACTTCACTGTAGCCCGAAATGCATGACTGATTCTCAGAGTACCTTTCCTGGCAACGGGCCTGGCCCTTGGCAATGTAGACCTGTCGTAATGTAAGACTCAGCTTACTCTTAGAACTAGCAAGCACCACTAGACAATCAAGATGGTCTCAGAAAAAAAATTGGTAATTTTAGATAATAAAGTATTAAGCTTTTAGTGGGTTACAGCTCTATAAAGGATGGAACCTTTAGCTGTGGGGAGTTCTTAGCCAACTGTCTAGTTGGGCTTTTGGTAAGAACAGTTCTGATCTTTCAGAACACTATGTGTCCACCAGTAACGAACTTAAGGTGATCGACAACTCTCATTGTACTCCAGTCTCAGATAGTTCCCCCCCACCCACTGTATTGAGTATACTAGAGCAGAGGTTCTTAAAGTGTTGTTCGTGACCCAACAGTGGAACGTGAGCTGAATATAAGTCGTCCCTCAAATCTATTTATAATTACTTTTAATCACTAAAAATAAATAATGGTATCAATAAAACTTACATTTTTCTGAGTGGGTCAATAGTAGCCAAAGTTTTAGAACCACATTCCTTGTTTATGTAATAATAGATTTCTTGTTTTACACATCGATTTTTTAAAAGACTAACATTTATGTATTTTGTGAAATTATGATTGGATACCTTTACGGCCAGTACCGGGAACTTGGATCAACCCACGTAGCTCCCCATCCGGACACGAACATTTTAATGCCGGGCTTGGTCTTCGCGTACAAATTTTACTTCATTTTCTATAACTGATCATTAAAGATCGCAATTTATTAAATTATTACTCTTCTTTTACGGGATATATATAGATAAATACATCAAAGGCTAACAAATAACTAATTATAGTACGGCCTTTAATATATCATCTTTAGTGCCCTGAGCGAATTTTTAGTATAAACGCTGAAAGGTATTGAAGTTGGTATTTAAAATGCAGTTGATGGACGACTGACCCAGCTTATGTTTTCATGAATCTATTTAATCCCCGAAGGAGGATACATACACCTGGGGTGAGGCAAGTACGTTAGACTCTCTGCCCCGCCTACTCCAGTAGCTCTATACGAGTTTGTTTTTTTCCCTTCTAAGTGGCTTCCCCTTGTTTTTTGATCCCATGATGCAACGGTTGAACCCAATGAACGGCTGCTACGTAATGACCGGGTTGGGGCAATTGTTGAATGTTTCAATATGTCTTTAACTACAAATACTAAGTGGTTCACACCTATGTATGGCCTCGTAACCTTCATTTAACCTTTTTTTTTTTCGTACATTTACAGTATTAGTTAGATTTCTTAAACATTTTTGGGGGGAGGAAAAAAAGAAGCGGAAATCATCTCACAAATTGTAATGTGGTAGTGAGAGGAGGGAGCTTGTAGAACTCCCTGTTGGTGGTTATTTAGTCCAAGGTCCCAGGCGCGTGTCTATAACGACGCCACCAGTTATCAAATAGAAATAAAAAAGAAGAAATATGGAATGTTGAGAGTCGTCTAAAGGTATCCTCAAACCAAAGCGAATTTCGCGTATCTAGGTAGCTCGCGAAATTCGCCCCTCTTTCGCGGCAATGTATTTACATGGAAATGCTCAAACCGCGGAGAATTTCCGCGGCGATGCAGAGAAATTTCGCGGCATTAAAAAAAAAATATCATTATATCCGGTCGGCTGACGCCCACGTTCGCTTCGCCTAGGTGTAGCGAGGGTTTTTCGCGCTTTGAAAAATCTCACGTGAGAAATAGCGCAGCGAAACGTTTCGCTTTGGTTTGAGGATAGCTTAAGTGTTGATTTCAAATTCATCGCATGTGGCTGTAAATCGTTGAAATAATTAGCTCGTTTGTGTGACTATTTTTGAAACAAATAATTTTAGTATATGTACACATATTATTATTTTTTTAAAAAATATGGTCTATCAAATACAATATAAGAAAAAAATGGTTATCGATAGTAGATGTACTTAATCAACATGATACGAAAATAACAGATAGGTTATCTGAATTTAAAACATAAAAAATAATAAAGGGCAAGGTATAAAGAGGGTAGAAGGGCTAGATTTCAGCTGTTTCTTTATAAATTAGCTGGTCCACTGACCTTACAGTCCCCCACCAATAGTCAAATTGTTATTCTAGAGTTGAGTGGACCTTGGGTAGATCGATCGAATCAGAAAAAAAAGGTCCCGGGGGATCGAACCCAGGATCTCGCGATGGACATTCGAGCGCTATAACACTCTGCCACTCTAATCTTTCAACTGATACTTATTTAATTTATTCTGCTTTGTCGTTAAGAGGTATACCGAATAACCAATCTCTATTCAATTGTTACAGAGGTGAACGTTACAGGATAATGAAGTACTGTTTCCCGTCCCTGAGGTAGAAACACAAGCAAAAAAACTGGCCAAGAAAATTTCATTTATTCCCTGGGGACGACAAGAAGCACGTAGTCTGTTTTAGCCACTGCGCATGTCACAAAGGTCAAACTCTGTCAAGAGACATTCCTAACGCTTAAAAAAAACGACGAAACCCTAAAAAATTAATAAGCAAACATGAAAAAAAAAATTAGACAATATTTTTGACAGCTTCGCTTGCCCCTTAAAATCAATTTACTCATTGGCGTTATTATTATTTTTTAACCAATCAGCTTCGACTTTATTTCCCGCTGTTCCGCTTTTACGGTTTGCTTTGACATGGGAAGTAATTAGTGCGTTAATTCAATTCCCGGAGATAATTAAGGTTTTAACGAAATAATCTTAATGAAGTGGCGGTGGACCAGTCGACGTAACTTGTGACGTCTGCACTCAAGTGTTTAATATGGTTGACTGTATAATATTATTGGTCAAATATAATTACATTTGGCGTGCGGGCTGGAGCAATAACTGATCGACGGAGAGTTGAACTAAATATAAACGAAATGTAAAAGCCATAATATAAGAGACCAGATCTATGGTTTTCTCTGAAATGATAGGCAGGTCAAGATCAAGGAATCTGTCGATCCGGATTAGTCATGAGAGCCGTATATTGGCCATGTCTGAGATTGAAAAGTATTGTGTACAAAGTCTATCCGCTGTAATCTTTCGCCATCCATTTTCTTGCATTAGTGATAAATCTGTCCAATAATTTATGCTAAAAATAAATTACTTGGCCGCATGTTCTTTTTGGCACCCTTTGAAAATAAACAAAAAGATATGTCTTAAACAGGGTTAATGAATACATTTGTATTGAGTTGTTTCCCGTACTTGCTGAAACCCTGAGGGAATTTCCGCTGTTTTTCTTGCTAAAAATAATGCATTCCAGCTAGATTCATAAAAAAGAGTATTTTCTTTCTTCGAATTTTTTTTTTCGCTCATATTATTTCAGTTTTTATTTTCAAACAATTTTTTTTTTCTATTTTCATTTTTTTTTTTTTACCTTTTGCATTTTTCAATCTCCAATGGTTGGAAATAAAAACTGTTTGATATGACCTTTTATGAAATATCTAAATAACTATTGAACATCTCACCACATATAGTGTACGCATTGTGTGTATATCTAAATAACTATTGAACATCTCACCACATATAGTGTACGCATTGTGTGTATATCTAAATAACTGTTGAACATCTCACCACAGATAGTATACGCATTGTGTGTATATCTAAATAACTATTCAACGCAATAAAGTTATATTCATTGTGACTGGTGTAGCGTTGCCAACATGATTGTCGGCCATTTTCACGGTCGTGCAAGAAGGGTGAAAAATGCTTGTTATATGCTATTTCTTAGCGGTCTGCGATTCTGGGCCATGCTTACAAATTACGTTTTATTATAATATTTTAAAAACAAAATGGACGTGCTTTCTAATGATACTAAAGAAAAACCTACAAAACTAAAAAATCGCAAAATAATTTACTTTTTATTATGATATTTTTATATTAAAAATATCGTTAAATATAATTTAATTAAATGTTTAGTATGGTTGTAAAGGGCATTCATTTTGGCACACATTGATATATTTGACATTACTGTAGGACGAATGGCCCAGAAGCGCACGGAGATTGAAAATAGGATGGTCAAATTAGATCGCGCGTCGGCCGGTAAAAAGTGACTTCGGTGATGGTTTTCATTTTAAAAATGTAACCTTTTGTTCTAAATCTACGTAATTAAAATTTACATATTATTGTAGGGCTTACAAAATACTTTAAAATGGTATAATTGTTTATGAGATTTGATCAGTTTTACTTAGAGAAATCATTAAGTTAAAACTATCCAAATATTGACTACAGTGACGCAAAACCACGATTTTGAGCCAGTTTGTGGTAACTAATGTATTGGAAAGAATATTAAATTCTTGACATTTTCTTTCAATTTCCTCAATTAGTTTCGTCTATTTTTAAACCAACTAAAAAGGAAAAAAATGGAGAGATAATAAATTTATAAATAAAAAAAAATAGAAAACAAAGATAGTTGTGGTGGTGATGGTTATTGAGTTTTGTTTTATTCCATCAAAGTTGTTGACCCTAGGGGTGTGCCGGAATCCGGTCCGGAATCCGGTTCCGCCGGATTTTGCACTATCCGGTGAAATCCGGTTCCGCCGGATTTGCATGTATCCGGAATAACCGGATTCCGGAATCCGGAATATACCGGATTTGGAATTTGCCTGATTTTGTGACTCACCGGATCATAATCTGAAATAAAAGTAATTCTCTTTCCCGAATTCTTAACCGCAACCCCCAATGACGTTGTAACAGAAATAATAAGCAACTATACTGCCCAAGTGCCTGGCCACCAGCCCGCCACCTTCATAACAAAATAAATAACAGAAATGAATGGTTTTTGATAAATTCAACATTTAAGTTATTTCGATTTCTCTGAGAGATGGAAAAGATGTCTTCTTTGTTACTAAATTAAAATGCATCACCCACGAGATTTCCTGTTGAAAAAATAGTTCAAATATGAATATTAAATATTGTAAAATGAAAAATAGAATATTTTTCCATTCTGAAATTTCCGTGAAGAAACACTAATTCTCTAACACCAATTAATATAACAAGTCACTGAGTTGGTAATCTAACCCTAACCCTAACGTACTGTCTTCCATTAAAAGCAATTCCTTCCCAATTTTTTTTTTTATTTTTTAATTCTATTTTATAATAAAGGTTATTATAATTCTATTTAAACAAGGAATTAAAAAGTCAAATATGCTTTAAAAAAAATTACCGTAATTTTAATTCATATTTTGATTTATATTAACGTTCACTCAATTGTTAAAAATGCGTATCATTTTTGAGTAAAAATTTACGTTAGCGGTCTAGAATAAATTTAAAGGTCTTTGGTTATCTCTATGTCACAAAGCCATCTTCGGCGATTCTCGCTTGCTCTATGATCTGTGTTCTTTGGTTTAAACGACGGTATGACGTAGCCCGGCACGCGGCGCTCAGCTGTGATTGTGAGGCATCACTGGAATGTGTACTTTATTTGGCTGTGGACTAGGAGTAACTTAACACTGTTAACAAACTAATAGTCATTAGTTTAGTTATCAACATCTTATTCTTACTTCTTTAGGCTTGAATAATGGCTTTGTCAAATGCCAATTGAATTCATTAAAATTTGTATTTCAATTTTCAAACTTGTAAAGTACAGAAATACAGAATTATTGTTCTCAAATCTCAATTCAATTCAATCTTGTTATTTGTTTTTTTTTCCAATTAATTATCCATTTCAATACACATCATAAACTATGAACACTTGAACAATAACAATAAGCAATAAGCATCCATCATCCAATGAGCCAATGACAAGACGAAATGTACTCAGATGATGAGTCTGACTTTCTCCTTAGATTCAAAACAATTAGTGCACTACAATAGTTCAAATTACACTGCCAAGTGGCAAATGCCAAAGTAATGAAAGTAATAGACTAATAGTAAAGTTGTTTTCCTTTGACCTTGCAGCGAGTTAGAACTTAACAGCGAGTTTAGTTACATATGGATAATAACATATTATCAATCTGCGTTATATTCTGATTTCAGTGATTTCTGAATAATTTCTATTTCCTAATTTATTTCTAAGTTCTTCACTTCCAACTTCCAATCAGCCAATGTCATTTAGCCATTTCTGTTCAGAAGGCATCCAACCCCTCAGATTTACCGGTATCTGCAAAGTACCAAAATCCGGAATAATAATCCGGATCCGGTACCGGATCCGGCGGATTTCGCATAAGAAAATCCGGATCCGGTTGGAAAAAACGGATCCGGCACACCCCTAGTTGACCCAAATAAATATTTCGTGCTATGTTGTTAGAAAAGTAAAACTTAGAACTTGTAATGTTCTAAAGCACATTTTCGTAACAATTTCCAACTTTCACATCCTATTCCGATATGATTCCCGATATTACTAGATAGAATTAACACAGTGGTCCCCCATCTCCCGGGCCATGGACCGATACCGGTACCGCCAATGAAACATCACATTTATTCCTTTCTATTTACTTTGGTGCATTTATCTCAGAACTGTGCAACTTTCCATGGACGAGAGGTTGACGGCAGCCAAGTGACTGTGAGTGGCAGTGGAATTGTAAATCAAAACAGTATAAAACTTAGATAAAAAACGTTTCCTTCTCCCTCACAGAGGACCGCGGTGAAATTATCAAAATTATCAAACGTTGACCGGTCCGCGGTGTGTAAAAGGTTGGGGACCACTGATCCAATACACAATGTGGACAAGGACAGATTGCATTTATAAAAAATAATGTTCGACCCATTTTTTCAGAACCCAATGTCAATTCTGATTTTCTAAAACAGTTTCTAAAATTTCTTAGAACCAGATCCGATATTCCATCCCATCAAAATTTGAAATGTGTTCAAATTGTAAATATGTAATCCCCATAGAGTTAAAAATGATATGTCAATAAGAAATGACTTTATCTTCAGGTGGTTCAAGCCATAGCAATCAATGCCTTTAAGTTTCAAGCATTTCTTTTATCCAACATAACTGCCGCTCTCCCCTACCCTCCAACCACATTAGTCCTCATGGACTGATGAACAACGCTTTGAATCAATCTAAATTGCTAATTTCAGTTTGATGTTTTCCACCTAACGGTTATGGTGACCCCCGTGTAACGTAAATGCTGCTTCAGTGTAACCCCATTTTTCTCTCATTAGCCAATGACAGTCTTTCAAAGGCCAGCCAACCGCTGCCGGGTTGCTGTTGTTGTTTTTCAACCCACTCCCTCTCATCAGGTAGGCCTACCATTTATTGATTGATTTTTTATTGTCCCAAAGTGTCGTGACGTCTCTAGTACGTCACAATGTGTAAAAATGTTGGGTCAATTGATTCTGTATTTATTATTGTGTGATAATAAAATACTTAATGGTTTTATTTTTTTTTTTGTCTTTAAACAAATGGACATTTAATCTCGTATGTGGCAAGGATCATTCGGTGGAGAGTATACGATATATGATGTGCATTCTTGTGCATTACACTGATTTCCGATCTATGCGGTGCATTCTTGTACATTACACTGATTTCTGATATATAAGGTGCATTCATATACAGTATTGAATTTTGTTTTGATTTTTTTCTCCTTAATACCGACTGGCTAGAAATCTTTAAACACAAAGCATTCAATAAGTGGCCAGCTATCTTTTACACTAATTATCCAATGAAGGCTGCCATTTCTACTCCTTCACCTGAATGTGACTTGCAGTTAATCATGGGCGTATTCATGGGGGGCAAGGGGGGCATTTGACCCCCCCCTACATTTTCAAAAAAATGTCATATAAGAGAGAGGCATTTGCTCCCCCCCCCCCTTACATTTAAAAAAAATGTCATAAAGTTGTTATTTGCCCCCCCTGGAAAAATTTTGCCCCCCTTGGAAAAATTCCTAGCGACGCCCATGCAGTTAATGACAATGTTTTGTTTTTCTTTTTGCTTGATGTATGTACCAGAGCTGATATCCATATATTAAAAGTAATAAAATGGTGCCAATTTTCTTTAACGATTTCGTCAAATCCGATAGAAATAACTCATATGCTTTATCCTAACTAGCTCGATTTAACATCCAGTTTCCCACATAACAATCAATCTGCCTTTATTGAAAATTAGAAACATTGGAATCTTGGTCCATGAATTATGTAAGTAATCAAAAATCTGGAGAAACATATCCGATTCTTTAGCAGATTTACATATCGTAGAAAGCTATTTCCAATATTCGATTCCTGTAAAACAACATAAATTCTTATTATATTTTAGAAATGAACAAAGCACGATTCTGTGAAGTATTAATAGCACAGTAAACCAAAAATTAACCTTATAATGACTTCATTTTTTAAATCACCCACTCACCCCCCTATTTATTCTTTATCTCCCTTTAGTTTATCCTGTGTAAGGCAAGAGTGACAGTTCCTGTCTACCTCAGTTAACTCTCTCATCACCTCATTATTTAAGACCCTCGGGCCAATGTCTCGAGCAAATAAAACAGCTGGAGACTCGGGATATATTTATTACCGATATCTTCAGAGCAGGGAGAAACCGCCCGGGGCTGTGCTCCACGGCGTCGGCCATTAGTACAGGATGGTACACGGATCATCTTACAAGGACCGACTAACAGTTTTACCTAAGTCCGTCCACCGGGTTTCACTTTGACCGAGTTAACTCTGCGGATTTCAAACCTAAAACTAACAAAACTTGTTTTTTCTTAGTCTCAAATCTTAAATTAGAAACATAAAAGAGAAGGAGAGAGAGAGAGAGAGAGAGAGAGAACAAGAAAGAGAAATAGATCATTTTCAATGTTGTCATTCAATACCTCCAAAGAAAATATAAAAATAGTAGAAAAATTAAATTAAACAATGACGTTTTGTGTATGACCTCAAGATTTCATTGTTTTCAATATGTGTGGCCGTTGTCTAGAGCAAGGCTTCTTAAACTTTTGTAATTCACAACCCCATTTATGATTGCGAGTTTCTTCACTACCCCATACAAAAAAAAAGAAAAATAAATTAATATTTTATAAGTTAAAAAACATTTTCTGTTAAACTGTATTTTTATCTCTCGCGACCCCAGAATTTTGCTACGCGACCCCAAATGGGGTCGCGACCCATAGTTTAAGAAGCCCTGGTGTAGAGAATTCACTCACCTATATACACATACATATAGTGTGGGCTGTTGTTGGTGTTGTTTTGTTGGATGAGATTTGTTGGTTGCAGATATGTCTGGTGTTAGTTTTTACCAAGTCGATCGAATGGCTAAACAAACTAAACATTCCGTAGATATAAAATATTCAACTGTCCATAATGATTTGTTAATTTTTTTTTTTTTGGCAAGTCTTGAAAGTGAATTAAACGGACCTTAGACATGTCTATGTATATATGAATACTCATATATTTATATTGTATATACGTAGACTTATATATGTGTATAGATATAAACATGTGACGTCAACTTGCTGTAGAATGTCATAACAGCTGTATGTGCTATGTCATAGAAAACGCAATGGCTACAAAATGTTGCAGTCGTCAATATGAATTATGATTTAGGTCATCTAGTTGCCAGTAAGTCCACCGTAATAGAACTATCTCAGACCCATATATATATATATGTTTGTGTGTGTGTGTGTGTGTGTGTGTGTGCAGTGACCACTCCGTGGCGCAAATACTCGACTTTATATTGATTAAGAATGAAGTCATAATAGAAAAAAAATCTGTTTGGTATGAAGCAGTTTTCTCTGACCAGTCCATCTCCCACTGACCACACGACGAATTTTATTGTTACATTATTGAATGTTATTTTTTGTTGTTAATGACAGTGATATTAATTGGTAAAGGTATTTTATTCTATTGCTATAAACATATATATATAGAGAAAGACAGTCACACAGACAGAATGAGAGATAGATAGATAGATAGATAGACAGACAGACAGATAGATAGATAGATAGATAGATAGATAGATAGATAGATAGATAGATAGATAGATAGATAGATAGATAGATAGATAGATAGATAGATAGATAGATAGATAGAAATGTACTGATAGTGACACATAAAACTCTATATAGGTAAGTGTCTGCCCCTTTCATTAGGCGAAATATTCAATTTGTGTTATCGCGGTGGCAGTTGTGTCCCTTGACTCTGATGCCATTAATAACCTCGTCGCGTGCTGAAACGTGAATGGGCCGGGTAGACCACGTATAAAGACGTAGTCTTCGTTTGATGGTCCTTGATTGCTGCCCTCCATTTGTCAACCGCCATTTTTTTTCTCTTGTACTTAGTGTACCACAGGCGACTGGGATAAAACTGAAGAGATGTCAGCACTGTTAGCGGTAAATTGGCGGAGTAATTATTTCTTTATCTTCTTGATCTAGCAACTTCCGGTCATTTTATCGCAGGCATTTAAAAAGTCCTGAAGTAAATTTAAATTAATTTAATGTGAAAAATAAATATTTCTTAAAGATTGAAATATTTTTAGATTGACAATAATGAGCCATTAGGGCGAAAATATGGATTAGCGTCACAATAAAACTTTACTAGGTTTATAAAAACCTTGAAATGTTTTTTTTTTAATCAGCAAATTTAACCCGCTAATCAATTTAAGACATAGAGTATATTTTTTTTTCAACTGTGAAAATATTTGAAATTAGTTTTCTGAATCAGAAATTGGAATTACATAACTCATCCCCCCAATCTTAACTTACATCCTGTATTCATAAAAATCTGTTGGTTGCTTGGCCATATCGGGATCTTTAGTTTAGAGAATAATATAATACAATTATAGCGACTTTGGGTTCTGCGTTAAATTGAAAGTAAAGAATTAATACAATAGTATTCCAGTATAAAATACAATCATGAATAAATAGGATCAGCCTGAAACCAAAAATAACCTAGCCTACCGATCAAGCCTAAGGGGATATAACTCTACACAAACGTGTTGCAGGGTACAGCTAGTCAGTAAATATATCGAAACAAATAAATAATTCATTTTATAATCTTTCCATCACTAGTTGGAACACAGCTTGTAAAAATCATGAAATATGAATGTGTAAAACTACATTGAAACTTGAGACTCTTGATTAAACTCATCCACTCCTCAGCCCTCGTTATATGGTTCCACCAGTGCATAACTGTTTATAACAGGCAAGTCTGTCTATAGGTCAAACAGTTTACCTGTATAGGTCAGCTCAAAATTACCTACAAGTAAACATCAGACAGGTAGCCTCCAGTTGAAACATAAAACCACTATTAAAGTATTTAATTGTTTCCTTATTTATTTGTATACAAAAGAACAATTAAAATGTATCAGTTAGTGCATTCTTGACTAAATCTTGTTATTTCATCCGATCAATCAATGAAACTAACCAAGTTTGTTTAAAAGTAAATGTCCCTTATAGGCCACAGGGGCATGTAAGGGGTAGAATTCATCTGTTTCTGGAACCACCTTGTATAAAGGGATTACTTGGTTAGCACATCGCCCAGCTACCTTTACTTCCCTAGTTAAGGTCAAGTTCATACTTAAAGATTGGTGGTAGAGTTACATCAAATTCTACCTGGGGAAAATCGCATTGGTTCTCAACGTGGATCGAACCCAGGACTCTTAGATCAAGTCAATCGTTTACACCACTCGACCATCTGTCCAACCATATTTATTAAATGAAAACCTATTTTTAGACTTTGGAAGTACTTCGGTATGAATAACTAGGAATTGACTAGAAAGGCAAACTGATGGAGATACAATGTATAGGGCCTATACTTCGTATATAAATATTGAGACGTTATATTTTAAAATATTACTTTGAGAACTATTATTTATACAACTGTTCTTTATGCTTGTAAACAAACTGTATTATATCTCTGCAACTTTCTTCTTTTCGAGTTTTATTATATGTAGTTAGTTTTTATTTTCAAACGTCACAGTATTAAATATATTGAACTGCCATTATAAAATAGGTTACGAATATGAACTAGAGTTTAGTTATCTGGCCAATATACAACATTTTTGTTTGAAGATTAAACTACAATCAACTGGCCTATATAAACAGCCCAAATGAAATACGCTAGAACTATAAAGGAAGTAAAAATTGCTTTCAAAGAATAACAAAATCCTAGAATTACTGCAATTTGTTGATTGGTTCCCGGACCAAGCAGTAAACTACATTTTAAATGTGGGAACATTAACACATGGGAAAGTTTCTCAAAACTACGGGAGTTGTCTTACCCTTAAAAAAAAAAAAAGCAATAACGAGTATGGTGGGAGATTAGAACCAGAACTGACAGTTGGTTGGGAAATGAAAAAATCAAGAAAACTTAAAAGATTTTTACAATCAATTTACCAAACGACTGATAACTTGAATGTTGTAACTAAATACATTGATGTTCGAATGTTGGTCAAGTATGTACTAGTCAATGATGTACGAATGTTGGTCAAGTATATACTAGTCACTATGTTTGTTGTTAAGGAACATTTTGTATCACAGTGTGATAATTATGAGAGTAGATCGGTGAATTATAGAATTAGTTCAATATGATGATGGGGTTAGTTGTTGTGAAATGTAAACAAGGTAAATGAGTCAAAGACAGGAAGGCAATGGGAAAGGGGGGTCTCGGAAAGGTAGAGAGAGAGAGAGAGAGAGAGAGAGAGAGAGAGAGAGAGAGGATGAAGTGAAGGAGGGAAAGAAAGCAGGAGATAGAGAGCGAGACAGAGATTGATGGAGAGAGAAAGAAGTGAGAGAAGAAGAGAGAGGGGGAGAGATATAAGGGTAATTGGATATGACGAGTAAACCATTTAGATAACGTACATACAACTTACAGATAAATTACAGATAACTTACAGATGACGAAATTGGCTTGTATAATCAAATACCAAAAAAAATAAAAATAAATTAATTCTCTAGATATTAAGTATATTTATAGAACTATAGTGAGCTATATAGCATACTAGCTGTACCCTGCAAAACCTTTGCATAGAGTTATATCCCCTTATGCTTGATCGGTAGGCTATGATATTTTTTGGTTTCGGGCAGATCCGATTTATTTTAAACTGGAAAACTGTTGTATTAATTCTTACTTTCGATTTAACGCACACTGGAAATGAGTATTATTATATATGATACCCTGATATATGACTCTGGAGATATGCTGTGAGTGGCATATACCTTGATAGATGACTCTGGAGATATGCTGTGAGTGGCATATACCCTGATAGATGACTCTGGAGATATGCTGTGAGTGGCATATACCCTGATATATGATTCTGGAGATATGCTGTGAGTGGCATATACCCTGATAGATGACTCTGGAGAAATGTTTTGAGTGGCATATGCCCTGATAGATCACTCTGGAGATATGCTGTGAGTGTCATATACCCTGACAGAGGACTCTTGAGATCTTTTGTTGAGGTTAACATATACCCTGACAGAAGGACACTGGAGATCTGTCGGTGGTGCCCCCCCCCCAACACTGACAATGTTGACGGCCATTGATAGTGATGACAAGATCAGGGGTTGTCGATTTTTAGGTCTATATGGGCGGCATCTGGGCTGTATTTCATTAAGGCCAAGTTAGAAAAATATCAGCAAGACCCTCACCAATTTTTTTCAATCTTAATTTCTTTTTAATTAATAATAAAAAAAATGATTTACCATAAGCCTCAAGTTAACGTAACTAAGAGCCACATTGGGTTCCAAGAGCTACTATTCTGCACTACCAGTGCTATTTCACTAAATGAAAACAAATATATTGATTTATTTTCAAAGAAATTTGCTCCATTAGGTATAATTATTATTTATAACTTAACACATACACAAAACTTAAAGACGATAAATCAAACTCATGTTTACAGCTATATACAACAGATTTAATTAAAAATTCACCTCGCGATAAACAAATAAATAAATAACTCTTCGAGACGAAATAATTGTTGCGGTCTAGAAATCGGGAATTACCGCATGGAATCATCTAAAATTCAATTCCCTGAAACGCCGGGGCGAATCGATAGCTTGCGCAACTGATTCGACGCTGAATATAACGACAGGTCTTTGTCAGCGGGATTGCGTCGCATGTGCAAGATAGTGTCATGAATTGTTCATGAGATTGTGCAGTCATACCTTCATGTTATCTGTGTCTTGCTTACAGAAATCTGTTAACTGTCTGAGTTGATGGGGAAAATAGATCGTATGGTTGTGTGTGTGTGGGGGGGGGAAGGGATGTCATGTTTAATGTAAAGCTGGAAAGAACGATTGAAAAATAAACAAGAAATCGATCAACCTTAAATTACCTAATACATGTATTTGTATTTCTGACTTTACGTAATTTTTTTTTTAAACAGCAATGAAAACAAAACAAAATTATTTAGTTGTAAAAATGAATTATTATTATTTTTAATACAATTGTATATTAGTCTATATATATTGAGTATTTCAATAAGTTCATAACTTTTATTGACACGAATCATGATGATTTTTTTCTTTGAGTTTGTGGATTGTTTAATTTATTTATTTTTTTTTATTTTTCATCTAAACTATCACTTTGAAACATACATTGTTAAAAAGCCCTTTCATTTTACTACAGTTTGATATATATTTTAATCACATATTAAAAAAAAAAAGTTATTTTACTTACATTGAAAAATATCACGGCAAACTGAAAATGTTCGAAAAAAATGTTCTGTTGAGAGTTAATAAATAAACGCGCAAAGTTAAAGGGTGAAATATGCAATAGAAATGCAACAAAAAAAAGGAGATTGTATTAATAGTATTGTTGTTTTAATACAGGTCTCCTTCAGTATTTTGTGAGACGCCAGCACCTTACAACATTAGCAATCAAATCTTTTGTAAACAAACTCACACAGAAATTATGTTGAGTTATCTAATGTGGGACTTCTTAGATATTTCGAAGTAAAACGCTAAAATAAAAGTGTAGCTTGTTTTGTTACTAAAAATTGTAAATAAATAAGTTTAAATACTATTAAAAATTATTGACTTTTGAATATAATGTAATTTGTGTTTTAAAAAAAAATTAAGTTGGTCATATCTCAAGAAAAAAAAATAACTAGACACTCTTTCAAAAAAAATGACTAGACACTCTTTCAAAAAATATGAATAGACACTCTTTCAAAAAAATATGACTAGACACTCTTTCAAAAAATATGACTAGACACTCTTTCAAAAAAATATGACTAGACACTCTTTCAAAAAATATGACTAGACACTCTTTTAAAAAAAAATGACTATACACTCTTTCAAAAAATATGACTAGACACTCTTTAAGAAATGACTTTACACTCTTTCAAAAAATATGACTAGACGCTCTTTCAAAAAATATGACTAGACGCTTTTCAAAAATATGACTAGACACTCTTTCAAAAAATATGACTAGACACACTTTCAAAAAAACTGACTATACACTCTTTCAAAAAAATATGACTAGACACTCTTTCAAAAAAATATGACTAGACACTATTTCAAAAAATATGACTAGACACTCTTTCAAAAAAATGACTAGACACTCTTTTAAAAAATATTACTAGACACTCTTTAAAAAAAATATGAAAAGACACTCTTTCAAAAAAATATGACTAGACACTCTTTCAAAAAATGACTAGACACTCTTTTAAAAAAATATGACTAGACACTCTTTCAAAAAAATATAACTAGTCACACTTTCAAAAAAATATGACTAGACACTCTTTAAGAAAAAAATATGACTAGACACTCTTTAAGAAAAAAATATGACTAGATAATCTTTAAAAAATATATGACTAGACACTCTTTCAAAAAAATATGACTAGACACTCTTTCAAAAAAATATGACTAGACACTCTTTCAAAAAATATGACTAGACACTCTTTCAAAAAAATATGACTAGACACTCTTTCAAAAAAATATGACTAGACACTCTTTAAAAAAAATATGACTAGACACTCTTTCAAAAAATATGACTAGACACTCTTTCAAAAAAAAAGACTAGACACTCTTTTAAAAAATATGACTAGACACTCTTTCAAAAAAATATGACTAGACACTCTTTCAAAAATATATGGCTAGACACCCTTTCAAAAAAATATGACTAGACACTCTTTCAAAAAAATATGACTAGACACTCTTTCAAAAAAATATGACTAGACACTCTTTAAAAAAAATATGACTAGACACTCTTTCAAAAAATATGAATAGACACTTTTTCAAAAATATATGACTTGACACTTATTCAAAAAATATGACTAGACACTCTTTCAAAAAAATATGACTAGACATACTTTCAAAAAAAAATATGACTAGACACTCTTTCAAAAAATATGACTAGACACTCTTTCAAAAAATATGACTAGACACTTTTTCAAAAATGTATGACTAGACACTCTGTCAAAAAATATGATTAAACACTCTTTCAAAAAAATATGACTAGACATACTTTCAAAAAAAAATATGACTAGACACTCTTTCAAAAAATATGACTAGACACTCTTTCAAAAAATATGACTAGACACGCTTTCAAAAATGTATGACTAGACACTCTTTCAAAAAATATGACTAGACACTCTTTCAAAAAATATGACTAGACACACTTTCAAAAAAACTGACTATACACTCTTTCAAAAAAATATGACTAGACACTCTTTCAAAAAAATATGACTAGACACTATTTCAAAAAATATGACTAGACACTCTTTCAAAAAATATGACTAGACACTCTTTCAAAAAAATATGACTAGACACTCTTTCAAAAAAATATGACTAGACACTCTTTCAAAAAATATGACTAGACACTCTTTCAAAAAAATGACTAGACACTCTTTAAAAAAATATGACTAGACACTCTTTCAAAAAAATATAACTAGTCACATTCTTTCAAAAAAATATGACTAGACACTCTTTCAAAAAAATATGACTAGACACTCTTTAAGAAAAAAATATGACTAGATAATCTTTAAAAAATATATGACTAGACACTCTTTCAAAAAAATATGACTAGACACTCTTTCAAAAAATATGACTAGACACTCTTTCAAAAAATATGACTAGACACTCTTTCAAAAAATATGACTAGACACTCTTTCAAAAAAATATGACTAGACACTCTTTCAAAAAATATGACTAGACAATCTTTCAAAAAATTATGACTAGACACTCTTTCAAAAAAATGACTAGACACTCTTTTAAAAAATATGACTAGACACTCTTTCAAAAAAATATGACTAGACACTCTTTCAAAAATATATGGCTAGACACCCTTTCAAAAAAATATGACTAGACACTCTTTCAAAAAAATATGACTAGACACTCTTTCAAAAAAATATGACTAGACACTCTTTAAAAAAAATATGACTAGACACTCTTTCAAAAAATATGAATAGACACTTTTTCAAAAATATATGACTTGACACTTATTCAAAAAATATGACTAGACACTCTTTCAAAAAAATATGACTAGACATACTTTCAAAAAAAAATATGACTAGACACTCTTTCAAAAAATATGACTAGACACTCTTTCAAAAAATATGACTAGACACTTTTTCAAAAATGTATGACTAGACACTCTGTCAAAAAATATGATTAAACACTCTTTCAAAAAAATATGACTAGACATACTTTCAAAAAAAAATATGACTAGACACTCTTTCAAAAAATATGACTAGACACTCTTTCAAAAAATATGACTAGACACGCTTTCAAAAATGTATGACTAGACACTCTTTCAAAAAATATGACTAGACACTCTTTCAAAAAAATATGACTAGACATTCTTTCAAAAAAATATGACTAGACGCTCTTTCAAAAAAATTACTAGACACTCTTTCAAAAAATATGACTAGACACTCTTTCAAAAAAAAATATGACTAGACACTCTTTCAAAAAATATGACTAGACACTTTTTCAAAAAAATATGACTAGACATTCTTTCAAAAAATATGACTAGACACTCTTTCAAAATATATGACTAGACACTATTTCGAAAAAATGACTAGACACTCTTTCAAAAGATATGACTAGACACTTGTTTAAAAAAAATATGACTAGACGCTCTTTCAAAAAAATATGACTAGACATTCTTTCAAAAAAATATGACTAGACATTCTTTCAAAAAAATATGACTAGACACTCTTTCAAAAAATATGACTAGACACTTATTCAAAAAATATGACTAGACACTTTTTCCAAAAAATTACTATACACTCTTTCAAAAAGATATGGTTAGACACTCTTTCAAAAAAATATGACTAGACACTCTTTCAAAAATATGACTAGACACTCTTTCAAAAATATGACTAGACACTCTTTTAAAAAATATGACTAGACACTCTTTCAAAAAAATATGACTAGACACTCTTTCAAAAGATATATGACTAGACACTCTTTTCAAAAAAATATGACTCGACACTCTTTCAAAAAAATATGACTAGACACTCTTTCAAAAAAATATGACTAGACAATCTTTCAAAAAATTATGACTAGACACTCTTTCAAAAAATATGACTAGACACTCTTTCAAAAAAATATGACTAGACACTCTTTCAAAATATATGACTAGACACTTTTTCAAAAAAATGACTATACACTCTTTTAAAAGATATTATTAGACACTCTTTTCAAAAAACTATGACTAGACACTCTTTCAAAATATATGACTAGACACTCTTTCAAAAAAATGACTATACACTCTTTTAAAAGATATGACAAGACACTCTTTTCAAAAAAATATGACTAGACACGCTTTCAAAATATATGACTAGACACTCTTTCAAAAAAATGACTATACACTCTTTTAAAAGATATGACTAGACACTCTTTTCAAAAAAATATGACTAGACACTCTTTCAAAAAAATATGACTAGACACTCTTTCAAAAATTATGACTAGACACTCTTTCAAAAAAATATGACTAGACACTCTTTTAAAAAAATATGACTAGACACTCTGTCAAAAGAATATGACTAGACACTCTTTCAAAAATATATGACTAGACATTCTTTCAAAAAAATATGACTAGACACTCTTTCAAAAAATATGACTAGACACTTATTCAAAAAATATGACTAGACACTTTTTCCAAAAAATTACTATACACTCTTTCAAAAAGATATGGTTAGACACTCTTTCAAAAAAATATGACTAGACACTCTTTCAAAAAATATGACTAGACACTCTTTCAAAAAATATGACTAGACACTCTTTCAAAAAAATATGACTAGACATTCTTTCAAAAAAATATGACTAGACACTCTTTCAAAAAATATGACTAGACACTCTTTCAAAAAATATGACTAGACACTCTTTCAAAAAATATGACTAGACACTCTTTCAAAAAAATATGACTAGACACTCTTTCAAAAAAATATGACTAGACACTCTTTCAAAAAATTATGACTAGATACTCTTTCAAAAAATATGACTAGACACTCTTTCAAAAAATGACTATACACTCTTTTAAAAGATATGACTAGACACTCTTTTAAAAAAATATGACTAGACATTCTGTCAAAAGAATATGACTAGACATTCTTTCAAAAAATATGACTAGACACTCTTTCAAAATATATGACTAGACACTCTTTCAAAAAAATGAATAAACACTCTTTCAAAAGATATGACTAGACACTTGTTTAAAAAATATGACTAGACGCTCTTTCAAAAAATATGACTAGACACTCTTTCAAAAAATTATGACTAGACACTCTTTCAAAAAATTATGACTAGACACTCTGTCAAA
The DNA here is from genome assembly GCA_021962125.1 of Bulinus truncatus. Classification (NCBI taxonomy): domain Eukaryota; kingdom Metazoa; phylum Mollusca; class Gastropoda; family Planorbidae; genus Bulinus; species Bulinus truncatus. Next base: position 4,195,278 of record JAGDYQ010000012.1, read on the forward strand.
AGAATATGACTAGACACTCTTTCAAAAATATATGACTAGACATTCTTTCAAAAAAATTTGACTAGACACTCTTTCAAAAAATATGACTAGACACTTATTCAAAAAATATGACTAGACACTTTTTCCAAAAAATTAGTATACACTCTTTCAAAAAGATATGGTTAGACACTCTTTCAAAAAAATATGACTAGACACTCTTTCAAAAATATGACTAGACACTCTTTCAAAAATATGACTAGACACTCTTTCAAAAAAATATGACTAGACACTCTTTTAAAAAATATGACTAGACACTCTTTCAAAAAAATATGACTAGACACTCTTTCAAAAGATATATGACTAGACACTCTTTTCAAAAAAATATGACTCGACACTCTTTCAAAAAAATATGACTAGACACTCTTTCAAAAAAATATGACTAGACACTCTTTCAAAAAATTATGACTAGACACTCTTTCAAAAAATATGACTAGACACTCTTTCAAAAAAATATGACTAGACACTCTTTCAAAAATTATGACTAGACACTCTTTGAAAAAAATATGACTATACACTCTTTTAAAAGATATTATTAGACACTCTTTTCAAAAAACTATGACTAGACACTCTTTCAAAATATATGACTAGACACTCTTTCAAAAAAATGACTATACACTCTTTTAAAAGATATGACTAGACACTCTTTTCAAAAAAATATGACTAGACACTTATTCAAAAAAATATGACTAGACACTCTTTCAAAAATTATGACTAGACACTCTTTCAAAAAAATATGACTAGACACTCTTTTAAAAAAATATGACTAGACACTCTGTCAAAAGAATATGACTAGACACTCTTTCAAAAATATATGACTAGACATTCTTTCAAAAAAATATGACTAGACACTCTTTCAAAAAATATGACTAGACACTTATTCAAAAAATATGACTAGACACTTTTTCCAAAAACTTACTATACACTCTTTCAAAAAGATATGGTTAGACACTCTTTCAAAAAAATATGACTAGACACTCTTTCAAAAAATATGACTAGACACTCTTTCAAAAAATATGACTAGACACTCTTTCAAAAAAATATGACTAGACATTCTTTCAAAAAAATATGACTAGAAACTCTTTCAAAAAATATGACTAGACACTCTTTCAAAAAATATGACTAGACACTCTTTCAAAAAATATGACTAGACACTCTTTCAAAAAAATATGACTAGACATTCTTTCAAAAAAATATGACTAGACACTCTTTCAAAAAATTATGACTAGACACTCTTTCAAAAAATATGACTAGACACTCTTTCAAAAAATGACTATACACTCTTTTAAAAGATATGACTAGACACTCTTTTAAAAAAATATGACTAGACATTCTTTCAAAAAATATGACTAGACACTCTTTCAAAATATATGACTAGACACTCTTTCAAAAAAATGACTAAACACTCTTTCAAAAGATATGACTAGACACTTGTTTAAAAAAATATGACTAGACGCTCTTTCAAAAAAATATGACTAGACACTCTTTCAAAAAAATATGACTAGACACTCTTTCAAAAAATTATGACTAGACACTCTTTCAAAAAATATGACTAGACATTCTTTCAAAAAAATATGACTAGACACTCTTTCAAAAAATATGACTAGACACTCTTTCAAAAAATATGACTAGACACTCTTTCAAAAAAATATGACTAGACATTCTTTCAAAAAAATATGACTAGACACTCTTTCAAAAAATTATGACTAGACACTCTTTCAAAAAATATGACTAGACACTCTTTCAAAATATATGACTAGACACTTTTTCAAAAAAATGACTATACACTCTTTTAAAAGATATTATTAGACACTCTTTTCAAAAAAATATGACTAGACACTCTTTCAAAATATATGACTAGACACTCTTTCAAAAATGACTATACACTCTTTAAAGAATACTAGACACTCTTTTCAAAAAAATGACTAGACACTCTTTCAAAAAATATGACTAGACATCTGTCAAAAGAATATGACTAGACACTCTTTCAAAAATATATGACTAGACATTCTTTCAAAAAAATATGACTAGACACTCTTTCAAAATATATGACTAGACACTCTTTCAAAAAAATGACTATACACTCTTTTAAAAGACATGACAAGACACTCTTTTCAAAAAAATATGACTAGACACGCTTTCAAAATATATGACTAGACACTCTTTCAAAAAAATGACTATACACTCTTTTAAAAGATATGACTAGACACTCTTTTCAAAAAAATATGACTAGACACTCTTTCAAAAAAATATGACTAGACACTCTTTCAAAAATTATGACTAGACACTCTTTCAAAAAAATATGACTAGACACTCTTTTAAAAAAATATGACTAGACACTCTGTCAAAAGAATATGACTAGACACTCTTTCAAAAATATATGACTAGACATTCTTTCAAAAAAATATGACTAGCCACTTATTCAAAAAATATGACTAGACACTTTTTCCAAAAAATTACTATACACTCTTTCAAAAAGATATGGTTAGACACTCTTTCAAAAATATGACCAGACACTATTTCAAAAAAATATGACTAGACACTCTTTTAAAAAATATGACTAGACACTCTTTCAAAAAAATCTGACTAGACACTCTTTAAAAAAAATGACTATACACTCTTTCAAAAATATATGACTAGACACTCTTTCAAAAAATATCACTAGACACTCTTTCAAAATATATGACTAGACACTCTTTCAAAAAAATGACTATACACTCTTTTAAAAGATATGACTAGACACTCTTTTCAAAAAATATGACTAGACACTCTTTCAAAAAAATATGACTAGACACTCTTTCAAAAAATATGACTAGACACTCTTTTAAAAAAATATGACTAGACACTCTGTCAAAAGAATATGACTAGACACTCTTTCAAAAATATATGACTAGACATTCTTTCAAAAAAATTTGACTAGACACTCTTTCAAAAAATATGACTAGACACTTATTCAAAAAATATGACTAGACACTTTTTCCAAAAAATTAGTATACACTCTTTCAAAAAGATATGGTTAGACACTCTTTCAAAAAAATATGACTAGACACTCTTTCAAAAATATGACTAGACACTCTTTCAAAAATATGACTAGACACTCTTTCAAAAAAATATGACTAGACACTCTTTCAAAAAAATATGACTAGACACTCTTTCAAAAGATATATGACTAGACACTCTTTCAAAAAAATATGACTAGACACTCTTTCAAAATATATGACTAGACACTTTTTCAAAAAAATGACTATACACTCTTTTAAAAGATATTATTAGACACTCTTTTCAAAAAACTATGACTAGACACTCTTTCAAAATATATGACTAGACACTCTTTCAAAAAAATGACTATACACTCTTTTAAAAGATATGACTAGACACTCTTTTCAAAAAAATATGACTAGACAATCTTTCAAAAAAATATGACTAGACACTCTTTCAAAAATTATGACTAGACACTCTTTCAAAAAAATATGACTAGACACTCTTTTAAAAAAATATGACTAGACACTCTGTCAAAAGAATATGACTAGACACTCTTTCAAAAATATATGACTAGACATTCTTTCAAAAAAATATGACTAGACACTCTTTCAAAAAATATGACTAGACACTTATTCAAAATTATGACTAGACACTTTTTCCAAAAAATTACTATACACTCTTTCAAAAAGATATGGTTAGACACTCTTTCAAAAAAATATGACTAGACACTCTTTCAAAAAATATGACTAGACACTCTTTCAAAAATATGACTAGACACTCTTTCAAAAAAATATGACTAGACACTCTTTTAAAAAATATGACTAGACACTCTTTCAAAAAAATCTGACTAGACACTCTTTCAAAAAAATGACTATACACTGTTTCAAAAATATATGACTAGACACTCTTTCAAAAAATATCACTAGACACTCTTTCAAAAAAATATGACTAGACACGCTTACAAAAAAATATGACTAGAAACTCTTTCAAAAAAATATGACTAGACACTTTTTCAAAAAAATGACTATACACTCTTTTAAAAGATATTATTAGACACTCTTTTCAAAAAACTATGACTAGACACTCTTTCAAAATATATGACTAGACACTCTTTCAAAAAAATGACTATACACTCTTTTAAAAGATATGACAAGACACTCTTTTCAAAAAAATATGACTAGACACGCTTTCAAAATATATGACTAGACACTCTTTCAAAAAAATGACTATACACTCTTTTAAAAGATATGACTAGACACTCTTTTCAAAAAAATATGACTAGACACTCTTTCAAAAAAATATGACTAGACACTCTTTCAAAAATTATGACTAGACACTCTTTCAAAAAAATATGACTAGACACTCTTTTAAAAAAATATGACTAGACACTCTGTCAAAAGAATATGACTAGACACTCTTTCAAAAATATATGACTAGACATTCTTTCAAAAAAATATTACTAGACACTCTTTCAAAAAATATGACTAGACACTTATTCAAAAAATATGACTAGACACTTTTTCCAAAAAATTACTATACACTCTTTCAAAAAGATATGGTTAGACACTCTTTCAAAAAAATATGACTAGACACTCTTTCAAAAAATATGACTAGACACTCTTTCAAAAAATATGACTAGACACTCTTTCAAAAAAATATGACTAGATATTCTTTCAAAAAAATATGACTAGAAACTCTTTCAAAAAATATGACTAGACACTCTTTCAAAAAATATGACTAGACACTCTTTCAAAAAATATGACTAGACACTCTTTCAAAAAAATATGACTAGACATTCTTTCAAAAAAATATGACTAGACACTCTTTCAAAAAATTATGACTAGACACTCTTTCAAAAAATATGACTAGACACTCTTTCAAAAAATGACTATACACTCTTTTAAAAGATATGACTAGACACTCTTTTAAAAAAATATGACTAGACATTCTGTCAAAAGAATATGACTAGACATTCTTTCAAAAAATATGACTAGACACTCTTTCAAAATATATGGCTAGACACTCTTTCAAAAAAATGACTAAACACTCTTTCAAAAGATATGACTAGACACTTGTTTAAAAAAATATGACTAGACGCTCTTTCAAAAAAATATGACTAGACACTCTTTCAAAAAAATATGACTAGACACTCTTTCAAAAAATTATGACTAGACACTCTTTCAAAAAATATGACTAGACATTCTTTTAAAAAAATATGACTAGACACTCTTTCAAAAAATATGACTAGACACTCTTTCAAAAAATATGACTAGACACTCTTTCAAAAAAATATGACTAGACATTCTTTCAAAAAAATATGACTAGACACTCTTTCAAAAAATTATGACTAGACACTCTTTCAAAAAATATGACTAGACACTCTTTCAAAATATATGACTAGACACTTTTTCAAAAAAATGACTATACACTCTTTTAAAAGATATTATTAGACACTCTTTTAAAAAATATGACTAGACACTCTTTCAAAAAAATATGACTAGACACTCTTTCAAAATATATGACTAGACACTTTTTCAAAAAAATGACTATACACTCTTTTAAAAGATATTATTAGACACTCTTTTCAAAAAAATATGACTAGACACTTTTTCAAAATATATGACTAGACACTCTTTCAAGAAAATGACTATACACTCTTTTAAAAGACATGACAAGACACTCTTTTCAAGAAAATATGACTAGACACGCTTTCAAAATATATGACTAGACACTCTTTCAAAAAAATGACTAGACACTCTTTTAAAAGATATGACTAGACACTCTTTTCAAAAAAATATGACTAGACACTCTTTCAAAAAAATATGACTAGACACTCTTTCAAAAATTATGACTAGACACTCTTTCAAAAAAATATGACTAGACACTCTTTTAAAAAAATATGACTAGACACTCTGTCAAAAGAATATGACTAGACACTCTTTCAAAAATATATGACTAGACATTCTTTCAAAAAAATATGACTAGCCACTTATTCAAAAAATATGACTAGACACTTTTTCCAAAAAATTACTATACACT